>SJXQ01006165.1:0-16624 GCA_006408695.1 Aepyceros melampus
AGTGACTATGTTTCAGAACAAAGTGCCGAGCAAAATGCAGCTAGCTTATCTACAGCTGGACAAAATCGCGTTGCAGTTGGAAAACTCGGTAGACGAGGGTTGAGACAGTGTTCGAACATTTGATGCCTGGAATACGATTTGCACTTCTATAGATGAGCATGAATGGGGGAGAGCTGCCCATTGTTGAAAAGTTATTGGCATCAGTGGAAACCATAGAGACGTTCTTTGCAGAGTGTCTGACGCCTTGAAAATGGGGTTGCGTTCTGTACAGCGTTGCATTGATGGATTAAAATTAGATTCTTCCGCAGAATAAGAAGTGTTAATATTCTGTGAGTGATCACAAGATGGATTTGTGTGGGGAAGAGGTGTTTTTGAGACATGCTCTTGTTAACCTCGGAGGTTCAGATTGAACATCGCTGACCCCAAAGAAGGCAGTGTAAGATCTGTGATAAGTGACTGCATTATAACTTACTTTGTATTATCATTTTTAATTTCTATAAGACATGGGCGCCTTCTCCCTTTTTTTCATGATAAAAAGATTATGTGGCGACAGTGATTTTCATTCAGGTGGTAATAAAATAGCACTACATTGCCATGCTTCATTTAAACTGCTGATGCCAGCTGCATAATGGTCCCTAACAGCCTAGATGAGAAGATGAGACACCCTAACTAATACTTAACGGTTTGTCTCTGTAACATTGGATTGTGACGTTTGCTTTTTTTTTTTTTCTCCTACAAACATTTCTTTAGTCTGTATGTTTGCTACAATGGATAAGTGTTTCATCATATTCCGTTTGTAGTTCGTAAACAGGAATGCTTTACTTTTCCTTGTCTGTGTTTTTAAGACTCTCCCTTCTATGTGTGAGGTGTTGATGCCCTGGCAACAATGTATTTTTTTTTTTTCTCCTACAAACATTTCTTTAGTCTGTATGTTTGCTACAATGGATAAGTGTTTCATCATATTCCGTTTGTAGTTCGTAAACAGGAATGCTTTACTTTTCCTTGTCTGTGTTTTTAAGACTCTCCCTTCTATGTGTGAGGTGTTGATGCCCTGGCAACAATGTGTAAACTAATGAGTAGAGCAGATTTAAAATGAGTCTCTGAACCACAAGGAAAGAGGTGGAGAATCTGGGCTCCGGGAAGATAGAGGCAAGGAAAAGTCAGTTCCATTACTCAGTGATGGCAAAGAGCTTTCTTTCTTTCTTTCTTTTTTTTTAAATTCTTCTGTTTCACCATGCTTTGCGATGTGTTGGTCATCTCCAGCAATTCCTTTATCATCAGTTCTGTGTTTTTTAATCTTGTTTATGTTTGGATTATTATATCGTTTATTTTATATTAGTAGTTTTGGGTGTGCTGGGTCTTCCTTGCTGTGCCAGCTTTCTCGAGTTGCGGTTCACGGACTTCTCATTGTGATGGCTTTGTCTCATTGTGACTCCCGGGCTCCAGGCGGACTCATGGACTCAGTACTTGTGGTTCAGGAGCTTAGTTGTCCCGTGGCCTGTCAGATGGCGAACGGGCTTAGCTGTCCTGTGACAAGTCAGATCTTCCGTGACCGAGAATCGAACCAGTGTCCCCTGCATTGGCAGGCGGATCCTTAACCACTGGACTGCCAGGGCCATTCCTGGGAAAGAGCTTGGGATGCTCGCGTGCAAATTGTTCCCAGGGACCATCTGGT
This sequence comes from Aepyceros melampus, assembly GCA_006408695.1. Taxonomy (NCBI): domain Eukaryota; kingdom Metazoa; phylum Chordata; class Mammalia; order Artiodactyla; family Bovidae; genus Aepyceros; species Aepyceros melampus. Next base: position 1,676 of record SJXQ01006165.1, read on the forward strand.
TACCATTCTCCTTACATTGCTGGCGGGGTCCTGTGTGCACGTGGCTTTTGCAGGGAACACACCTTCTGGCTTCATGCAAAGATGTAGAAGGTAGTTTTTTGTATAAAGGAAAAATAGAATACAATACCTGGTTGAAAGCAACCATCCAGCCCATGGTTAGAATGTTCTTGTTCCAGGATTCCAAATGTATGTCTGTCACACGCACACACACACACACACACACACACACACCTGGAGCAATTTTCTTCTATTTCTTTCTAGGATTAACACTTAGACACTAAAAGCCAAAAAAGTCAGAAGCCCGACCATCTCATTTTGTAGGTAAACCCGGCCCGGTGAGTCGATTGCCTTTCTCCAAAAGATATGAGGCGTTCCCAACCCTGAGGACCTCCGAAGGTGACCTTGTTTGAAAGTGCAGGCCTTGCAGATGTCGGGAAAGAGAAGGTCATCGGAGCAGGCTGTGATCTAACATCCCTTTAAGAGGGGCAAACGCCACGTGCAGACACAGACAAGGCAGGGCCGAAACAGACAACACACGAGGAGAAAATGGCAATGTGAGTGCCTGGCAACAGCTCTGAGTCAGGGAGGGCCCACCCTGGCCAAGAGCCCTCTGATTCTAATTTTTGTTTCTTTTTGCCTCACTGCATGGCCTGCGGGATCCCAGCTCCCTGACCTGGGATTGAACCCGGGCCCCAGGGCCCTCGGCAGTGAGAACTCAGAGCCCCAACCACAGGACTGCTGGGGACTGAGCCCTCTGATTCTAGAACACAGCAGGGAGCACCCTCCCAGGGGAGTCTTCAAAGGCAGGGAGGACACCTTGACTTTAGGACTTCTGGCTTCCAGAAGCAATAGATTCTATTGTTTTTTGCTTTTTTAAAAAATTATTATTATTATTTTTTTTGCTCACCAAACATTTTCACTTGGAGTATGGAGAAGGAAATGGCAGCCCACTCCAGTATTCTTGCCTGGAGAATCCCATGGACGGAGGAGCTTGGTGGGCTACAGTCCACGGGTCGCAAGGAGTCGGACACGACTGAGCAACTTCACTTTCACTTTGCTTCCCAATGGGCTGTTAGTGTCTGCTGTGCAACAATGTGAATCAGCCAGATGCCTACATACATCCTCTTCCTCGTTTGATTTTCATTTTTGGCTGTGCTGGGTTTATTGCTGCACCTGGGCTTTCGCTAGTGCAGAAAGAGGCGGGGGCCGGGGTGGTCTACTCTCCAGTAGACTTCTCACTGCAGTGGCTTTCTCTGGTTGTGAGGCTCCAGGGAGTGCACGAGCTAAGTCGCTCTGATGCCACGTGGGATCTTCCTGGACCCGGGATCGAACCCGTGTCCCCTGCACAGGCAGGAGGATTCTTATCCCCTGCATCTCCAGGGAAGCCCTCATGAAGATTGCTAAGATGGTGCTCTACCTTAAAACAGCATCACCCGTCCCGGGGCGAGGATGGGCCAACCCCCCACTTTTTAATTACAGTGCTTATGAAGGAAGGCAGCCTCCTGCCCCATCGACTGTGAAATGAGTGGGTTGGACCCATCCCCAGGTCCTCTCCAGCTCTTAATTCTGCCTGATTCGAGAGCCGTGATCATTGTAATTAAGACTCTCCATGTGAATAGGACTCATCGGACACCGTGATTATCGAGACCACACGCTGCGGGCATTTTACTCAGGGTCTTGGCGATCGCTTGAGACATCCCAGACAGATTGGGAGAAGGGCAGGGCTGGGGAGGGGGGCGGTTTGCAATTTGAAATGTGTCACTGAAGTCGAATGCAGGGGGATGGACATCTTAAGTGACAGCCAGCCCGTCCCGACCCTGGATCCTTAAAGCCCACGGTGGCCTTTATGTCAGAAAATCGAAACTGCCCTGAAATTAACCCTGGACAGAGAGCTGNCCTGTTGGCATTCCTCTGTCTCTTCATCTTGGTTTTATTGCTGTGTTTGATGTGACCTTTCTGTATTCTGGGAATTTGTGGAATTCTCTTAATTATGGAGTTCCCTCACTGTGGGTGGGGTTGTATCAGTGGTTTGTCAAGGTTTCTTGGTTAGGGAAGATTTTGTCGGAGTTCTGTTGGGTACGGCTGGATTTCTTCTCTCTGGAGTGCAATGAAGTGTCCAGAAATGAGTTAGGAGACATCTATGGTTTTTGAGTAACTTGAGCTGCCTGTATATTGAAGCTCAGGGGTGTGGTCCCGTGTTGCTGGAGAATTTTCATGGTATGTCTTGCTCTGGAACTTGTTGACCCTTGGGTGGTGCTTGGTTTCAGTGTAGGTATGGAGGCATTTGATGAGCTCCTATCAATTAATGTTCCCTGGGTTCAGGAGTTCTCTGATGTTCTCAGGATTTGGGCTTAAGTCTCCTGCTTCTGGTTTTCAGTTTTATTTTTACAGTAACCTCAAGGCTTCTCCATCTATATAGCACCAATGATAAAACATTTAGGTTAAAGATGAAGAGTTTTTCCATGTTGAGGGAGCCCCAGAGAGGTTCACTGAGTTATGTAGAGAAAGGGAGAGGGAGTGGGTAGCTACAGGTGACTGGAATGAGATGAGGTGGGATCAAAAGAAGAGAGAGCAAGCTAGCCAGTAATCACTTCCTTATGTGGGCTTCTCAGTCTGGACTGCTCAGAGATGATCACTGAGTTAGTTATACAGGGAAGAGGAGAGGGAGGAAGTAGTCAGAGGTGGCCAGGAGGATAAATGAGGGAAATTAAAAGGGAAGAGACAGATCCAGCCAGTAACCAGTTCTCTAAGTGTTCTTCATCATCTGGAACACACTGGGATTCACAGAGTTGGGTAGAGAAGAGATGGGAGAGGGAGGAGAGAGAAACAACCTGCTGGGGAGAAAGGAGAGTCCAAAAGAGGAGAGAGTGGTCAAGCCAGTAATCTCACTGTCAGGTAAAATTGGGCGCTGAAGGTTGGGTTTTAAATGTAAAAAATTGACAACAAATACCAAAAAGCAAAGATTAAAAATTTAGAGTTGAGGTTCGATTTTCAAAAATACAATATTAAAGAAAAGAAGAACAAGAAGAAAAAAACAAAGTCACGGGAATTATTAAGAACCAACACCAACAGCCACTCAAAACAAACAAACAAACAAAAAATTGTATATATATGTATATACATCATTTGCTTTAAAAATAGGGTCTTTTTTTTGAAAAGTGATAGTAGGTTATAAAAATTAAAATTAAAAGATAATTAGAGGACTTAAAAAAATTTTTTTAAGTAGAAGAAAAAGGAAGAAAAAATAATAAAAATATCTACCAATAATAATAATAATAATAAAGAGAATGGTCGAAAAAAAGTAGAGATATTTCTGAGACTTTCTCTGGTGTTGTAGGCAGTGTGGGGTCACTTCCAAGGCGGTTCCCTCTGTTTAGCTTCTTCTGGTTGCTGGTCTCTTCAGTATCTGGTTTCTGCCCTGACACAAGGAGGGCGGTGGAAGTCATTTTTTTTTTTTTTTTTTAAGGCTCACTTGGTCAGTCGCGCTGTCGGGAGGGAGGGATGCTGCTACCAAATAGCTCTGGCATGTATTCGCAGTGTTTCAGCCCCGCTGGGCCTGCCCCTACACCCAGCGCACAATGCTCAGGCTCTACGTTTCTCCACCGAGAACCATCTGAGGCCAGCCCTAGGCTGCATGCACCTTCCTGGTCTAAGTCTCTCAGGCTTGGCGCCCAGATAGTTGCAGATTTGATTGGGCCTGCGTTTTGTGCCCTTCCCCAGACCAAGTAGCTCAGGTGTTTGGCGAGTGCAGTCACGTGGCTTATCCCCTTTTCCTGCTGCTCAGTTTTCTGGGTGTACCACTGGCACCCATTTTCAGGAAGATTGTGACTGTCCAGCACCCCAAGAAGTCTTAGTTAGCAAAGAAGCCTGCTTGCAGTTTGGTCAGTAAAGTCTCTCCTGGGCTGAGTTTGCCACTTTCCAGCCCTTATGGCTCTGGCTGCCTGTCCCAGCGGGGGGTGGTCTGCAGCCGGCTATTTCTGTTCCATCCTTTGTTCTGTGCACAGTCCTGGCGCTGTCTTGTTTGAGCTTTTTGCGTGGTAACTGTCCCACAGTCTGGTGTGCTAGCCTGAGTTAGTTCGTTCTGGTTACGCACAGGCGTTCAGGCCAATTCTTAAGAAGCACTGCCTGTTGTGATCTCTCCCTTTTCAGAGAGAGAGCTCTACAGAGCTAGAACAAATAATTTCACGATTTGTATGGAAATACAAAAAACTTCAAATAGCCAAAGCCATCTGGAGAAAGAAGAATGGAACTGGAGGAATGACCCTGCCTGACTTCAGGCTCTACTACAAAGCCACAGTCATCAGGACAGTATGGTACTGGCACAAAGAGAGAAATATAGATCAATGGAACAAAATAGAAAGCCCAAAGATAAATCCACACACCTATGGACAGCTTATCTTTGACAAAGGAGGCAAGAATATACAGTGGATAAAAGACAATCTGTGTAACAAGTGGTGCTGGGAAAACTGGTCAACCACTTGTAAAAGAATGAAATTAGATCACTTTCTAACACCATACACAAAATTAAACTCAAAATGGATTAAAGATCTAAACATAAGACAAGAAACTATAAAACTCCTAGAGGAGAACATAGGCAAAACACTCTCTGACATAAATCACAGCAGGATCCTCTATGATCCACCTCCCAGAATACTGGAAATTAAAGCAAAAATAAACAAATGGGATCTAATTAAAATTAAAAGCTTCTGCACAAAAAAGGAAACTATAAGCAAGGTGAAAAGACAGCCTTCTGAATGGGAGAAAATAATAGCAAATGAAGCAACTGACAAACAACTAATCTCAAAAATATACAAGCAGCTTATGCAGCTCAACTCCAGAAAAATAAATGACCCAATCAAAAAATGGGCCAAAGAACTAAATAGACATTTCTCCAAAGAAGACATACGAATGGCTAACAAACACATGAAAAGATGCTCAACATCACTCATTATCAGAGAAATGCAAATCAAAACCACAATGAGGTACCATTTCACACCAGTCAGAATGGCTGCGATGCAAAAGTCAACAAGCAATAAATGCTGGAGAGGGTGTGGAGAAAAGGGAACCCTCTTACACTGTTGGTGGGAATGCAAATTAGTACAGCCACTATGGAAAACAGTGTGGAGATTCCTTAAAAAATTGCAAATAGAACTGCCTTATGATCCAGCGATCCCACTGCTGGGCATACACACCGAGGAAACCAGAATTGAAAGAGACACGTGTACCCCAATGTTCATTGCGGCACTGTTTATAATAGCCAGGACATGGAAGCAACCTAGATGTCCATCAGCAGATGAATGGATAAGAAAGCTGTGGTACATATACACAATGGAGTATTACTCAGCTATTAAAAAGAATACATTTGAATCAGTTCTAATGAGGTGGATGACGCTGGAGCCGATTATACAGAGTGAAGTAAGCCAGAAAGAAAAACATCAATACAGTATACTTACACATATATATGGAATTTAGAATGATGGTAATGATAAACCTGTACGCAAGACAGCAAAAGAGACACAGATGTATAGAATGGCCTTTTGGACTCTGTGGGAGAGGGAGAGGGTGGGATGAGTTGGCAGAGTGGCAGTGTAACATGTGTGATATCATAAGTGAAACGAATCGCCAGTCTAGGTTTGATGCAGGATGCAGGATGCTTGGGATTGATGCTCGGGGATAATCCAGAGAGAAGGTGTGGGGCGGGAGGGGGGAGGTGGGGGTCGTGATTGGGAGTTCATGTACACTTGTGGCTGATCATGTCAATGTATAGCAAAACGAATACAGTATTGTAAAGCAAAACAAACTAAAAAATAAAAGTCAATTAAAAAAAAAAGAAGAAGTGCTGCCACCCGCGTCTTGCGTGCCTCCTTGCCCACCCCCCACTTCTTAGTGTCTGCTCTGCTTCTCCGCTGGGGGAGTTACCCTTGGGCTCATATCTGTTGATCTTAATCACCCATTTGTTTTTCTTCCCTATTATGTTGCCCTCTGTGCTTCCAAGACTCACCACAGATTCGGCAGTGAGAGTGTTTCCCGGCGTTTGGAAACCTCTCTTTTTAAAACTCTCTTCCCGGGACAGGACTCCCTTCCTGGGATGGAGCTCCCTCCCTACCTCCTTTGTTTCTTTTTTCATCATTTGTACCTTTCCTACCTGTTTTTGAAGACAATGTTCTGCTTTACTGGATGCCTGATGTCCTCTGCCAGCATTCAGAAGTTGCCCTGTAGATTTTACTCAGCGTTGAGATGTTCTTTTGATGAATTTGTGGGGGAGAAAGTAGTCTCCCTGTCCTATTCTTCTGCCATCTTAGGCTCCTGCTCTTTTTCATTTTTAAATTGAGATATAATTGAAAAAATGTTGTGTAAGTTTAAGGTGTACAATGTGGTGACATGATATTCATATATTAAAATATGATGACCAAAGTAGCATTAGCTAACACTGCTATCATATTATGTGATTATTTTTTATTATTTTACTGTGTGAAAAACTAAGATCTAGTGTTTTAGTAGCTTTGACATTTGTAATACAACATTGTTGATTATCTAAGTACCGCATTTCAGACTCTTTTGTTGACCATGATAGCTACTCCATTTCTTCTGAGGGATTCCTGCCCACAGTAGTAGATATAATGGTCATCTGAGTTAAATTCACCCATTCCAGTCCATTGTAGTTCGCTGATTCCCAGAATGTCAACGTTCACTCTTGCCATCTCTTGTTTGACCACTTCCAATTGGCCTTGATTCATGGACCTGACATTCCAGGTTCCTATGCAATATTGCTCTTACAGCGTCAGCCTTGTTTCTATCACCAGTCACATCCACAGCTGTGTATTGTTTTTGCTTTGGCTCCATCCCTTCATTCTTTCTGGAGTTATTTCTCCACTGATCTCTAGTAGCATATTGGGCACCTAGTGACCTGGGGAGTTCCTCTTTCAGTATCCTATCATTTTGCCTTTTCACACTGTTCATGGAGTTCTCAAGGCAAGGCTACTGAAGTGGTTTACCATTCCCTTCTTCAGTGGACCACATTCTGTCAGACCTCTCCACCATTACCTGTCGGTCTTGGGTTGCCCCATGGGCATGGCTTAGTTTCATTGAGTTAGACAGGCTGTGGTCCTAGTGTGATTAGATTGACTAGTTTTCTGTGAGTGTGGTTTCAGTGTGTCTGCCCTCTGATGCCCTCTTGCAACACCTACCATCTTACTAGGGTTTCTCTTACCTTGGGCGTGAGGGTATCCCTTCAAGGCTGCTCCAGAAAAGCACAGCTGCTGCTCCTTACCTTGGATAAGGGGTATCTCCTCACTGCCATCCTTCCTGACCTTCAACGTGGGATAGCTCCTCTAGGCCCTCTTGCACCCATGCAGCCACTGCTCCTTGGATGTGGGGTTGCTCTTCCCGGCCACTGCCCCTGGCCTCGGGTGTAGAGTTGCTCCTCCCGGCTGCCGCCCATGGCCTCGGGCATGGGGTGGCTCCTTCTGGCCGCCTCTCCTGACCTCAGATGCGGAGTGGTTCCTCCCGGCCACCCCTGAACTCGGACGTGGGGTAACTCCTCTTGGCTACCACCCTTCAGGCATGGGTCTTCCACTGAGGGCAGGAATCCCTCAGAAGAAATGGAGTAGCCATCATGGTCCACAAAAGAGTCCAAAATGCTGTACTTGGATGCAATCTCAAAAATGACAAAAGAATCTCTGTTTGTTTCCAAGTCAAACCATTCAATATCACAGTAATCCAAGTCTATGACCCAAGCAGTAATGCTGAAGAAGCTGAAGTTGAATGGTTATATGAAGATCTACAAGACCTTTTAAACTAACACCCAAAAAAGATATCCTGTTCATTATAGAGGCCTGGAATGCAAAAGTAGGAAGTCAAGAAACACCTGGAGTAACAAGCAAAAACAAGACCAGGAGCTGACTGTGGCTCAGATCATGAACTCCTTATTGCCAAATTCAGACTCAAATTGAAGAAAGCAGGGAAAACCACTAGACCATTCAGGTATGAACTAAATCAAATCCCTTATGATTATACAGTGGAAGTGAGAAATAGATTTAAGGGCCTAGATCTGATAGGTAGAGTGCCTGATCAACTATGGAATGAGGTTTCTGACATTGTGCAGGAGACAGGGATCAAGACCATCCCCATGGAAAAGAAATGCAAAAAAGCAAAATGGCTGTCAGAGGAGGCCTTACAAACAGCTGTGAAAAGAAGACATGTGAAGAGCAAAGGAGAAAAGGAAAGATATTCCAATCTGAATGCAGAGTTCCAAATAATAGCAAGAAGAGATAAGAAAGCCTTCTTCAGTGATCAATGAAAAGAAATAGAGGAAAAGAGCAGAAGGGGAAAGACTAGAGATCTCTTCAAGAAAATTAGAGATACCAAGGGAACGTTTCATGCAAAGACGGGTTCTATAAAGGAGAGAAATGATATGGACCTAACAGAGCAGAAGATATTAAGAAGTGGTGGTAAGAATACACAGGAGAACTGTACACAAAAGATCTTCACAACCCAGATAATTGCGATGCTGTGATCACTCATCTAGAGCCAGACATCCTGGAATGTGAAGTCAAGTGGGTCTTAGAAAGCATCACTAGGAACAAAGTTAGTGGAGGCGATGGAATTCCAGTGTAGCTATTTCAAATCCTGAAAGATGATGCTGTGAAAGTGCTGCACTCAATATGCCAAAAAATTTGGAAAACTCAGCAGTGGCCACAGGAATGGAAAAGGTCAGTTTTCATTCCAATTCCAAAGAAAGGCAAAGCCAAAGAATGCTCAAACTACTGCACAATTGCACTCATCTCACATGCTAGTAAAGTCATGCTCAAAATTCTCAAGCCAGGCTTCAGCAATACGTGAACCATGAACTCCCTGATGTTCAAGCTGGTTTTAGAAAAGGCAGAGGAACCAGAGATCAAATTGCCAACATCCGCTGGATCATGGAAAAAGCAAGAGAGTTCCAGAAAGCCATCTATTTCTGCTTTATTGACTATGTCAAAGCGTTTGACTGTGTGGATCACAATAAACTGTGGAAAATTCTGAAAGAGATCGGAATACCAGACCACCTAATCTGCCTCTTGAGAATCCTGTATACAGGCCAGGGAAAAACAGTTAGAACTGGACATGGAACAACAGACTGGTTCCAAATAGGAAAAAGAGTATGTCGAGGCTGTGTATTGTCACCCTGCTTATTTAACTTCTATGCAGAGTACATCATGAGAAACACTGGACTGGAAGAAACACAAGCTGGAATCAAGGTTGCTGGGAGAAATCTCAGTCATCTCAGATATGCAGATGACACCATCCTTATGGCAGAAAGTGAAGAGGAACTAAAAAGCCTCTTGATGAAAGTGAAAGAGGAGATTGAAAAATTTGGCTTAAAGCTCAACATTCAGAAAACGAAGATCATGGCATCCAGTCCCATCACCTCATGGGAAATAGATGTCGAAACAGTGGAAACAGTGTCAGACTTTATTTTTCTGGGCTCCAAAATCACTGCAGATGGTGATTGCAGCCTGAAATTAAAAGACGCTTACTCCTTGGAAGAAAAGTTATGACCAACCTAGATAGTATATTCAAACGCAGAGACATTATTTTGCCAACAAAGGTCCGTCTAGTCAAGGCTATGGTTTTTCCTGTGGTCATGTATGGATGTGACAGTTGGACTATGAAGAAGGCTGAGTGCTGAAGAATTGATGCTTTTGAAGTGTAGTGTTGAAGAAGACTCTTAAGAGTCCCTTGGACTGCAGGGAGATCCAACCAGTGCATTCTGAAAGAGATCAACCCTGGGATTTCTTTGGAAGGAATGATGCTCAAGCTGAAACTCCAGTACTTTGGCCACCTCATGCGCAGAGTTGCTCACTGGAAAAAACTCTGATGCTGGGAGGAATTGGGGGCAGGAGGAGAAGGGGACAACAGAGGATGAGATGGCAGGATGTCATGACTAACTCGATGGACGTGAGTGTGAGTGAGCTCCAGGAGTTGGTGATGGACAGGGAGGCCTGGCATGCTACGATTCATGGTGTCACAAAGAGTTGGACACGACTGAGTGACTTAACTGAACTGATTGTTAATTATAATCTCTACTGCATGTTTTTGAACTCCAGGACTTATTTATCTCTTAGTTGTAAACAATATCTTCCCCAATGAGTAATGTGTTTTAAAATCTGCAAATATATTAAAGGTTTGTCTGTATTTCCTGTAGTTCCTATTTTTGTTTTATATAGGTGATAATATTAAATATTTAAATTATTACATTGCTTTTTGAGTTTCAGTGTTTTAACTTATGAAATAATTTTATGTGCATACTAATGCAATTGCCTTATAATTAATGATATAACCATATAAGTTCCTTCTAATGTTTATTTGCATGCATTTGTTCATCATTTTACTCTTGCATTCTTTGTGTTCAAGAACTGGAAAAAATAGGTTATTTTTAAACACTTACTTAAAAATCTTTGTGTACAAATATTACTTTTCAAAGTTTTTACTGGGAGTAATGTTAACTACTATTAATATATTATTATAACTCAATTAACATGTAACCATGAAGTGAAAAAGTACAAATACTGATGATACCATATTAAATTGGGCAAACTACATTTAACATTTAGAGCTAGGTGGGAATTAATGTAAAAGTAAATACTCCATTTGAGACCTGTATTTAAATAACATGACACTAGTTTTACATTATAAATGCTTACATTGCCAAGAAATAGAGCTAAGAGTCAATGACTAATGGTACCTACACTCATGAAAAATAATCCTCATATTTTTATAGCTATTTCTAACTAAAAATACTGAATAATTTATTATTTTCAGAAATCATCACACCAGTATTTCATAATTTAATGTAGTCTTTTTATTTTTTAAATGTTAGTATATAACTCCTGGTTCTCTGTTCTCTTAAAGTAATAAAATCAAGATTACTTAAAGATTTCTAGAAAACTTAATGTTCTTAAACAGCCAAAGAGGTCTGATAAATAAGATCACTGAGAAAGAATGTAGTAATTTTTGGGAGGCATTGTCTGAAATTATGATAAAAAATACCATCTGTGACCATAAGCATTTGCAGAAAATCACCAAAATTGAATATGAGTTCATTATCTACAAGTCTTTAGAGGACTACACTGCCGATGCAAAACATCACACAATTATGATACTTCAATACATTTTTCTTCAGTAATTTCAGTCCTCTTTAATTGTTGACAGAAACATAAGTCCAGAATGGCTACTTATAACATAATGCTTTATAGCCACTGCTTGGAATATGACTGGAAAAGTGAATGTATCTAATTTATCAAATGAATGTACACCAGAAAAAAATTATTCCATATTTTTGTTCAACCTTCCAAAAGTTCTACTAATTAGACTCTGCAGAGGCAGGCTGCAAGCTCAGAATCAGACTTTTTATGGTCCCTCTATCCTTTTAGCCAGAAGTCATAACCTTTATTTGCATGATAGCTTTGCTAATCCAGAGCTGTGTCACTGTCTGCTTTTAACATTTTCTATATAAACTCAACAATATAGCAAATAAAACTATTCAAGCACATTCAGTGTCTGGATCAGAAGAGATAGGCTCTAAAATCCAAGCTAGCTTGTAATAGCTTACAGAAGTTATAAAAGTCCACAATTGAAAGCCAGCTTGTATGTCAAGTTGTTACTTTCATTTCTCAGCAAATACAGAATGCAGACCATGAGGGGTGAGAGGTGTTGAATTGGTAATGCTCAGAGAAGGCATTTGTCTTAATGTATTTTCCATTCATGTGGCACAAACTGTGCTGCTCTCCATGTTTTTATTATTTCATTGAGGCACATTAGTGATACTATGTAAGACACCTAAAGGTTCAGTGATTTAATCCAGACATGAGTGTTCAAGATATGAGGTTTCAGCCAATTGAATTCCTACTCATATATTGCATTTAACAGTTAAATGAAGTTGAATTTGGCTTATGAATACTTTGTTTTAAAATTTACTCTGACCATAAACTTCACTTGCATAAACACATTATACATTATTCACCTGTTTCTCTCTATTATTTTTCCATATACTGATGTGAATATGTGAATAATATTACCTTCCTTAAAAAGTGGCTTAAAAATTGTTCCTTAAGGAAAGACCAAGATGGTTGAGTAGAAGGTTATGGAGCTTACTTCGTCTCATGAAGACCTGAAAAATACATCCACATGTGGAGAAATTCTCACTGAAAACAAAATGGAGACTAGCAGAAAGACTCTTGTACAACAAAAGCTGTGAGTAAGATCCAGAAAGAATCACACAGGAAGGGTGAAGCAGTGATCACGTGACCCCTGGGAGGGGTCACAGAAGAGGAGGGGGATTACAGAGTCTTGGGGAGTCTCACAGGGAAGAGAGTAGTTCGAGTCACATGTGGGGCACCTCTGCCCTGGGATCTGACACTGGGAAGACAAGTCCCCTTAGCTGGTTTGAAAACCAGTGAAAATAACAGGAAGGCTGTAAGAAACCTACACGCCACTCACAAAAAGCATGCACACACTTGTTTATTCATGAAACAAGACAGAGGAAGAAATTCAAAACTGCCCAGGACTCTGGCCAATTTCTAGCTTGAACCACACACCCACTCTGGGCCCTTTTGCTCCAGGGCCCAGCTCTAGATTAGGGCATGGTCTGTAGTCACTCAGGGAAAGTGCATAATTTGGGGGACAGAGCTGACTCAGACTTGGAACCAGCATCTGAATGGAGTACAGGCAGCCACTGATGGGACTTACGCAGGCAGCACAACAAGAGTGGTCTGCAACACTGACCAGGGCCAGGCCCACTAGAGGGGACGCTATGACACTCACCAGCTACCTGCTCAAGCTGCTTTTGCTCCAAGACTGCTTTGCTGTGGGTATCAGTGCTGGGTTGGGGAGAGTGCACACATAGAGAGAATGGAATCAGCCAGACCTGATCATTAGGGCGTCTGCTCCAGCAACTGACCCTGCCCTGATAGGGGGTGGTGCCAGGCACTGGGCAGAGGAGAAGCCCTAGCTCACACCTGGCTTTGGCCCCAGCCATTCTACCTCCAAGCCCACCTCCTGTTAACTGTCAACACATATACAGACATGATATGACTCCATGATATCACTTCAGGTCTAACTCTCCCACCAAAGTCACTGGGCACACTGAGACTGTATAAGGATGCTCTCACATAAGGACACCTCTCTAAGGCCTGAATTGTTAACTTTTTCTCCTTATTTCAAAGAGAAACAAAGATAAAACAGGAGTATTTATCCCAACTGAAAATAGAAAGAGGAAAACCCTAAAAAAAAAAAAAAAAAAAAACTAATTAATTAGAAATAATTTACCAGATAAAGAATTCAAAGCATTAATGATAACAATGTTAATTAGTGATAAGACTTATGGAAAAAATGATCCCTGGGTCAGGAAGATCCCCTGGAGAAGAGAATGGCTACCCACTCCAGTATGCTTGCCTGGAGAATTCCATGGACAGAGTAGCCTGGTGGGCTACAGGCCGTGAGGTTGCAAAGAGTTAGACAGGACTGAGAAACTGACACTTACACTGTCACTTTTTTTTTTTTTGCAGGAAAACAGAGTGAAAATGTATACACACACACACACACACATATATATAATAGTGATCTAGAAAACTTAAAAACAAAAAGTCCTTCGAAATTGAAGAATAAAATAACCAAAAATAAAAACACACTAGAAGAAATTAACAACAGAGTAGATGATACAGGAGACCACAAGTGATCTATAAGTTATTGATAAAATAAGGGAACTCATCTATCCAGAAGAGCAAAAAGAAAAAAAAAATTAAAAAATAAGAACACTCTTGAACAACATCAAGCATACTGACATTCCAGAAGGAGAAGAGGGAGACAAAGGCTTTAAAAAATAAAATTGATGAAACTATGGCTGAAAACTTCCTGAACCTGAAGAAGGAACAGATAACCAGATATAGAAGATAGAGGATGCCTAACAAGATGAACCCAAACAGACGCTAACCAAGATATATTATGATTAGAATGGTGAAAGTTGAAGATAAAGATAGAATATAAAGGCACCAAGAGAAAAACAAAGAGTCACATACAGGGAACCCACAAAAGGCTGTCAGCTGACTTGTCAGCAACAACTTTGCAGGCCAGAAGGGAGTGACATGATATAATTAAAGTGCTGAAAGGGAAAAAAAAAAGAAAAATGCAACCTAGGATACTCTATTCAGCAATATTATAACTTTTAATTGAAAGAGAAATAAAGAACTTCTCAGATAAGCAAAAACTTTTTTAAAGAGTTAACCAATACTGAACACTAAATCTATCCTAAAGGAAAGGTTAAAGATCTTCTCTGATTGGAAAAGGAAATGCTATAAGAAGTAGTAAGAATTTACAGGAAAGAAAAAATCCCACTAGTAAAGGAAAATATACATTAAATTCTGTATCAACCAGTTAAATAATCTAGTATGAAGACTGAAAGATAAAAATTGTAAAATCCACTATAACTATAATAAACAGTGTAGACATAAATATTAAGATATAAAATGTGGCATTAAAAATACTGAAAGTGGGAGAATGGAATACAAAAATGTAAATCTTTTAGAATATATTGGAGCTATAATCGATGCCAATGTGAAACAAGTATATATAGTTATAGGTCAACATATATCAACTCCATGGTAACTACAAATCAAAAACTTACAGTAGATACACAAAAACTAGAGAGAAAGGAACAGAAGAATACCACTAAAGGCAATCATCAAACCACAAGACATAAACTAAAAGAAAAGAATACAGAACAACAGCAACAAAAACAGAAAAGAAAAACAAAATGCCAATAAGTGCATATATATCAGTTATCACTTTAAATGTCAATAGACTAAATGTCAGATCAATAAATTGATTCTTCTGATCCATGAACATGGTATGTTTCTCCATCTATTAGTGTCCTCTATGATTTCTTTCATCAGTGTTTTATAATTTTCTATA
>SJXQ01006166.1:0-14936 GCA_006408695.1 Aepyceros melampus
AAGGGACTCTCAAGAGTCTTCTCCAACACCACAGTTCAAAAGCATCAATTTTTCGGCGCTCAGCCTTCTTCACAGTCCAACTCTCACATCCATACATGACCACAGGAAAAACCATAGCCTTGACTAGAGAGACCTTTGTTGGCAAAGTAATGTCTCTGCCTTTGAATATGCTGTCTAAGTTGGTCATAACTTTTCTTCCAAGGAGTAAGTGTCTTTTAATTTCATGGCTGCAATCACCATCTACAGTGATTTTGGAGCCCCCCAAAATAAAGTCTGACACTGTTTCCACTGTTTCCCCATCCATTTCCTATGCAGTGATGGGACCAAATGCCATGATCTTCATTTTCTGAATGTGGAGCTTTAAGCCAACACTTTCACTCTACACTTTCACTTTCATCAAGAGGCTTTTTAGTTCCTCTTCACTTTCTGCCATAAGGGTGGTGTCATCTGCATATCTGAGATGATTGATATTTCTCCTGGCAATCTTGACTCCAACTTGTGCTTCTTCCAGCCCAGCGTTTCTCATGATGTACTCTGCATAGAAGTTAAATAAGCAGGGTGACAATATACAGCCTTGACGTACTCCTTTTCCTATTTGGAACCAGTCTGTTCTTCTATGTCCAGTTCTAACTGTTGCTTCTTTACCTTCATATAGGTTTCTCAAGAGGCAGGTCAGGTGGTCTGGTATTCCCATCTCTTTCAGAATTTTCCACAGTTTACTGTGATCCACACAGTCAAAGGTTTGGCATAGTCAATAAAGCAGAAATTGATGTTTTTCTGGAACTTTCTTGCTTTTTCGATGATCCAGCAGATGTTGGCCATTTGATCTCTGGTTCCTCTGCCTTTTCTAAACCCAGCTTGAACATCTGCAAGTTCACGGTTCATGTATTGCTGAAGCCTGGCCTGGAGAATTTTGGCATTACTTTACTAGTATGTGAGATGAGTGCAATTGTGTGGTGGTTTGAGCATTCTTTGGCATTGCCTTTGTTTGGGATTGGAATGAAAACTGACTTTTTCCAGTCCTGTGGCCACTGCTGAGTTTTCCAAATTTGCTGGCATATTGAGTGCAGCTCTTTCACAACATCATCTTTCAGGATTTGAAATAGCTCAACTGGAATTCCATCACCTCCACCAGCTTTGTTTGTAGTGATACTTTCTAAGGCCCACTTGACTTCACATTCCAGGATATCTGGCTCTAGGTGAGTGATCACACCATCGTGATTATCTGGGTTGTGAAGATCTTTTTTGTACAGTTCTTCTGTGTATTCTTGCCACCTCTCAGTAATATCTTCTACTTCTGTTAGGTCCGTACCATTTCTGTCCTTTATCGAGCCCATCTTTGCGTGAAATGTTCCCTTAGTGTCTCTGACTTTCTTGAAGAGATCTCTAGTCTTTCCCATTCTGTTGTTTTCCTCTAGGGAATGAAGCAAGGCAGAGACTAATAGAGTTTTGCCAAGAAAATGCACTGATCATAGCAAACACCTTCTTCCAACAACACAAGTGAAACTCTACACATGGACATCACTAGATGGTCAACACCAGAATCAGATTGATTATATTCTTTGCAGCCAGAGATGGAGAAGCTCTATATAGTCAACAAAAACAAGGCCAGGAGCTGACTGTGGCTCAGATCATGAGCTCCTTATTGCCAAATTCAGACTTAATTGAAGAAAGTAGGGAAAAACACTCGACCATTCTGATATGACCTAAATCAAATCCCAAGAAAGTTCAGTTCAGTTCACTCGCTCAGTCATGTCCGACTCTTCGCGACCCCATGAATCACAGTACGCCAGGCCTCCCTGTCCAACACCAACTCCCGGAGTTCACTCAGACTCATGTCCATTGAGTCCGTGATGCCGTCCAGCCATCTCATCCTCGGTCGTCCCCTTCTCCTCCTGCCCCCAATCCCTCCCAGCATCAGGGTCTTTTCAAATGAGTAACTCTTCACATGAGGTGGCCAAAGTACTGGAGCTTCAGTTTTAGCATCATTCCTTCCAAAGAAATCCCAGGGTTGATCTCCCTCAGAATGGACTGATTGGATCTCCTTGCAGTCCAAGGGACTCTCAAGAGTCTTCTCCAGCACCACAGTTCAAAAGCATCAATTCTTCGGTGCTCAGCCTTCTTCACAGTCCAACTCTCACATCCATACATGACCACAGGAAAAACCATAGCCTTGACTAGACGGACCTTAGTCGGCAAAGTAGGAGACTGAAAAAACACAGAGAGTAATTGAGGAGCAGAAAGCATTTAAATGAGAAATTGATATCAAAATGAGAAATTGATATCAAAGATACTTTTAAAATTACATGAGTTTAGAAATTAAATGTCCACTTTTAAATGATGGGTATATCCAAAAGGCCGTAACAAGGAAAACTAGAAAATATTTGTAGTAGAATTAAAATGAAAAGAGAATTTACCAGAATTTGTTACATGCAGCTGAAGCTGCTCAACACAGTTAAATACAATGTAGAGTTTTGAATAAGGTATGAAAACAAGGGGCACAAGCATAAAGTTTTGTGAAATTTGAACCAAATCTGAATGTTAGTTAATAATACTATATCACATGTTAAATTCCTATTTTTTTTTTTACAACATAGTATTTCTTTATATTCTCAGGATTGGATTAGAAGTTTCAAGCCTCATTGAAAAAACTTCTTTTACAAAAAATAACTAAGATAATAAACTTTTCTGATGACTCAGACAGTAAAGAATCTGCCTACAATGCAGGAGACCTGGGTTCAATCCCTGGATCCAAAAAATACCCTGGAGAAGGAAATGGCTACCCACTCCAGTATTCTGGCCTGGAGAATCCCATGGACAAGGTAACCTGGAAGGCATGGGGTAGCAAAGAGTAGGACATGACGGAGCAACTAAGCACACACAGACTTCTAGCAGTAATACTAGATGCCAAAATACATGGAGCTATATCAAAGTTTTGAGTGGCTATAAATTAGAAATCTGGACTCTATTCATACTAAGTCAAACAAATGGAATCAAAATGTCATAATTTTTAGCCAGACAAAATTTATAAGTTTTCTAAAATATGTATATATAATACACATTGTGTATAATATATATATATATATATATATATATACATATACATAGAAAAACTTTTCTACTATTCTTGATAAGGACTTTAGAAAGAACATCAAAAAAAAATACAGAGAAATTGGAAAGCATAAACTAAATCAAATGGGAGCACTGAATATGAAATAGTAAAAGTGAAACAAACTAGAGAAAAGTAAAATATCATCATATAGTCCAGTTGTTATTAAATATGACTGCTCATTAGAAACACATCTAGAGATTTGGAGAAAAAAAGCAATACCTGGGCATTTGTATTTTCCAAAAAATTTGAAGATAATTCTGATATGCATCTGGATTTTAAAAAAGTGATTACAGGTTTTCTATTAAATGATAATTGTACTGATATAGAATTCTGTTTTGTTGTTGACCAATTATGATACAGTATGGAGAAGACAATGGCACCCCACTCCAATATTCTTGCCAGGAAAATCCCATGGACAGAGGAGCCTGGTAGGCTGCAGTCCATGGGGTCACGAAGAGTCAGACACAACTGAGTGACTTCACTTTCCCTTTTCACCTTCATGCACTGGAAAAGGAAATGGCACCCCACTCCAGTGTTCTTGCCTGGAGAATCCCAGGGAGGAGCCTGGTAGGCTGTTGTCTATGGGGCAAAAAATAAAAGATAAAAAATATCCAGACAAAAAATAAAAGATAATTACAATTGCAAGCCATAATAAAACATGATTAACCTAACAATATAAAATAATTACATACAATTTAGGGGGTTAAGTAGAGTGATGTGGTAAGTGGAAGTGCATACATGGACATGTTTTCATCAGCCTAGCCAGTTTATGCCTTTTAGTTGGTGCATTTAATCCATTTACATTTAAAGTAATTATTGATATATATAATTTTGTTGCCATTTTCTTACTCGTATTGAGTTTATTTTTGTGATCCTTTTCTTCTCTTGTGTTTCCTGCCTAGAGAAGTTCCTTTAATATTTGTAAAGCTGGATTGTGCCCATCTTTGCACGAAACTTTCCCTTTGTTTCTCTAATTTTCTTGAAGAAATCTCTTGTCTTTTCTACTCTCTTGTTTCCCTCTATTTCTTTGCATTGTTCACTTAAAAAGCCTATCTTTCATGTTGAGTTTTGACAGAAAACAACACAATTCTGTAAAGTAATTATCCTTCAATTAAAAACATAAAGAAAAGAAAAGAAATCTTTCTTATCCCTCCTTGCTCTTCTTTGGAACTCTGCATTCAGATCGGTATATATTTCCTTTTCTCCTTTGCCTTTCACTTAAATGAACAATACAAAGAAATAGTGGAGAGCAATAGAATGGGAAAGACTAGAGACCTCTTCTAGAAAATTAGAGATACAAGGGAACATTTCATGCAATTATAGGCACAATAAAGGGCAGAAACAGTATGGACATAACAGGAGCAGAAGAGATTAAGAAGAGGTGGCAAGAATACACAGAAGAAATACACAAAAAAGGTCTTAATGACCCAGACAACCGTGATGGTGTGGTCGCTCACCTAGAGCCAGACATCCTGGAGTGTGAAGTCAAGTGGACTTTAGGAAGCATTACTGCAAACATAGTGGAGGTGATGGAATTTCAGCTGAGCTATTTCAAATCGTAAAAGATGATGCTATTAAAGTGCTGTGCTCAATATATCAGCAAATTTGGGAGACTCAGCAGTGGCCACGGGGCAGGAAAAGGTCAGTTTTCATTCCAGTCCCAAAAAAGGGCAATGCAAAAAAATGTTCAAACCACCACACAATTGTACTTATTTCACATGCTAGCAAGGTAATGCTCAAAATCCTTCAAGCTAGGCTTCAACAGTGCATGAACTGTGAACTTCCAGATGTACAAGCTGGATTTAGAAAAGGCAGAGGAACCAGGGATCAAATGTCAACATCTGTTAGAAAAAGCAAGGAAATTCCAGAAAAGCATCTACTTTTGTTTCATTGCTATGCTAAAGCCTTTGGCTGTGTGGATCACAAAAAACTGTGGAAATATCTTCAAGAGATGGGAATACCAGATCACCTTACTTGCCTCCTGAGAAACCTGTATGCAGGACAAGAAGCAACAGTTCATACTGGACATGGAACAATGGACTGGTTCAACTTAGAAGAAGTATGTCAAGGCTGCATATTGACACCCTGCTTACTTAACTTATATGCATAGTACATCATGAGAAATGTCAGGCTGGATGAAGCACAAGTTGGAATCAAGATTCCTGGGAGAAATATTAATAACCTCAGATATGCTGATGACACCACCTTTATGCCACGGCAGAAAGCAAAGAGGAACTAAACAACCTCCTGATGAAAGTGAAAGAGGAGAGTGAAAAAGCTGGCATAAAACTCAACATTCAAAAAATGAAGATCATGACATCTGGTCCCATCACTTCATGGCAAATAGATGGGGAAACAATAGAAACAGTGACAGACTTGATTTTCTTGGGCTCCAAAATCACTACAGATGGTGACTTCAGCCATGAAGTTAAATATTTGTTCCTGGAAAAAAATTTGTGACAAATGTAGACAGTACATTAAAGAACAGAGACATCACTCTGCTGACAAAGGTCTATCTAGTAAAAGCTGTAGTTTTTCCAGTAGTCATGTATGGATGTGAGAGTTGGACCATAAAGAAGGCTGAGCACCAAAGAACTCATAGTATTGACCTGTGGTGCTGAAGAAGACTCTTGAGAGTCCCTTGGATAGCAAGGATAGTCAAGTCAGTCAATCCTAAAGGAAATCAACCCTGAATATTCTTTGGAAGGAATAATGCTCAAGTTGAACCTTGAATATTTTGTCCACCTGATAGAAAGAGCTGACTCATTGGAAAAGACCCTGATGAGGGGAAGGATTGAAGGAAAGGGGAGAAGGAGATGACAGAGGATGAGACGGTTGGATGGCATCATCGATTCAATGGACACGAGTCTGAGAAAACTCTGGGAGACAGTGAAGGATAGGGAAGTCTGGCATGTGCAGTCCATGGGATTTGCAGAGTTGGACACTACTGAGCAACTGTTGCTGTTGCTGACAAAGCTGGATTGGTTGCTGAATTCTCTTAATTGTTGACTTGTCAGGAAAGCATTTGATTTCTCCATCATATCTTAATGAGAGTCTTGCTGGGTAGATAATCTTGATGGTTGGTTCTCATCTTTCATCACTTGGAATATATTGTGTCTGCACAGCAGAACTCCTTGCTGCCCCACTGTGTGTCAGGTATCTCTGTAGTATGCACGTGTACTCAGTCACTAAGTCATGTCCAACTCTGCAACCCCATGGACTGTAGCCTGCCAAGCTCCTCTGTTCATGGAATTTTCAAGGTAAGAATACTTGAGTGGGTTTCCATTTCCTTCTCTAGGGGATATTCCTGACTCAGGGATCAAACACATGTCCCCTGCATTGGCAGGCAGGGAGCCCATTTCTGTAGTATGTGTGCATGTGTGTGTGTGTGTGTGTGTGTATATACACACACACATATATACATACATATATATATATACATATATATATATATATATATATAATCAATTCCAAAGTCACTGATGACCTTCCAAATTTAATTTTTAGCCTCAACATCTACTACTACATGGGTAAAACTACTTCAGTCAAATAAAATAACCTTGTGATTTCTCGATACAACCACACTTTCTGGCAATTGTGATCAGCTTCTGTGAGCCCTTCTACCTGCAGGGTCCCTATAACTCCACAAATCCACATTCTGTCAATTTTTAAAAGCCCAGTTCTTTTCAACCTGATGCCATCATGTCACTATCAGACATAATTAATTCTGGCTCTGAATGCACAGAGTATCTTTTTCTGTCTTTTGGGAGTTGCCACTTTGTCTTTTACAATACAACATTTGGTTCCATGCCAGGCTTTTTGTCATTGTGGACACACTTGTATGTTCCCATGTATATCTGCCCCTCAAGAAAGCCATCTCTCTTGGGTGGGCATTATCATGTGTAACTTTACACCCAAGTAAGCAAGTAAGTATCTGTGCTATCTAGATGTAGTTAGCAGTTGATGAATTTAATTAAATAGTATTTCTGTCTCTAATATACATTGTAATCTAGAAAAAGTTGCAAAGCAATCACTGCCCACTTACTATTGTACAACTTCTATGTTCCAGGCATTCTATTCAACATTTTAATCACATATAAGATGCCATTCACTTCTGTTAATAGCTAATCACATTGAAGCACTTGAAGGGGAAAATGTCAATACCAGAAAGTTTGAATTTATCATTGTCTTGAAAATTTATTTAGCTTACAAGTGAGTTACAGTACAGCTGTTACAGTGAATGAACACCTGAATGAGAGCATGAGGAGTAGTGTCCTCACTCTAACATACATTCTAGGAGGACTCCAAGAATGACATGTGGATCTTTGCCCTGGCTGTGCTCCTGAGCAGCACCTTTATCTACAACAGCATGAACAGCATCAACCATCAGGCCTTGCAGCAGCTGCAGTATCCTTTCAAGAACTCAACCACCATGTTTCATTGAATTTATGGGAATAGCTACTGACACTGTTTTTTCTTGCCCATGACTTCATTCTTATAGTTGATGAAGATGGAAAATGGGGCAAAAGGGAATGGTGATAAAACTTGTTTTGAGGTGAGATCTGGAAACTGTGTTGGAGAGTACTTCTTTTTCCTTAGCTAAGATGCCAGCTATGTGACTGAATTAACAGAGCGGATCAGAACCAAATCATCTCCCAGCTCTGACGAAGTAGAGGATTCAGCCCAATTTGTGAGTTTCTTTCCAGACTTTATTTGGAATGTGCGGGATTTCACGCTGGAGCTGGAGTTAGACGGGAACTCCATCACTGAAGATGAGTACCTGGAGAATGCCTTGAAGTTGAGTCCAGGTATCAGAGCAAGGCCAGGGTGGTGGGAAGCTCAGTAGGAGATGGGGTCAACAGACCCCTTGATGTCAGAACTTGATTTGAAGTTGGATTTGAGGCCATGCTAATGGTACTTGGTGAATGACTGGGAGGTGGCTTCAGTCATTATTGTTATGGGAAAACCCCAGCAACCAGAACTTAAGCTCACAGAGGAAATTTAGAATCTAATATTCTACTGAATGACATTAGAAAAATTAATACCATGAAAAAGAAAGGCTCATATACTGTGTTTCATATTAAGTGTTTCCTCTTTCTATTTGAGAAATATAACCCATCAAATTGAAATTAGTAAATACAGAATCATAAGGGAAGCAAAATAATTAATTTTTAAATATATTTCACACAGTGTATTTTACTATCTTATATAGATACATTCTTCACAGACTGTTTATTCCTTAATTAATTCCAAAGGAAAACATTGCTATCTCCTTTCACTGAGATTGTGAAAGGTCTTCAAATGCTTTCACCTAATCTCACACTCTTTATTCTAGAGCCTTACATGGTATATCATATTATATAACAAATTAGTTATAACGGATTATAATTAACAGAGAGAATAATGAGTGCTACTTATAAGAAATATTGATTTTGTTTATTTAATCATTTATTTACCCTTTCAATAAATAATTATTGAGCTGCAGATATATGCCCAGAATCTCTCTGGATGATACTGTCACTTCCAACAGAAAATGATGCAAAAGACGGATGAGGTGTCCTAGTTTCATTTAGGCCAATCTTACCATGAGATTGTGTATGCTCAAATAATCTCAAAACATATCTATATAACGTGCATTTTTTTACTCTGCTTTTGTAAAACTTTACTGCCTTGTGTATCATTTGTCTCTCGCATGGTTTCTTTCCTAGAAATACTGTGAATATCCTTAATTCTATGACTTCTTTACTTTTGAGCCCATATTTCATATCTGAAATGGAAACTGTAAGATCAGAAAAGTATTTCTGGTAATTATTTGTATTAGTTTATCTTTCAAGAAAGTGAAGTCGCTCACTCATGTCCCACTCTTTGGGACCCCATGGACTGTAGCCTACTAGGCTTCTCTGTCCATGGGATTTTTCAAGGCAAGAATACTGGAGTGGGTTGCCATTTCCTTCTCCAGGAGATCTTCCTGACCCAGGGATGAACCCAGGTCTCCTGCATTGTAAGCAGATGCTTTACCCTCTGAGCCACAAGGGAATTCATTGGCAGGTCTGCATAAATTCCCAACAGGGTTTCTGCAAAAGCCATATGAGGTCTTCATTTAATAAATAATTAATTCATGGCATACTATACAGTGGCTGAGGAAAATAACCACAGGTTTTTCAGTTGGGATGGATGCTTCTTCTTCCTCCCCAGGAGTACTTTCTTCACTCTTGGCTCAGTACAAAAACAGAGTTTCCATGGTAGGTTCAGTTCAGTTCAGTTCAGTTCAGTCGCTCAGTCATGTCTGAATCTTTGCGACCCCATGAATCGAAGCACACCAGGCCTCCCTGTCCATCACCAACTCCTGGAGTTCACCCAGACTCACATCCACCGAGTCAGGGATGCCATCCAGCCATCTCATCCTCTGTCGTCCCCTTCTTCTCCTGCCTCCAATCTCTCCCAGCATCAGAGTCCTTTCCAATGAGTCAACTCTTCACATGAGGTGGCCAAAGTACTGCAGTTTCAGCTTTAGCATCATTCCTTCCAAAGAAATCCCCAGGGCTGATCTCCTTCAGATTGGACTGGTTGGATCTCCTTGCAGTCCAAGGGACTCTCAAGAGTCTTCTCTAACACCGCAGTTCAAAAGCATCAATTCTTCGGCACTCAGCTTTCTTCACAGTCCAACTCTCACATCTATACGTGACTACTGGAAAAACTATAGCCTTGACTAGACGGACCTTAGTCAGCAAAGTAATGTCTCTGCTTTTGAATATACTATCTAGGTTGGTCATAACTTTTCTTCCAAGGAGTAAGCGTCTTTTAATTTCATGGCTGCAGTCACCATCTGCAGTGATTTTTGGAGCCCAGAAAAATAAAGTCTGACACTGTTTCCACTGTTTCCCCATCTATTTCCCATGAAGTGATGGGACTGGATGCCATGATCTTCATTTTCTGAATGTTGAGCTTTAAGCCAACTTTTTCACTCTCCTTATTCACTATCATCAAGAGGCTCTTTAGTTCTCTTCACTTTCTGCCATAAGGGTGGTGTCATCTGCATATCTGAGATTATTGATATTTCTGCCAGCAATCTTAATTCCAGCTTGTGTTTCTTCCAGTCCAGCATTTCTCCTGGTAGATTACCATAAGACTTAAAAAGATTTACAGGCACAGGAATTAGAATGATATAAAAATCCCTGGAAATGAAAGTCCTCAGCCCCCTTACCTGAAGTCTGTCACTTCTGTGATTGCTTTTTTTCCACTTTTGCAGATGAAGGTCCCGAAATTCAGAATTTCAACTTGCCCAGAGAGTGTATCAGGAAGTTTTTTCCCAAACGGAAGTGTTTTGTCTTTGACCGTCCTGCAAGTAATAAAAAACAATTAATCCATCTTGAGGAAATGCCAGATAATCAGCTGGATGAGAATTTCCAGAAGCAATCAAAAGATTTCTGTTCATATATCTATACCCATGCAAAGACCAAGACCTTAAAAGAAGGAATCACTGTCACCGGGAAAAGTGAGCCTCCTTTGCTACAGCATGTCTCTCTGTGATTCAGTGTGGGTGAGGAATCAATGTGTGGTGGAGTTGAAATTGTGAATATCCTTTGGGATTGCCAGTAATTGTGTTTTCTTCTTTTCAGTAATTGTGTCTTCTCTATATAATTTGGAAAAACATATTTATGCTCCACATAGAAGTGCATGTTACTTCATTAAAATTTCCCTACATGAGGGTTTTATGAAGACTATCATATCTCATGAAACTTCAGGGCTGGCCAAAATGTTCTTTCAGGTTTTTCAGTAAGATATTATGGAAAAACCCAAACGAACTTTTTGGCCAAGCCAATATTACACTGAAGGGATGTTAAGGATACAAATATTCATTATGATGAGCCATCCGGTGGATAAGTGTTTCTAGTGAGGATATACAAGTTATTTTGTGAAATCACATGAATCAGAAAATGAGTAGTACACCATGAATCCATGTAAACTCATTGAAAATCTGAGAAACAAATGTAAATACAGTCTTATAAACAGAGCTGGCTTCAGCACAGGCCACCCGAGCAGTCTCACAGCGCCCTGTGCTGAGATGTGCCCTGTTTCAATGTTTTTGTCACTGTCTGGAAATGCTTGATGACATTTTTACATAGGACACTGCATTTTCATTTGGAAATAGTACTCACAAAATACACAATTTATGTAAGCTCTCCGTATTTTGCTACAATGGGGAAAGTGTTCCAGGAGAACGTTGAACATGTTGTTGAGGTTATTCAGTTAATATTGTATTGTGATGAACAGAGAACCATAAAAGAGAGTGAATAGGAGACACAGATGTCATTATAAGACATTTATAGAAGAAAAAGGAGAAGGATATGAAGATGAGGAAAAGAAAGAGAAGGAAAGAAAATTTCAAGCTCAATAAAATTTTAGTGATTTTTAAGATACTGATCTAAAGTTCATAAAATGAATGAAAACATTCTATTTTCAAAATATTGAATTGGCCAAAAAGTTTGTTTAGATTTTTCTGTAGCATCTTAGGAAAATCTAAACAAACCTTTTGGACAACACAATATAATATATTATTCAGGGCTTGGGCCTCTGGTGGAGGCCTATGTAAATGCCATCAACAGTGGATCAGTTCCCTGTCTGGAGAACGCGGTGACAACTCTGGCCCAGCTGGAGAACTCAGCAGCTGTGCAGAAGGCAGCTGAGCACTACAGTGAGCAGATGGCCCAGCGACTGAGCCTCCCCACAGACACGCCCCAGGAGCTGCTGGAGGTGCACGCAGCCTGTGAGAGGGAAGCCATCGCAGTCTTCATGGAGCGCTCTTTCAAGGATGAAAATCAGGAATTCCAGACGAAGCTTGCGGTAATGTGGCCTAAAATATATCCTTCCTGATTCCTGTGGTTCTAGAAATGTGCTTTGTTGTTGCTGCTGTTCAGTAGTAGCTCAGTCATGCTCGCCTCTCCGATCGCATGGACTGCAACACACAAGGCTCCTCTGTCCTCCACTATGTCCTGGAGTTTGCTCAAATTCATGTCCACTGAGTGGGGGATGCCGTCCAACCATCCATCCTCTGCAGAGGATGAGAAATGCTCTTAGACTCCCTCTATTCACCTATGATTCATATGCTTCTCACTGGAAAAGGAGTTTGGATTGTTGTGAATGACAGGACTCTACAGGCTACTTTCCTTCTTTTTTTCGTAAAAACTGGCCTCCTTAATTTCTACTGTAAACAAATTACCCTTTACTTTGGTGCTTAAAACACCACACAGTTTTTAGCTCACACTTTTTCAGGTCACACTCCAGTGCAGGGTGTGTATGGGTGATGTGCTCGGAGTACAGCAAGCTGAAAGCAAAAGCAAGGTTCAGATGGGTTTAGCAATACCACCAAGAATAATCAGTAAACAACTTTTCTCAGGAGAAGAAAAGAGTTTTATTTGAGCCAAATGAGGACTAGAGCCCAGAAGATACAGTTTAAAGAAGAACTTGAATTCTGTCTGCTGTATGACAAAATGTCGGGGGGGGGTACCCTTACTATAGGCAAAACCCACAAAATTACCTGTATTATTTGTCAAGAATTAAGACTGTAGCTGGAAAGAAATAAGAGTGCTTGTTAAAGAAGGATTGTTTGGGGTCTGAAACTATTGCATATTTACAATGGTACACTTTGAGTTCCTAAGTTTGCAGCTCCTAGTTACTAGCAGACACTCTTTTGAGAATGGATGGTGGCATCCTTGAATTTGATACAGTTCAGAAGATTCAAGTTCTCAAGGATGCAGAAACATGTCTGAAACCACATCTACAATGGCCACCAAGCTCAATTGTTAATTCCTGCCCAACAGTTACTCCATTGTGATTCTTAAATGCATTCTTTTTTAATGGTTAGAGCAGATGTGCATGTTTGATAGGCCACAAAGCAGGTTATTGTAGTTAGCATAAAGTTTTATTTAAATCATGTATAAGCCAGAGTGTCCTCCCCATATGGAAATATGTGAATATATCTTTATCAGAACTCCTATGGGCTCTGGGGAACCCCCCTTCATCTTCAAGCCAGCAATGGTGCATTGTATTCTTTTGTTTCCAATCACGCCAATTACCTCTTCTGCCACCAACTAGAGAAGACTGCATGGAAAGGGCTTGTGTGATTATGTCATGCCCACTTGGGTGATCTCACTTTCTTAAAGTGGACTGTGCCATGTGACATAATCTAAACACAGGATCGACATTCATCATGTTCATAGGTCCAGGGACTATGTAGTGTGAACACCAAGGGAGAGAATTCTGAGTTCATAATTCTGCATACCATTGGCACCATCACCGAAACCTTGTCTTTCAGTCTACCTTTGGCCATCCTACAAGTCACAAAAATCTCTTAGAGGAAAACCAGCCCAACTGTAATTTATAAGGACAAGTATGAAATTTCTGTTCCTATATTCTCACACAATCAAATCCTCAATGAAACAAGAATTCAGAAAAAGTTCAAGACTCTGTTCAGTGTATATTTCACTCATTATGCTAGGCAGTTGATTTGCTATGTATATATTTTATCTAAAGTACCTAGTATGCATAAGAAAGCCTACTTCAAATCATAACTGAACTTGCTATTTTTCATTGTTTATGGATTTATCACTCCTAATCCTACTACTGTTAAAGGGACAATGAAATTCACATCTGCCAACTCATCATTTCACAGATGCTGAGATTGAGACAAGAAAGGTAAGGGACTTCCTATAAGTCACACAGAGTTGGTCACACCTGGGACTAAAACCAGTNAGGATGACAATAAAGCCTTGATGTACTCCTTTTCCTATTTGAACCCAGTCGTTGTTCCATGTTCAGTTTGAACTGTTGCTTCCTGACCTGCATATAGGTTTCTCACGAGTCAGGTCAAGTGGTCTGGTATTCCCATCTCTCTCAGAATTTTCCACAGTTTATTGTGATCCACACAGTCAAAGGCTTTGGCATAGTCAAGAAAGCAGAAATAGATGTTTTTTCTGGAACTCTCTTGCTTTTTCCATGATCCAGCAGATGTTGACAATTTGATCTCTGGTTCCTCTGCCTTTTCTAAAACCAGCTTGAACATCAGGAAGTTCATGGTTCACGTATTGCTGAAGCCTGGCTTGGAGAATTTTGAGCATTGCTTTACTAGCATGTGAGATGAGTGCAATTGTGTGGTAGTTTGAGCATTCTTTGCCATTGCCTTTCTTTGGGATTGGAATAAAAACTGACCTTTTCCAGTCCTAGGGCCACTGCTGAGTTTTCCAAATTTGCTGGCAATAGTACCCAAGAAATACACAATTTATTTATATATGTAAGTTCTCCATATTCTGCTACAATGGGGAAAGTGTTCCAGGAGAACTTTGAACATATTGTTGAGGTCATTCAGTTAATATTGTATTGTAATGAATTGAGAACCATAAAAGAGAGTGAATAGGAGACACTGCTGTTATTATAAGAAAATTATAGAAGAAAAAGGAGAAGGATATGAAGATGAGGAGAAGAAAGAGAAGAAAAGAAAATTTCAAGGTTAATAAAATTTTAGTGATTTTTAAGATACTGATCTAAAGTTCATAAAATGAATGAAAACATTCTATTTTCAAAATATTGAATTGGCCAAAAAGTTTGTTTGGATTTTACTGTAGCATCTTATAGGAAAATCTAAACAAACTTTTTGGACAACACAATATAATATATTATTCAGGGCTTGGGCCTCTGGTGTAGGCCTGTGTAAATGCCATCAACAGTGGATCTGTTCCTTGTCTGGAAAACGCGGTGACAACTCTGGCCCAGCTGGAGAACTCAGCAGCTGTGCAGAAGGCAGCTGAGCACTACAGTGAGCAGATGG
>SJXQ01006167.1:15789-32037 GCA_006408695.1 Aepyceros melampus
GACGCGCACGTTCAGAGTTTTGGTGGGGCTGGATTCACCGTCGAGGCTGGTGAAGGGCTCTGACCCTGCGCCTAGCAGCGGGGGGAAGGTCACAGGAAGGTCCTGCCTCCTCATTCTCAGTCTCGGGGTCCCCAAGGCAGGAGGCAGTGAGGGGGATTCTGGACGTTAGCTGGGGAGGTA
The DNA here is from genome assembly GCA_006408695.1 of Aepyceros melampus. Lineage (NCBI taxonomy): Eukaryota > Metazoa > Chordata > Mammalia > Artiodactyla > Bovidae > Aepyceros > Aepyceros melampus. Next base: position 15,970 of record SJXQ01006167.1, read on the forward strand.
CTAATTCTTCTACTTGTCGTTGGACCAGAGAAGTCTCTGGGGTGGTGGAGGAATGTTTGCTGCCCACTGACTACAGTGGGGAGCGCTGTACTACCCCCTAGCACCGCACACCTCCGGGGAGCAGGCTGTCCCACTGTGAGCCTGCCCAGTCCTCACAATCACCACATGATCAACATGCCCATTTTACAGATAAGAAAATAGAGGCCTGAGGAAATGATGGGGCTTATGAGAGTCCACACAAATTGGCAGGTGCCTGGGCCAGGATTTTAACTTTCCATCTCCTCCTGTCTCCAAGGCCTGTCTCTTATACACATCTTTTTTTGGGCTCCAAAATCACTGCAGATGGTGACTGCAGCCATGAAATTAAAAGACGCTTACTCCTTGGAAGAAAAGTTATGACCAACCTAGATAGCATATTCAAAAGCAGAGACATTACTTTGCCAACAAACAGTCCTCACAATCACCACATGATCAACATGCCCATTTTACAGATAAGAAAATAGAGGCCTGAGGAAATGATGGGGCTTATGAGAGTCCACACAAATTGGCAGGTGCCTGGGCCAGGATTTTAACTTTCCATCTCCTCCTGTCTCCAAGGCTAAGATCCACAGGAGCAAAAGCAGGAGCAGCAGTGCCAGGAAGCTGGTGGGGATTCATCTGAAGGGGACCCCAAGGAACCCGTACCTTGATCGTCAAAAGCATGAGTCAGCTCGTGGCCCACGACGACGCCGATGCCACCGAAGTTTAAGGCACTGGAGGGGGAGACATGGGGATGAGAGTGATGTCGTGTGGGGCGGGCCCACCACTTCCTCAGTCTGGAGACACAGCAGAGTCCTGCAGGGCTCCAGCCAGGCCCTCGAGCCGGTCAGAACCTGGAGAGCCGACTGCGTCAGCCTGTGCCCACTGCACTCCAAGCACCGTGCCAGGCACTGCCCTCGGGTCAGCACAAAGAGCTAGGCCTCAGTAACTGACTATAAGGGAGCAAATGGAGGTGTGGGATGGTTCAGCCACTTTGCCCAAGGGCCACTCAGCCAGCAGAGAGCAAGCCTGGGGTTCAGATCCAGGCCTGTGGGGAATTCACTTCTGAGACTTCTCAGAAGTGAAGACTTCTGAGTGAGACTTCTCACCCTTCCCAACTTCCCAGCTGAGACTGTTCTAGAATATCACTAGAGGGGCACCCCCCTAGTGATAGTTTGGGGCATCACCAACTCGATGGACATGAGTTTGAGCAGGCTTCGGGAGTTGGTGATGGACAGGGGAGACCTGGCGTGCTGCAAAGAGTCGGACACGACTAAGCGACTGAACTGAACTGCCTCTATGATGGGCCCGAGTTCCCACTGTGTAGGGACTCTGAGGTCTAGGAGACCCCAGAGGGAAGCACAGGGAGTGAGAGTGTTGTTTCCACGGCAACATCTCCTGGCTGGTGGGACAAGGAGCCCTCAGTGAGACAGGTCTGGAGGCGGGGTCAGCTGTGGGCTGACCCAGCTGTCAGGCTGGCCCGTGGGGTCTGCTGAGGCTTCGCGGGGGGCGGGAGGAGACGGGACGGAGCCCCAGGAGCATCCTACTTGGGCGAAGAGCGGGTGTAGAATGGCGCCTGCAGGATTCCGGCTGGAAACACGATCTCGTTCTTGGTGGGCGAGTAGTAGGCGTTCACCATGGGCGGGGTCATGCTCCACCTGCAAGCAAGACACGCGTGGGAGCCGCGACCCCACAGCGGGCGGCGGGCGGGGACAGCCCATGGGGGTGCCGGGAGCCCTGGAGTGTGGGTCCCCTCGGCCCTGGCCCGGGGCCTGCGAGCAGGAGGTGGCACTGCTTTTGAGAGAGGGAACTAGAAACACCCGAATGTCTGCTAGGAAGGAACTGGCTGAATCCGATGTCACATCACACAGCGGAACAGTGAGAGCCCGGCAGAGAGCGGAATGCGATAAGGACCCACTGTAGAGCACAGGGGTCAAGACTTCTCAAGGCTCTGTGAGGCCTATATGGGGAAAGAATCTAGAAAAGAGTGGATGTATGTACGTGGAGAACTAACTGGTTCATCTTGCTTTCCCCTGAAACTAACACAACCTGAATCAGCTGCACTGCAATAAAAACTAAAAACCAAAGAGAGAGAAAAGGGCTGCCCGCTCTCCACCACGGTTGTACCATCTTACACCCCAACCTGCCAGGCTGGATATCTCCAGGTGATAGTTAGAAACTATCAACTTTGGCCGTGTGAGCAAGTGTACAATGAAATCTCATTTTATATTTCATTTCATTTCACTGTTAAAAATGTTGAACATCTCAAAAAAACAGAAAGAACAAAATGGACCATTCTGTACTAAAAAGTCATTACTCTCTAGGCTCAAAAATGAATCTGTCAGCAGTTTTCAAAGTGCGCTCCATGGATACCTGGTGAGATGGGAAGCCCCCAACTCCCTTTCAGGGGGTCTGTGAGGCCGAAACTATTTTCATTAGAATACTAAGATGCTGTCTGCCTTTCCCACCGTGTTGACACTATACAGATGCGGGAAAGGCGATGCTGGGTAAAACTGCTGGAGTCTCAGCTGAATCAGGCAGTGGTACCAGTCCAGTTGGTCACCACGTTCTTCACCAAAAAAAAATAAAAAAAATAAAAATCTTTTCACTGAAGAACATCCTTGATGATACAGCATAATGATTAACTTAGTTAAACCTCGACCCTTGAGAACAAGTCTCTTTAACAGTCTGTGTGACCGGATGGGAAGCACTTATAAGCATTTCTGTTTTTATTATTTTTTTAATCTTTCGGCCAACACTGTGGTATGTGGAACCTTAGTTCCCTGACCAGGGATCGAACCCACGTCTCCTGCATTGGAAACATGGAGTCTTAACCAGTGGACCACCAGGGAAGTCCCAGCATTTCTGTTTTTTTCACGGAATGCCATTTGTACTTGAGAGGATGATGGGTGTTTGACAGGCGTTTTCTTGAAAATGAACAGAGTGAGCACATCACCTCAAGCAAAACAACTGACGCAGTTTGTTGCCAGCGAAAAAAACTGAAGGTTTCAAAACAACTGAAATTTAAGCAAAAACTTGAAAAACTGGTGTCGGCCACAGCAAACCTGATAGCTGCCCAATCCTTAAAGCCTTTTTTCTCTGGAGGTCAGCAGCGACATTGCCCAATGTAGACTTTTTTTGGATATATGAATGTGTAATGAAGATGCCACTGTTTGGAAGATATGTGAAACTCAGCGAAGCACTGTTTTCCAGATGACCAAGGCACGGTGTTACAAAGTCATGCATGGGTAGAGGAAGGATCCATTCAAAGCGCAAGGCACACTGATGAAGCATTAGTGTAACAGAGTGTGAAAAGTCTGTGAGCATGGTTTCAGACTCTGCATTGCAATTAACCAGACAATCTTATTTGCAAAATAGAAACAGAGACACAGAGGTAAAAAAACAAACCTATGGACACCAAGGGGTCAAGGAGGGTGGGTGAACTGAGAGATTGGAATTAACTTATATACGTTACTGATACCATGAATCAGATAGGTAACTAACGAGAACCTCCTGTGTAGCTCAGGGAACTGTGCTCAGCGCTCTGTGGTGACCTCGTGGGAAATCCAAAAAAGCAGGGATATACGTATGCATACGGCTGCTTCATCTTCCTTACGGTAGAAACTAACACAATATTGTAAAACAACTATACGCCAATAAAAATTAATTTTTAAAAATTACTGCCTGTCATGTTTTGTAGTATCAATGAACCATGTGCACATGTATCAAAAAGACAGTTAAAATATTCCTTCGTTTTCTAACTACATGTCTGTGTAAGGCCAGAATATCTTTACATATTTCAAAACAATACATTGCAACAGACTGAAGGCAGGAGCAGATGTGAAAATCCTGCTGTCTTCCATTAAGCCAGACATTAAAGAAATGTGTAAAAAGTAAAACAATACCTCTCTTTCTAGTAAACTTTAAAAAAACAGTTCTTTTTCATAAAATTTTCAGAAAAGTCAGTACAATCCCCATAAACAAGCTTTTGGGGATTCAATGATTTTTTTTGAGCGTAGAAGAGGCTCTGATGGTAGATATTAATGAAAAATTTGGCCTCCCAATGATTGTTCTGATATGAAGGACCAGTGGGGAATGGAGTGAGACAGAAAGGATATTTTCTCTGAGAGCCTAGCTAGTCACTATGTCTCCTCCAGGTGAGTCCCACAGAGATGCATTAAGTGTGGATACATTAATGAGTAGGAGACTTAATTTAAATGGAAAAGTTTAAGCTGGGGTAGTGCCTGCACCGTATTCTGGAGATAAAAGACACTTTCTTGTACATTTAGGGTGTACCGTGGTTGAAGACAGAAAAAGAGGAAACAGCTGTTCAAACCCCTGTTGTCCACAAGGGGGAACCAGGGGCAAAGAGAAAGAAGTGGCTTTCACCCTTTCGCTTCCCTGATGGCTCAAGCAAGTGAAGTATGGTTCATGGGGCTGCAAAGAGTCAGGCACAGCTGAACACACGTGCATGCATGCACGCACACGCGCGCACACACACACACACACCCCGTATCTGCAGACAATGAAGCATGGGGTTGCAAAGAGTCAGACACAACTGAACACACGTGTGTGCGTGACGCATGCACAAACACACACACACACACCCCCTATCTGCAGACAATGAAGCATGGAGTTGCAGAGTCAGACACAACTGAACACACGTGTGTGCATGCACGCGCGTGCGCACACACACCCCTTATCTGCAGACAATGAAGCATGGGGCTGCAAAGAGTCAGACACAACTGAACACACGTGTGTGCATGCACGCGCGTGCGCACACACACCCCTTATCTGCAGACAATGAAGCATGGGGCTGCAAAGAGTCAGACACAACTGAACACACGTGTGTGCGTGCACGCGTGCACAAACACACACACACCCCTTATCTGCAGATAATGAAGCATGGGGTTGCAAAGAATCAGACACAACTGAACACATGTGCGTGAGTGCACACGTGCACACACACACACACACACACACCCCTTATCTGCAGACAATGAAGCAAAGCCTTGAAGGCTGCAGCAGCAGCGCTGGGCTGTGATGTCAGGTGGACCCCACCTCTGCCAACAGGCTGGACACTAAGGACACATGGGCTCGGGCTGATTCTGGCTCCTAGCATCTGAGTGGGATAACAGCAGTCCCCGCAGCTCAGAGGGCTGTCAGGACAGTTACATCCCCGCACACGATTCAGGCTGAAGGAGCGCGGGGCCCCTACACCTGCCTGCAGGAGCCAGCGTCCTCCCAGCGAGGCCCAGGGACTCACTGATCTCTGTTGGGCGCTTTCCGGAGCTGGTCGGCAGTGACCCTCCAGGAGAAGTTGAAAAACCGCATGGCGTTCTCGAAGTAGAGGTCTGGCACGGCGGTGTACTGGGCAGGAGGGAGCAAGTCACAGGGTCAGAGCACGCTCAGGTCCTCGAATGCAAACCCCATCTTCTAAAACCGAGGAAGATGAAACCCTGCGTGGCCTGGGCACTGGTCCGCAGGCAGACAAAAACGGAGGGCTTGGGGCTACAGGCTGGGGCGCTTTCCTTGGCCCTCATTCTGGTCAGGGGCTGGCGCCCCCTCCCTTCAAGGACACACTAAGAGCTTCACTTAGGGCGGCTCAGCAGGGTCTCAGGGCAACAGGAAGCCCCTGCCATCATCCAGGGCCTTGGGTGGGCGATACATCCAGGGGGTCCAGAACTTCCTGCGAAGATGGCCAGGCTCTACGCGTGTATTGCCAGGCACGGTCGGCATCAGCCGCATGCGGCTCTAGTTCACTTCAAATGTGGTGAGTGCAACCTTTTAATTTAATGAACTAATTGATTTTAATTCACTAAAGTAGGGATCTGTGGCTAGTAGCTGCCATACTGGCCAGCACAGATCTCATAAATCCAGCTGGGATCTGTGAACTCTCAGGGCACAGGCATGACTGCACATCTTCTTCCCCACTCAGCCTGGCCTTTCGGCTCTTGCCACAGTTGTGAGGTTCTCTCTCAGACCTGCTCTTTATATCAGGGCTCCAGTGAAAGGCCAGGCCCTTGGGGTCTGGACTCTAATCCAGATGGGGTCTGCCTGGGCTGTCTCCAGGAGCCCCTCATCTTGTATCATGATACCCTGGAGCATCTAAAATTATTCTCAAGGAAAAAGGCTGCAGATGAGTCCCATATTCTCAGCCATAATTTTCATATTCTTAGGTTTTAAATATAACCATGACGAGAGGTTATTATAATTTCACAAGTGCCTGAATTCACAAATTTCAATTACAAGGTATAAAACGTTTGGGGCAGAAGCACAATCCATTTAACGGAGTGATTTGCCCAAAGCTCTAACCACCAGGGACGTATCAACTACCCTGCTGCCTAAATTAAGCTTAAACATGCATCTGGGGTTTATGCTTCCTCCTTCCTATTAACATTTCAAGGTCTGAAGAAGAGGCCAGGTTCCTCTGGGGAGGTGGGGAGAAGCAGGGGACAGGAGGCAGGCCCCGGTTTCTCTGGGGGCTGGGAGGCATAGGGGCTCCACTCTGATGCTTTTAGGGAAGCAGATTATCTCTCTGCCTTCTAGGATCCGGTCGCCCCCCTCCCCCATTATCTCCTCCTCACTGAATGGAGCAGATTGTGCTGTGCTGGCCAAGGACTGCTGGGGGGTCCTGGTAGGCAGGGGCCACTGGCTGGCCCCAGGGGAGGAAGGAGGAGAGATCGGCCCCCTGGTCCCAGTCCATGCCCAGAGCCCACACCACTTCATCTCAAGACGTCTTGACAGTCATGGTGCCTCCAGCAGCCCACCCAGATCAGCCTCTGCCCTCTCCCAAGTGGAGGGCCCCCAGGGGCATTTCAGCAATGCAAGGGGGCAGAGTGCAAGGGAGCCACTCACGTCATTGAACACTTTGTCCAGCTCCTTGGGGTCCATGATAAAGTTGGGGTAGCCTATCATGTTGTAGATCGCGTCCGCCTGGGCAGGAGAGACACGGAGGACAGTGAGCACTCAGCAGGGCTCTGTGGGCGCCAGGCTCAAGGTCGGGGCCCAGGGAAGCGGCCAGGCCCCTCCCCGCTCAGGGCTTTCACGTTCCTTTCTCTTGTCCAACTTCTCCTTATCCTTGGGATCTCTGCCTCAATGTCACCTCTCCAGGGAAGCTTTCCGCGGCCTCCCTGCCGCTGCTGGACCATGTCCAATCCATCGTCATATCACTCTGTACCTCTCCCTTGCACACATTTTTTTAAAAATTATATTTATTTGGCTGTGCTGGGTCTTAGTTGCAGCACATGGGATCTAGTTTCCCAACCAGGAATCAAACCCGGGCCTCCAGTGTTGGGATCGCAGAGTCTTAGCCACTGGCCCACCAGGGAAGACCTTCCCTTGCACACTTAGCACGGTCTGTTTTCACTCAGTCGTTAATCTGAGCCATTGTTCACGGCTCTCCCCGAATCATGCTGGACTGCCTGCAGCATCCGTGTTGGGCTCACCGGCTAGTCCCTCCTTCGTCCACCTCCTCCTTGGAGGTTGCGGCCCTCTGTGCAGGGCCCCTCCCAGCTCCTGGCCAGCCTCACCTTTTCCTTGGCTGATTTCCGAGTGTCTTCATCCATCCACTTCAGGGTGCTCAGGCTCTCTTCAAAAGCCTTCTTGATCTCCAGGATGATCTCGCCGGCCTGAGGAGACAGTCAGGTGTGGGCACTGAACCTGTCCATGGGCAGTGGGCATCCCATGGAAAAGGATGCTGTGGGGCTAAACTCAGACCTGGCTCCAGGCCTCGTGCTCCGAGGTGCTGGGCTGAGGAAGGGGGTCCACAGCCACGGTCCCCCAACCTCCTTCCTCTGAACACTAGCATCCTGTGAGAAGAGACAGGTTTCTATAAACAGGGCTCCCTGGTCAAATACACTCAGGGCAAGCTCTGGGAACACTGGAAAAGACCCTTACGGCGGGACTTATCAGTGCCTTTACTGTGTGCCACACGCTGCAATTCTTTTCAGAAATGTTAGGACATGTATCTGTTCTCAGAGGTACCAGATCATGGAATTCATTTTGGATGGACTGGGCTTTAAAATCTAGAGAAGCTGAGTTCTGAGAGGTGGTTCCAGAAAGACTCTGTTCAGGCTGGAGATGAATGTCAAAAGCAGATCCAGAGGCTGAAAAAGACTCTGGGGCAGGGGAAGCGGGAGCCGGGCAGCAGGAGGAGCAGACAGACTGACGACGGACGGAACTTGACTCAGAATCTGCATCAGCCACTAACAGTCAGGTCACGTAAGAAGTTTGAGTCAGTTTGCTAACCTCTGATTGCAAATAAAAATCTGTGCAGTTAAAGTTAGCAATAAAAATGGTACCAAAGGAAATTAAGCCTGAATATTTATCGGAAGGACTGATGCTGAAGCTGCGGCTCCAATACTTTGGCCACCTGATGCGAAGAGCCAACTCTTTGGAAAAGACCCTGATGCTGGGAAAGACTGAGGGCAGGAAGAGAAGGGGGTGACAGAGGATGAGATGGTTGGATGGCATCACCGACTCAATGGACACGAGTCTGAGTAAACTCTGGAAGGTGGTGAAGGACAGGGGGGCCTGGGGTGCCACGGCCCGTGGGGTCTCAAAGAGTCGGACACAAGTCAGCAACTGAACCACAACAATAATGACGCAGCCGCTGCTCCTCCCTGAGCCCTTATTCTGCTCCAGCTGCTGTCCGTGTGCACAATGCCGTTCAGTCTCCGCCTGCGGGATGGACGTGCCCACCTCCATGTCCTTGGGGTCAGAGTATTGTCCTAAGACCCCCATCAGGAAGAGACAAAGCCGGCATCAGGGCTGGGGCCTGGCTGTCTCCAGGTGCTCAGCCACAGGCATCCTGTGCCCGCCACCACTTCATGTCAAGCTGTTCTGCCAACATGACCTCTCGGCCCTGCCTACCCTTGGAGATAGAGATGGCCAGGCTAATCTCCCTGGGAAGCAGGGAGGGCTACATGAAATCCCACAGACAAAGTGCCTGCCACTGTGATCATATTCTCTATCGTAGGTAACTCAGATGACGCAAGGCTTTAGAAAAGGGAACCTTGGAGTTAGGGCTGGAGCCGTGGCCCGGGGTAGGGCCGGTCCAGAGCGGATGAGAGCGTGGCCTGGCAGGCTCATGCGAGTGGCGGGTGTGACGTCACAGCCTCCGTGTGCGGGGTGGCACTTACTATGTTCTTGCTGTCCTCGGCGAAGGTCGCTTTGACGAACATGGGGCCCAGAGCGAAGCCCAAGGTGTTCTCCGTGTCACTCACGCAGAACTTCCAGCGGGGAAGACATGTCTGGAAAACACAAGTCAGAGGGGTTAGTTGGCACTGTCTGTCCAGGAAGTGGCACAGCGGGGTCCGCGCTTTCATCCAGAACTTGAGGGAGACCTTTCCTGACCCAGCGGAAGTTATTTTAGGCACTGGACCAAAAGGCCCGGGGATCACCCTAATCCCTGCCACCAACAGCTTCCTGCAGAGCACTCCACAGATGCCGAGGTATCCTACAGAGCTGCCAAAATGGACCTGGGAGGCAGACAAGGACACAGTCCGCAAGGGGAAGCCGCTGGTCCGAAGTCGCCCTGCCGCCGGAACCGTGACCTGCCGGACTCCATACCCCACGCCTCTCCTCTCTCCTGGAGAATGCTAAAGATCCCCGTCACAAAGAATCTTGGGAAGTTCCCTTTCTACCCCCAAGTCACAGAAAACCCCAGAAGGGCTGCAGCCCCATTTAAAGCCTCTTGGAGAAAGAGCTGTCACTGGGACCCTGTGGGATGACCGAGGTTCATCCAACCTCGGTCTCACCACAAGCCTGCGAGCCCACAAGATGTGCTGGGGGCTGGGCTGCAGCCTCCCAGGCCTGGGGCCTGGGGCCAAGCTCGAGCTGGGCTCAGCCCCGCCTGCTCCTCCACCCAGGCCGCCTTTATGGACAGTCTGCGTGACCGGAAGCGGGGGCCCTGATCACACAAACCCCCGTGCTGCAGAGGAAGCTGGTCCTCTTAACTCTGAAGAACAGGTGGTGAAAACCACCCAGGCTTGGGGCAGCCTGCTTCACGATAGCCATCAACTGGAAACAACCCGGATGCCGGTCGACAGGCAGATGGATGAACAAAATGTGGTATTTTCATACAACAGCACATGACTCAGCAACAAAAGGGGAAGGAGGGGCGGACGCACACAACGTGGATGAATTCCACTGCCGATATGCTGAGCAAAAGAAGCCCACACGGTGTGTGGCTCCATCTACACCCACCTCTGGGGGGACAGGGCTGATGGGGGACCGATGGGGTGCAAGGGAGCCTCCTACACAGAACACTCTGGGCAAATGGGTGATAGACACGCTCGCTACCTTGATTGGGCTGGTGGCAACAGAGCGATTTCATTTGTCAACACTCACTGAACTGCATACTTAATGTACACATTTTTAGTCCATTCACTTCAGTTCAGTCGCTCAGTCCTGTCCAACTCTTTGCGACCATGGACCCCAGCACGCCAGGCCTCCCTGTCCATCACCAACTCCCAGAGTTCACCCAAACTCATGTCCATTGAGTAGGTGATGCCATCCAGCCATCTCATCCTCTGTCGTCCCCTTCTCCTCCTGCCTTCAATCTTTCCCAGCATCAGAGTCTTTTCCAATGAGTCAGCTCTTCGCATCACATGGCCAAAGTATTGGAGTCTCAGCTTCAGCATCAGTCCTTCCAATGAATATTCAGGACTGATTTCCTTCAGGATGGACTGGTTGGATCTCCTTGCAGTCCAAGGGACTCTCAAGAGTCTTCAACACCACAGTTCAAAAGCATCAATTCTTTGGCGCTCAACTTTCTTTATGTCCAACTGTCACATCCACACATGACCACTGGAAAAACCATAGCCTTGACTAGACGGACCTTTGTTAGCAAAGTAATGTCTCTGCTTTTTAATATGCTGTCTAGGTTGGTCATAACTTTCTCCCAAGGAGCAAGTGTCTTTTAATTTCATGGCTGCAGTCACCATCTGCAGTGATTTTAGAGCCCAGAAAAATAAAGTCTCTCACTCTTTCCACTGTTTCCCCGTCTACTTGTGTGTAGTTGGGCTTCCCAGGTGGCTCAGCAGTAAAGAATCCACCTGCCCAGCAGGAGACTCGGGTTGCGTCTCTGGGTTGGGAAGATCCCCTGGAAAAGGAAATGACAGCCTACTCTAGTATTCCTGCCTGGGAAATCCCATGGACAGAGGGGCCTGGTGGGCTACAGTCCATGGGGTTGCAGAAGAGTCAGACATGGCTCAGCCACTAAACAACAACAACAGCAAATTATACGTTAGTTTAAAAGATCCTTAAATACCAGAGGGAAGACAGAAAAAGGCCCTCCAGCCTTTTCTAAGTTCTTTTACTTCCTGGTTGTTAAATCCATTTAAACTCTCCCAGCCCTGTGCCCCCACCCTGTCCCAGGTGCAGAGGCCGACCGTGCAGGAGGTCGGGACCAGAGGATTGCAGCTCCTGGGCTCCGTGACGGCTCCAGGCTGGGGCGGCTGAATCATGGACCGACTCTTATTCATTGTCTTCTCAGGAGATTCTCTGCATAAACCCATCCATTCCTGTCTGTGTTCATTAATTCACACAGCCAGTGTTCTCTGAGCAGTTCAGCTGTACCCTGACAGCTAGGGCTAGGTCCTGCCCTCAAGCGTCTCAGCGGAAGCACCCAGAACATCTGGGGGAAGAAGCAGATGCGAAACAAGCTTAACAGCATCAGCAACAGTAGTTACTGCTTATTAAACGCCTACTGGGTGCATTACTTCACTGACAAAGGTCTGTCCAGTCAAAGCTATACGGACCTTTTCCAGTGGTCATGTATGGATGTGAGAGGTGGACCATAAGAAAGCTGAGCGCCAAAGAATTGATGCTTCTGAACTGTGCTGTTGGAGAAGACTCTTGAGAGTCTCTTGGACTGCAAGGAGATCCAACCAGTCCATCCTAAAGGAAATCAGTCCTGAATGTTCATTGGAAGGACTGATGTTGAAGCTGAAACTCCAATACTTTGGCCACCTGACGCGAAGAGCTGACTCACTGGAAAAGACCCTGAAGCTGGGAAAGATTGAAGGCAGGAGGAGAAGGGGACGACAGAGGATGAGATGGTTGGATGGCATCACCAACGCGATGGACATGAGTTTGAGCAAGCTCCAGGCATTGGGGACAGACAGGGAGTTCTGGCGTGCTGCAGTCCATGGGGTCATAGAGAGTCGGACACGCCTGAGCGCCTGGACTGAGCTAGCTTCTGGGCCCTCTCCCCTAGAACCCTCCTGCAACTCTACAAAGCAGGCTCTCCCCGTGGTCCTTTGTGGAGTGTGGTACCCTTTAGAGCAGACTTTGTGGGGATCCCCCTGTGTAAGCCCAGTCAGCCCTCTGGTAAACAGGGCAGTGATGAGTTATCCCATTTCGCAGATAGAAAGACTAAGCTCCCTGATCTAATGAAGTGATTTGCCCAAGGCTGTGTGGTTAGCAGACTCCTGAGAGTCCCTTGGACCCTGATGCTGGGAAAGATTGAGGGCAGGAGGAGAAGGGGACGACAGAGGATGAGATGGTTGGATGGCATCACCGACTCAATGGACGTGAGTCTGAGTGAATTCCAGGAGTTGGTGATGGACAGGGAGGCCTGGCGTGCTGCAGTCCATGGGGTCATAGAGAGTCGGACACGACTGAGTGACTGAACTGAACTGAACTATGTGGTTAAGAACTTCTGGGCTGGTCCAGCGGTAAAGGATCTGCCTGCCAATGCAGGGGACGCGGGTTGAATCCCTGGTCCGGGAAGATCCCACATGCCACAGGGCAACTAAGCCCGTGTGCCCCAGCTACTGAAGCCCATGCACCGAGAATCGGTGCTCCACTCTACGAGAAGCCCCATAGCCAGAAATGAGAAACTAGAGAAAGCACTGCAACTAGAGAAAGCCCCTGCGCACAGCAGCAGAAGACCCGGAGCAGCCAAAAATGCACGAATAACTGAATAAAATTACATTAAAAAAAGGCTGGCTGGTCAGAGCAGGCAATGGAAATTCAGATCTTCTGACGCAAAGTCCTGCGTTATTATCTCCCTGTATCAATGGACAACTGGACGCTCTATAAAGCTTTAGGAAATTAAAAGTGTTTTCCCACATGGAGGCCATTCCCCAGAGTCCTGTGAGATGAGGTCAGGAATGATCCCAAACAACAGACGGGAAAATGGAGGCTGAGAGAGGTGCCAGGACTACCCAAGGTCACACAAGGTCCTGTGAGTTGTGCTGGATACAAGCTGGGTCGACCCGGCCGGGACCCAGGAGCAGTCAAGACGGAGGGTGAGCAGGGTTGGAGAAGGAGAAATAGATAGGCAGTACCTTCCATCCCTCCATGTGGGGGCATCCAGCGACCCCCGGCCCAGAGCCTCGTACCTGCAGGGTCTCCCAGCTACCCCTGCCTCTGCCCAGGCCTCCATGTGTCCCACCAGCTCTCAGCATCTCAGTCAGAGCGGCAGCTGCACTTTGAGCCTGGCCCAGGGAACTCTAAGTGTAAAGTCCAGTAGTTTTTTATCTACCCGTCCTGCAACCAATCTCCAGAACTTTTCACCTTGTAGGTCTGAAACTCTGTACCTATCTGACAACTCCTCACTCTGCCCTCCCCGCTGCTGCCCCTGGCAACTATCAGGTCACTCAGTTGTAACTTTTGGTTCCTGCAGAGCAGAAGCTGAGTGCTGCAGAGCTTAGAAGGACAGGCTGTGGAATCAGACACGCTGGGTTTGAAAGCCACTCTCCACTTATGGAACTCCCAGGCAGCTCAGACAATAAAGAATCTGCTTGCGATGCAGGAGAGCTGGGTTTGATCCCTGGGTTGGGAAGAACCCCTAGAGAAGGGACTGACAGCCCACTCCAGTATTCTTGCCTAGAGAATCCTTGGACAGAGGAGCCTGGAGGACTATTAGTCCATGGGGTCGCAAAGAGTTGACATAACTGATCAAGTAACACTTTCACTTTCTCCACTTAGGAGCTGTGTGACTCTGAATAAGTCCCTTTGCCTCAGTCTCCTCATCTGTAAAATGGGATGATGGTAATAGTTTCCAACACAGAGCACTATTGTAGGAACTTGGGGGAGATAATGTCTATAAAGGTAAACATCCAACAGGGATATTTTTTATTTATTATCACTATTACTGGGTAGCCAAAATTACTAAAAGTTCTAGTCATCCAGATCTGAGTTTGAATTTGCACTTGACTGCCTCCTTGCAGGGTGACTAGGGAAAGCCCTTTCCTCCCTGAGCCTCAGTTTTCTCATCTATAACCCGTGAGGTCGGGGGAAAGCAATGATGGAGGTGTGCACTCCACACACAGGGCCGTCTCAGTAACTGCCATGCCGGGTCCTGGTCAGGCCCCTCCTGTACAAAGGCCCCGGGAGGCCCAGGGCTCCAGAGCTGAGTCCCTGCCTGCTCAGGTCTGGACCCAGGCGCTCCTCCAGGGCTGGACCAGGGTAGGAGGAGCAGCTGGAGCAGGGAGCTGGGCAGGGCAGCCAGCTCCTCCCCTCCCTTCCCTGCAGGGCCAGGGCGGCCCTCAGGCTGAAGAAGCCCCTCTGATTTGGTTCAGGGCTTGTTCCCCAGCCCCCTTCCCACCAGAGAGAGGGACACAGAGAACGCTGCCCCAGGATGAACTGTGAGACCCACATCCTGCCATCCCCTGAGTCCTTATCTGGCCCCGCCCACTCCCCCTGGACTCTGGGGCGGGGTGGCGGGGCAGAGCCAGGGGAGCCAGCTGTGCCCACCCTCTAGGGCCTTGCAAGCACTGGTCCTGGGTGGGGACAGCATGCGCTGGCCAAAGGCTTGGCTCTCCAGCTTCTCCTGCTCTGCGGCTGGGGGACCTCTTGGCTTCTCCCCGGGGCCCTGCGTTGGGGGTCCCTTCAGCACCTGCGAGGACTGATCAGTTTCACCAGCTCCCTCAGCAGACACAGGAGCCTAGGGCACAGACCCCACCTCAGTGTTTGCACACTGTGCTCAGAGCCTGGCACACGGTGGCACGGGTCGGTGGGCACACGGTAGGTGGCCACGACAGAGATGACCTCTGCTTCCTTGAGGAGAAGGTGGAAGTGGCCGGTAGGCAGGGGTCACAGTGTGGGATTTAAAGTAGCAGAGACCCCCCCGGACTGGGGCCTGGGAGGATAATAACATCAGTGGACACTGGTGTACTTTCCGGGAGTTAGGGGGTCTGCTCCAAGGGTTTTATATTTATGGGGAAGAAGTAGGATTACTGGAGGGCCCCTGTGTAAAAGGGGGCTGAGGGTGGCACCCACTCTGCAGGGATGTGACAGTCACATGAGTTCTATTACACAAAGAAAGCCTTAGAACCATCACACCTGAGACGAAGTCAGCAGGGAAAGAACAGAAGCCACCTTTTGCAGTAAATTAGCTAAATCTCTGGGTCAGTTCAGTAGTGTCTGACACTTTGCGACCCCATGGACTGTAGCCTGCCAGGCTCCTCTGCCCATGGAATTTCCCAGACAAGAATACTGGAATAGGTTGCCATTTCCTTCTTCTGGGGATCTTCCCAGCCCAGGGACCGAACTCAAGCCTCCTCCTTGGCAGGCGGATTCTTTGCCTCTGAGTCACCTGGGAAGAAAGCGCTTATACTTGAAGACTCAGGGTAACCGCCCCTTCCGGGAGGCTCCTGTCCACCCCAGCTGTCTTAGGTTCCCTCCGTGCACTGATGCACCCGAGGGTGGGTCCCTTGGGTGGCCCTCTTCCTCCTCTGCCTGGCACCTGCCTCCCTGTGAGTTCCAGGGCCTGGTGCCCAGCAGGCGCTCAGCGTGTGTGGGGGAAACGCATGCTCACAGGCTCACCTTCTTGGTCCCATACATAACTTCCATGAACTTCTCGTCGGCGTCCTGGAAGCGCTGATCGAGGAAGGAGCTCGTCTTCCGCACCAGGTTCCAGATCATGTAGTTGTTCAGCAGCTGCAGCAGGAGCACAGAAAGGCTCGGATGCGCCCGGGGCCGGATGCAGCAGGAGCACAGAAAGGCTCGGATGCGCCCGGGGCTGGACGCAGCAAGCCCCCCGACCTCCAGGGGCCACAGACACGCACGCTGGATGGTGGGTGCCGCTCGGTCAAA
>SJXQ01006167.1:32221-44795 GCA_006408695.1 Aepyceros melampus
TCGGTCAAAGCAGGGAAGGGGTGGCCACTTCCAAAGCTTGAGGGTGTCCCGGCCAGAAGGCCAGAAATGGGAAAAGGGGCCTAAGAATTGGATGGGCAGGAAAGGATGCTCTGACCAGCCGGGTCCAAGTCTCCATGAATGGGAGCTCTCACTACCCCGCCCTGCAGAGCACAGAGGGTCATCAGGGGCTGACATCACCTTTGTAGGCAAGGCACCTTCATACACACAGGGTGTTCACTATAATGAACATCTAGCCTCAAACTGGAACCAATCTAAATGTCTGACAACAGGGAATGGTGAAGAAACAATCATATTTATACTCGATGGACTATCATGGAGTTATGAAAAATGAGACATGCAGAGGGCCTGGGTTGACATGGGGAAATCTTTATGACATATGTTAAGGAAAGGCAAACTATCCATGTGGTCACAATGATGGGGAAAAAAGGAATGATGCATTAGAACATCCCTCTCTCTCTCTGTCTCACTCACATATCCATGCTTCTCTCTACAAATGCACACACACACACATCCCATAAGATCAACATGAGCGCTCTGGGTAATTTTAATTTTTGTTGTTTTTTTTTCTGTAGTTTAAAATTTTCTATAACACATCCTTTTTATTTGGCTGTACCACAAGGATTGTGGGATCTTCGCTCCCTGACCAGGGATCGAACCTGGGACCCTGCCGGGGAAGCCCAGAGTCCTAACCATTGGATCATCAGGGAATTCCCTACAACGAATCTTTAAAATTAAAAACAATCATAGGTATTAACTGAAAGTGTTTGAACATTTACTGAGTCCCATTTGGGGTCAGGCACTGTGTTAACACACTTCATACCAACTGTTTCACTCAATTCCCACAACAACCCTGTGCAGGAAGTGCTATTTGTATCTTCATTTCATGGATGAGGAAGATGAACCCAATAGAAGGAAAGAAACGTGCCCCAGGCTACCAAGGGGGCTGGTGGAGGAGTCAGGGTGCCCTGCAGCCTCTCAGAAAAGCCAGCCCAGGGGACTTCCTGGTAGTCCAGTGGCTAAGACTCTACTCCCAAAGCAGGGGCCCAGGTTCGAACCCTGGTTGGGGAACTCGATGCCACATACTGAAACTAAAAGCTCCCGAGTGCTACAACTAAGACCCAGTGCAGCCAAATAAATATTTTTAAAAAGCCAGCCCATGGGCCGATTCCCGGGTTAGCGTGTCCCCGTCCTGGCTGAGAGAGGGGCCGTGTGCGACCTCAAGGCTGCCTTCGCGGGCCCGTCCCCGGCCGCCGGGTGCCCTTACCATTTGTCTGTGCTGTTGATGAGGCTGGAGACCTTGCTCAGGTATTCTTTGTCGTAGATGACAACAGGCTCTGATTCATTGATCTCCACGGGGTAGAAGATGGTGTTGAGGAAGGGCAGCCAGTTGATGGCGGGCGCCAAGGTCTGGAAGGGAAGCGGGCAGGGCGACTCTGGCTGGGCTGCCTCCCTTCAGAGCCCGGGTCCCCAGGTCGCTCGTCTGAAGAAGCAGCCCCCCTTTCCCCACCCACTGACAAAGCGCAAGAGTTGGGTGCTGGCTGATAGAGCACTGGGCAGAGGCCAAACCCAGGCTGGCTGGCTGCTGTCAGAGGCCCTGTACATGGAAGGGGGCACACGAGGCTCCAAACACCGAGCTGTAACTTGAAATGGAGGAGGGCAGACGCGGGGACAGAAGCAGCAGCTGTCGGCCAGGCCCCTCTAACGCCAGGAGCCACCGCGGGTGACACGCGTCTTCTCTCAGCCAGACTGCCCAATAGGCCTAGGTGGTAGGCACCATTATCCCCACTTTATTGATGAAGAAACTGAGCCTCAGAGGGGTGACATGGGGGCGTGCAGAATCTGGAGCCAAACTGCCTGGGTTCATACTCCTACTAGCTGTGTGATCTCACCTAAGTTGATGAAGCTCCTTGTGCCTCAAGGGCTTCCTTGGTGGCTTAGATGGTGAAGAATCCGCCCGCAAAGCGGGAGACCCAGGATCGATCCTGGGGTCGGGAAGATCCCTTGGAGAAGTGCATGGCAACCTCTCCAGTATTCTTGGGCTTCCCTGGTGGCTCAGATGGTAAAGAATCTGCCTGCAAAGCAGGAGACCCAGGTTTGATCCTGGCGTCAGGAAGATCCCCCAGAGGAGGGCATGGCAACCCACTCCAGTATTCTTGCCTGGAGAATCCCATGGACAGAGGAGCCTGTGGCGGGCTATAGTCCACGGGGTTCCAAAGAGTCAGACACGACTGAGCAACTAACACCTTACTCTCTGTGCCTCAGGATCTCTGAAAAGTGAGGCTTATCTTCATAGAAACCATCCCATAGGGTTAATACGGGGATTAAACAACTTAAACTCATCTGTCTTACTCAACACGTGCTTCTGTAACATTCATCAGCTTCTATATGATCGGTCCTCTACATGATTGACAGTTACAAGAATGATGGCTGTAGAATGTGGAGTGCTTTGGTCCACAGGGGAGTTTTTCTCAGGCATGGAAGCTGGAAAAGCAAGTGCAGGATGTTAACCTCAGCAAGAAAGGGAGAGCCCTCAGCTCAGCTGAGGCACACACGGGAAGCCGGTCGGCTCTATTTTAAGAAAATGTAAAAGGGGCACCTGCAGGGCTCTGTCCCCACAGAGGCACATGCCTGCTTTGCATAACTCAGCTCCCAGAGGGCTGCACTTGCCCTGGGCCCGCGGAACGGCGGCCCACTTGCACACAGCTCCTGTCCGCCTGTCTGCAGGGTCTCAGTGTCCACAACCAGGAGCGCCATTCCCCCCACCCAGGCAGCCTCCAGCCATGCCGAGCTCTCTCTCAAGGTTTCAGTTACCGTCTTGGGAGTGTTTTGATTACAAAGTCATGCTACCTTTTAAATAATTATGGTAAAATGCACGTAACGTGAAATTTACCATCTTATCTATGGCATTAAGTACATTCACCATCAGTCCCCAGATTCCATCTTGCAAAACTGAAACTGACTCTATTAAACAATGTCTCCCCCACCCGCAGCCCTAGACAACCACCATTCTACCTTCTGCCTATGAATCTGACTACTCTGTAGCTCTGTAAGTGGAACCAAGCAGTATTTGTCCTTGTATGACTGGCTTATTTCACTTAGCATAATGTCCTCAAGTTACACAACTTTCGAATGGTCTGCTCTAGTCCTATTTTCCCCACATGTTCTGTTATTTTTAGTCCTGTAATTTTACAGAAAGAAAGGTTTTTCAGGACTATATATATCCTGTGTTACAGTAAAAATGCCTCTAATATCAATGGTATCTGGCAGTGAACAAATACTCAACCAATGTTAGTTATTATAATCATTGATTAGCTATTGCAATCATTGCTCAAAGTCTCCCAAGAGTGGTCCTGGGACTGATTCCAAATTCTGTTCTTTGTTCCCTTGAAAATGGGCAAAGTGCAAAGACAAATTAAGGAAGTGAGAGTTGCGTTGTAAACAGCCTTCATAAGGGAAGATCAATTAAGAAAGTGAACTCAACCTGTTACACTGATGAACCCATAACCGGCTGGTAAATACTTATAATGCCTTCAGTGACACAGGCAGCCATGGAAACCTGCCACTTGACAGTCTCTCTGGTTTTAAAGGGCAGCTCAGCTGCTGGGGAGCAAGGACCTCAAAGGACAGAAGGGGGCCAGTCCTGTGGGCAGTGGTGAGCTGGGAAACATTTAACAAATGGCTCTTGGGGATTTTTTTTCTGGTGGTCTAGTGGCAAAGACTCCATGCTTCCAAGGCAGGGGGTCTGGGTTCAATCCCTGGTCAGGGAACTAGGTCTCACATGCCACAACTAAGACCCAGCATAGCCAAAATAATAAATAAATATTAATATATATATATATAACAACTAGCTCTCAGTGATGGGGGGTGATCTGTATTCCCACCATAACCTATTGCAAACTGCCCACGGAGCTGGGGAGAGCTGTGTGTGCCCAGCACATCCCTGCCTGCCTGGGGGCAAGATGAGTTGGACAGAGCCGTGCCCTGAGTGAGACCTGGACTGGCGTCCCCACCAGGAACCAGCTTTGGGACCTCAAGTCACTCCGCAGCCTTTCTTTCAATGGAGACAAAATCCCTTCCAAGTGCCTCTTGGGACGGTTTATTCAATAAACCGAGTTTCTTTCCCCCGCACCTTGTCCATTCCACCCTTTTTCCCTGGCAGGAGTCCCTTAAGCAAGTAACCTCTGGGCCTCCCCATCAAATTTCTGTGGCTACAAGATGTGATGGTGTCCAGGTGAGCTGGTCAAACAGAGCTCAACAGTGCCACAGGACTGTGTGACTTGCTGGCAAAGACCCCTGGGAGAAGAGCCGAGTTGACAAAATGTCGCTGTTTATACAATTAACGAGAGCTTCATCCAACTGCTGGTCACTGGGACTCTGATCAGGGTGGACATACAGGTGATGATAAATCCCTATGTATTTAAGACAGGGATGATAAATCCCTATGTATTTCTTGTAGGGAGAGCAGGTGTTCTGTGAGGTAAATTCCCACAACCATGAAATAAGGTGTGTGCGGTTCACCAAAATTTTCACTATTGCTTTGCTGCTGCTGCTGCTGCTGCTGCTGCGAAGTCGCTTCAGTTGTGTCCGACTCTGTGCAACCCCATAGCCGGCAGCCCACCAGGTTCCCTCGTCCTTGGGATTCTCCAGGCAAGAACACTGGAGTGGGTTGCCATTTCCTTCTCCAATGCATGAAAGTGAAAAGTGAATGGGAAGTCGCTCAGTCCTGTCCGACTCTTTGTGACTCCATGGACTGCAGCCCACCAGGCTCCTCCGTCCATGGGACTTTCCAGGCAAGAGTACTGGAGTGGGGTGCCATTGCCTTCTCTGCTTTATTGCTTTAGCGAACACCTAGCTTAAAACTTGTGTGCCTGGGTCCATGTCCATGGAGACAGCTGTTTTAACCAATCAGGACCTTCCACTTATGACTCTAAGCCTTTGAGATACACAGATGAGCTCTATTTTCCACACTTTCTGCCAAAGAAAAGTCCTGCTGGTCACCAAGCCCCCAGCTCAAGGCAGCTTGCAAAGGGAGACAACACATGCTCCCAGATTCCACCTCAGCTAGAGAATTTAGAGCAGAGGATGGGGCCATTCCCAGTCAATTTTTGATGTGGAATATCCTAGGAAGGAATAGGAAGGTCCTCAGGCCCCTTAGAGAAGCGGAAGGAGGTTTGATTCATGGTCCTCAATTCAGACTCTACTGCTGGGGGCTTGCCTGGAACCAGACATGTTTTCCTAGAATCACACTGTGAAAGGCTGGGTGCCTTTTCCTGAGTCACCTGAAGTGTAGGAAGAAGACATTTCCAGATAGCAAGGAACAAAAAGACATTCTCTCCTGTCCAAGGGTTAAATGAGTCAAATTGGTTTAGGGCGGGAGACATGGGCTATCATCACTGATGACACAGGAACAATACTAGGAACGATGACTCTCGCATGTTCAAATTGCAGGCCAGTTTGCAAAGTCTGAGATCTTAGCCTTTGCCTCATCTCATCATCTTGCAACCCCATGGGCAGGGAAGGCAGAGCCTCAGCCGGGATACCAGGCTTCAGGCGTCCAGCACGTCTTCAAACACTAGAGATCATTTTGTAATAAGTCCCCATCCCCTTGGAGACACTCTACCTTCCAACCTGGCCTCAAAAAATTCTGTGACTTAAAGGTAAGAACCGGGCTTTCCTGGTGGTCAAGCGGTTGAGAGTCTGTCTGCCAGTGCATGGTACATGGCTTCCCTGCCTGATCCGGGAAGCTCTCACATGCCACGGGGCAGCTAAGCCCGTGTGCCACAACCATTAAGCCTGTGCTCTAGAGCCCGTGAGCTGTAACAAGAGAAGCTCCCACAAGGAGAAGCCCGTGCACCATAACGGAGTTGTCCCGCTAGCTGCAACTGGAGAAGGTGCACCGCGAGGGAGATCCAGCGCGGTCAGAAACATAAAGAATCAATGTGAAAAAAAGGATGGGTAAGAACCACTGTCCCTTATGAGGGGTCTGCCCCTCATCTGTCTCTGTGTTCTGGAACACCACAGGTGTGAATGAGCGAGCAAAGCCCACTCTATAAGGAAGGAAACCAAGGCTCGAGGAGGAGGGGGTTGTGTGACTGGCCCAAGGCTGGCGGTGCGCTGGGCTTGAGCAGCCTTCTGCTCATACGGCTCCAGACTGCTGCCTCTGCTAAAATCCTCCCCACCGGGGGAGTTCTGCAGCTGGGAGAGATGGGAAACTTTTCCTTTCTACTTGGAAGAACAGAGCAAAAGCCTGTTGAAATGGTGAAAGGGCGTCTGGAGGTGGAGCCTGCAAGCCACTGTGAGGCAGATGCACCCAGGGCAACTGCTTTCTCAGCCACTCTTGGGCTTCGTGGCCACTGTAGGGGGGACAGGGACCGCCAGAGCCCTGCTGGGCTGAGAACCGGGCAGCTGGAGCAAACCAAATCAAGTCGTATCAGCAAACAGCATCTCCCACGACTTCCTGGCCTCGGAGAGGAAAAAACAGTGCCAGATGGTGCCCAGCACAGCCCTATGATCTCCATAACAACTCACTCGTCATCAGTCCCCACGACGCCAGCTTCTCTGGGGACCTAAAGGGCAGCTGGCACCCAGAAGGAGGCTGGGCTCTCTGACTCTTATCCCCAGGCTTGTGTGAGCTGTGTCCCCACCTGAGACACCCAGTCAGCCTGGCTCCTGCTCACCCTGGTGTGAGACTCACCCTCCCTGACTCTGCCCTGCCCTGGCTCCAGGGCTCTGTCTCTTCTGCACAAAGCTCAAGGCAATGAGACTGAGCTTGCTTCCTCGCTGGTGTCCCCAGCTCATCCGGAAGCACGGCCTCAGCATGGTCCTATGGACACTTGTTGGACACAGAGATGGAGACAGAAAAGGGGTAGGGGCCCAGGTGTTCTTCTGAAAAGGAGAGAAAATGAGCTGAATTCGAATAGACAGGCAGGATTTGGGCAGAGGTGGCCGGGACATCCTTCCTGGGGGGTAGCCAGGTGATGGCAGGAAACAGGAAGATTGATCAAGGCCTTTCTGCTGACTCCTCTGTGAGCCCAGGCCAGGGGGAAGGCCTGCACTCCATGAGCCAGAAAGAAGGAACTGGGGACTTCCCTGGTGGTCCAGTGGTGAAGACGACATGCTCTCAAGGCAGGAGACCAGGTTCCATCCCTGGTCAGGAAACTAGATCCCACGTGCTACCACGAAGAGTTTGCAAGCCACAACTAAAGAGACCACGTGCTGCAACTAAGACTCCGTGCAGCCAAATAAGTAAATAAAAACAAATATAAAAACAAGAAAGAAGGAACTGAGGCCAGTTCATCACCTGTAAGTTCCAGGCAGCCACCAGGGGGCAGACTTTGGTAGAGGCCGATCTACAGAAGAATCAAGATTGCAGGGAGAAATTCAATAACCTCAGATATCCAGATGACACCACCCTTATGGCAGAAAGTGAAGAAGAACTAAAGAGCCTCTTGATGAAAGTGAAAGGGGAGAGTGAAAAAGTTGGCTTAAAGCTCAACATTCAGAAAACGAAGATCATGGCATCTGGTCCCATCACTTCATAGCAAATAGATTAGGAAACAGTGGAAACAGTGAGAGACTTTATTTTTGGGGGCTCCAAAATCACTGCAGATGGTGACTACAGCCATGAAATTAAAAGACGCTTACTGTTTGGAAGGAAAGTTATAACCAACCTAGACAGCATATTAAAAAGCAGAGACATTATTTTGCCAACAAAGGTCCGTCTAGTCAAGGCTATGGTTTTTCCAGTGGTCATGTACGGATGTGAGAGTTGGACTATAAAGAAAGCTGAGTTACAAAGAATTGATGTTTTTGAACTGTGGTGTTGGAGAAGACTCTTGAGAGACCCTTGGACTGCAAGGAGATCCAACCAGTTCATCGTAAAGGAAATCAGTCCTGAATATTCATTGGAAGGATTGATGCTGAAACTCCAATACTTTGGCCACCTGATGTGAAGAACTGACTCATTGGAAAAGACCCTGATGCTGGGAGGGATTGGGGGCAGGAGGAAAAGGGGATGACAGAGGATGAGATGGTTGTATGGTGTCACCGACTCAATAGACATGAGTTTGAGTAAACTCCGGGAGTTGGTGATGGACAGGGAGGCCTGGTGTCCTGCAGTCCATGGGGTCACAAAGAGTCGGACATGATTGAGCGATGGACTGAACTGAACTGATCTACAGAAGAGACAGTGGCTTCTTAGATGGGTTACACCCAGTAGAGAGTCATACAGTGCTGACCTCAACCCTGCTACAGCTCCAGGAGGCTGTAGGGGTCATGGTCAAGAGCAGAGGTCCAGTGAGCCAAGCCTGAGTCCGGGTCTCAGCTCCCCTGCCATTAGAAGCCTGGAGGCCTTGAGCACGTCACCTAACCTCCTGGCTTGGTAAAAGGGAGGTGACATCAGATTTATTTGCTGTGTTTATTTGCTACGTGCCAGATTCGAGGAGCTCGAGAGAATGGACGCATCCAACCAGTACGATTCGATATTGTCATAAGCACAGAGTCTCCCCAGCTAACTACGATTTCAGAAAAGCAGCCTGGTGTACAGCAAGAGACCAGCTTGGCATCACCGGCTGTGTGACCTTCCGCCGGCAACTCGACCTCTCTGAGCCTCAGTGCCATCTGTGAATTGGTGATAACAACCACCCCTGTGCTTCGTGGGGCTGTTCTGGTGAAGGAGGCGTCCACACCCCCAGCCCAGTGCCCCGCATCCTGAATTCCGTGGCCGCCCCAGCCTCCACGTCAGCCAGCTTGGCTACCTGCAGCTCAGCCGCCGTCACTTTGTGGTAGATGAGCTCCTCGTCCCGGCGCTTCTCCTGCGGGATGGTGATGTTGGCCAGCGCCGTCTCAAAGTCCAGGATCTGCTGCATCTGGGGCCGGATGGTGTCCTCGGCCCCTCCGCCCAGCAGCTTCCCCAGCTGGACCATGTAGTTCAGGTATCCTGTCAGCACCTGCGGGACCCGGCCCCCCACTTCCATCAGCGGCTGCCACCCACTGCCCGCTGGACAAGCCGGGCCAGGGGTGGGCAGGCAGGGCAGCCCTGGGCAGGCAGCCAGGGAGCTGGGGGTTCCACCCAGGAAACCAGCTTCACGAATGGTTTTGGCAGCATAACCCATCACTGGCTCCCCAGGGCCCCCAGGACAAGGCCCACCCAGGGCCCCAGGTGGGCCGGTCTCTGCTTCCCGGCCCACACTCCCTCTGGGATGCCCGTCACACGAAAGCCACCAGCGGGCCCCCGCTCAGTTCCCGTCTTGGAACACACTACTTCCGAACCACCCCGCTCTGCCAGGTCCCCAGATCTGAATCAGAGCCTCAGGTTACCTTCTCAGCTAGTCCTTCCCTTAGCACAATCGCTCACTATGCCTCGAATCTGGTGGCGAGTTATTTAACATCTGCCTCCTCTCCTAGACTCGAAGCCCCATGGGGCGGGAAGCAGGCGGGCCTCGTGGACCACTGTCTCCCCAGCATCAAGCACTTAGTACGCACTCACTCAATACAAGCGGGTGGGCTGGTGAATGGAAAGATGACGAAGCTCAGGCCACGTCTCCCTGGGACATCACGGGAGGCAGCCGGGGGGAGAGAGGGGAAAGTAGGCAGTTTGGAGTCAGTGGATCTAGATGAGAATCTCAGCCTCACCACTGACAGCTGGCTGTGTGACCTTGAGCAGGTCACTCAGCATCTCTGAGCCTTATTTCCTCCTCTGAAACAGGCCAGGGAAAAATAATATGCACATGACAGCTGAGAGGAATGACGTTTAGAGCCGTTCAGGACCTGCAGGGTTACCAGGAAGGCCAGAAGCAGTGGCCGTTAGATCTGCCTATCTCTGGAACGGGGACAGATGACCCCTGTCCCCTGTCCACTGTGCCCACAGGGCGATACGTGGAAGAGCTTCACTCTAAAATGGGGACAAATGATGCCCCTCCCGCTGCCAAGGAGTGCTAGGTAAGGGACCCCTGTATGCTTCTCCAGCTTCAAAGACCTGCAGAGGTGTGGATACTGAGGGGTCACCGAGGGGGATGAACCACGAAGAAAGGTGGGCTGGGTAGGAGCCACTCTCTCGGAAGGGGCACACCCACCTTCTCATTCTCGGTTTTGTTCAGGTAATAATCTCTTGAGGGTAAGCCCAGGCCAGACTGGTCCACCTGGAGAGAAAAGTAGGGGTGAGAGGGAAATCTGCCATCACACACGCATACCCACACACAGTATACCCATGCACACACACCTGCACACACATACCCGTGCACACATACCCACGCACACACACCTACACACACACCCATGCACACACACACCCATGCACACACACCTGCACACACACACCTGTGCACACATACCCACACACACACCTACACACACACCCATGCACACACACCTGCACATGCACACCTGTGCACACATACCCATGCACACACACCTGTACATGCACACCTGTGCACACATACCCATGCACGCACACCTGTGCACGCATACCTAGACAGCCTCCACCAGCCCCAGGGACAGCAGGCACAGAGCAACGAAGGGACAGGAGCACACAGAAGCACAAGCTGGTAGCAGGGGCCACCCCTGGGATGGCCCTCCAGCAAGGGGACAGACGCATGTGGTCAGCTGCTGAGGTTCAGGGCCCTTCTCATGGGCCAGACGGAGCCATCTTCCTCTTTATAAACTCCAAGGATCTGCAGACTCTCTCTGTTTATTTAACCACTTCCCAAGATAATGAGTGGTCCAGAATTACTCAGAGCTATGTCACCTTAGACAAGCTATCAAACCTTTCTGATCCTCAGCCTCTCCAGCTGGAAGATGGGGAACCATTGAGTCCTCAGAACTGGGATGAGAATACAAGGAGACAGTACCCGTGAAGGGCTTGCTGGGTGCTGGGCAGGGAGGCAGGGTCAATCCCTGATAGCTCCTAACAAAGCCTTTGGCCACGCTCTGACAAACCTGGAATAGGTGTTATTATAGTTCATTTGACGGATAAGGAAACTGCAGCTCAGAGAGGCCGAGGCACTCCCCCATGGTCACACAGTGAGTGGGTGGTAGAGGTGGGGAAAAACCCAGGAGAAGCTTGGGTTTCTCACTTTGGCACCTGAGAGGGAGCAGACCAAGGCTGAGGCTCCCCTGGGTGTGCTGTCTGGGGCAGGCTCTGGTGGGAACAGGTGGACTCAAAGCTATTCCAAGCAGAGCCACGAAGGCTGGAGACAGAGGTGGGGTGACCAGGAGGTGGCTCAGCTGTGCCCAGGACTTGACATCACCCCTGGGGCCCATGGACCAATCAGAACCCCCAAATTCACCTGCACTGCGGTACCCCACCTACCCAAGGAGGGCAAGCCTGCCCTTTAACAACTTTCCTGCCCCAAGTCTCATAGTGGGGAGCCTCCAGAGACAGCAAGCTCAGGAACCAGAAGCCTGTTGCCCAGGGCAGGTCTGCACCCCACCCCACGCAGCCACTTGTGAAACACACATCAGGCCTGGAGGTCAGGCCTGTCCTCGCCCTAGACCTCCAGGCCACTCACCTGGATCACGTTGCTGTTGGAATTCTTGGAGTCGGCACTGACATAGACGGAGAAGAAGGGGGAGGTGTGGTAGTGGGATGTGACCACCTGCAGGGTGTCCTGGAAGTTGTCCTTGTCCCAGGGCCCCGTGATGTTCCAGCCACCGAGCTGTGGGGAGGGAGAGGGGACAGGGAAGGGATGAGCTGGGTGAAGGCCAGACACGGGTTCTGCCTCCGCAGTGGACACGCTGTGTGACCCTCTGCGGTGCTTGGACCTCTCTGGGCCTCAGGAGCAAATGAGAGTTCTGGTCTGTCTTTCCTGGGGGTTTCTGATCAGTGAGTCATGAGAACATGGCTCCTGCTTCTGAGGTGGCTAACTTTTCCTGAATCTGTTCATTTTTGAATAATCAATTGTGTGAATGCAATTTCTATTAAAGCAGAAATTCAATTGTACCCATAAAAAAATGGGTCCATATTCTTTATAAGGTTGATGAGCTAAGGCCTAACAGAGTTGGGACTTTCTAATGTTCTCTGCCTGTGCCATAGGGGAGGGCTGTCCGGTCTGTGGTGCCCATGGTGCCCTACCCTGCCTCAGGGCCCCCCGGCAGCCCACCTGGGAGCGGGGCCTCAGGGGAATAGCAGGCCCCCGGGAACACCCACGCCCACCCTTCTCTGTGCACCGGGCAGCGTGGCCAGCCTTGGGTGGCTCCCCTCAGGGTGCCTCCAAGGTTGACTGGATGGTGCCTGGGAGGGCATTCGCTCAGGGGGACGGGGGGCCAGTGTGGCCCTCCTCACTGGGAGGGCTCTGCTTCTGACCCCAGACTTTCTGCTGGTCCTTGCGAGACACACCCCTCTGCACACATAAACATCCCCTCTGAGGGAACGGAAGCAGCCAGAAAGCGAAACACTTTCCCTGTAAACGCAACCCTTGTCCCACTCGCAGATGCCCAGACACACACACACACACACACACACACACACACACGACAGACATCCCCATTGATGTAGAGATGTACGCGCACACACACACATACACACACACTCAGGCAGCCTGAAACGTGTCAGCAG
>SJXQ01006167.1:48322-75368 GCA_006408695.1 Aepyceros melampus
GGACCACCCACGGCATCTTTTCCACCTCCTCTCCTTCCTCCTCGCTCAAGGGCACCTGCAACCCCGCAGACTCCTTGCGGGACAGGAGCCAGGGTGAGAGGGCCAGCTGGGAGCTCGCTGCAACAGAGCAGCAGAGCAATGGAGCAATGCTCAGGGTGGGGGCAGGGTGGCAGAGAGAAGGACCGAGAAGCCGGTGGGGGAAACACGAGAGGAAGCAGGGGTTGAGACGCTGCATGGAGCTGGGGGCGCTGAGCTACAGAAGTGGGCGGTGGAAGGCAGGTTTGGGGAATGGAACAAGCACTTCGGATTTCAGATATTTTACATTTGGGGGATCTATCAGACATCCATGTGGAACCTTGGGGGCAGTTGACAGAGCTGCTGTCTTGAATACTTTTAGCTCAAAGAGGCACAGGAGTATACACATTCCCTAACATTGCCTGGAAGGCCCTACGGCATGCATTCTCAATGGGGGCAATACTGCTCCTAAAGAGGGAGAAAATTAATTCTTGAACAGCAGAAATATCTTGTTCTTTCTTTTTCCTTTGGCTGTGCCAAGCAGCATGCAGAATCTTCGTTCCCTGACCAGGGGTCAAACCTGTGCCCTCTGCAGTGGAAGCACAGCCTTTTTTCAAAAAGTTTTTTTAAAATGTGACTATTTTTTTTCCCTTGGTTGAATTTTTACAATATTCCTTTTGTTTTAGGTTTGTGATTTTTTTGGCCGTGAAGCGTGTGGGATCTTCGCTCCCCAACCAGGGACTGAAGCCACACACCACCACCCGCCCCCCCGCCCCAACGGCACTGGAAGGCGAAGTCTTAACCACTGGGCCACCAGTAAAGTCCCTGGAAACACCTTATTTTATGAAGACTACAGGGCTTCCCTGGTGGCTCAGTGGTAAAGAACCCAGTTGCCAGTGCAGGGGATGTGGGTTCGATCCCTGGGCTGGGAAGACCTCCCGGAGAAGGAAATGGCAATCCTCTCCACTACTCTTGCCTGGAAATTCCATAGACAGAGAAGCCTGGCCTGGGGTCACAGAAGAGTTAGACACGACTTAGTGAGTGACTAAACCACAAGAACAGTACAGAAACAAGCATACAGCATATCTGTGGGGTTAAAATTTTTAGGGAGGGGGCAGCCATTAAAAAAGGTTGGGAAACATCGCCCTGAATGACCTGGGCCTCGCCGCCTCCGCTCGAGCCTGTCTGCTGTCCCCTTCCTCTCGATCCCACACTCCTACCCCAGGGCCACCGTGCTCACTGTGCCTCCTGCCGGCTGCACTCTTCCCCTCACATTCTTGTGAGCTGTTCTCTCTCTTAATTCAAGCTTATGCTCAAGGGGCCCCTCCTCCACAGGCCCATCCTTCCTGATCACCATGGCTACAGTGACCTCTCCCTTCTCCCGTCTTGCCTCCTACTTGATTCTTTTTCAAGGCCAAATCAGGAAAGGAGTACGTCAAGGTTGTATATTGTAACCCTGCTTATTTAACTTCTATGCAGAGTACATCATGAGAAACGCTGGGCTGGAGGAAGCACAAGCTGGAATCAAGATTGCTGGGAGAAATATCAATAACCTCAGATATGCAGATGACACCACCCTTATAACAGAAAGCAAAGAACTAAAGACCCTCTTGATGAAAGTGAAAAGGGAGAGTGAAAAAGTTGGCTTGAAACTCAACATTCAGAAAACGAAGATCATGGCATCTGGTCCCATCATTTCATGGCAAATAGATGGGGAAACAATGGAAACAGCGAGAGGCTTTATTTTTGGGAGCTCCAAAATCACTGCAGATGGTGACTGCAGCCATGAAATTAAAAGACGCTTGCTCCTTGGAAGGAAAGTTATGACCAACCTAGACAGCATATTAAAAGGCAGAGACATTACTTTGCCAACAAAGGTCCACCTAGTCAAGGCTATGGTTTTTCCAGTGGTCATGTATGGATGTGAGAGTTGGACTGGGAAGAAAGCTGAGCGCCAAAGAATTGATGCTTTTGAAACATGGTGTTGGAGAAGACTCTTGAGAGTCCCTTGGACTGCAAGGAGATCCAACAGGCCAACCTAAAGGAAATCAGTCCTGAATATTTATTGGAAGGACTGATGCTGAAGCTGAAACTCCAATACTTTGGCCACCTGATGGGAAGATCTGAGTCATTGGAAAAGACCCTGATCCTGGAAAAGATTGAAAATGGGAGGAAAAGGGGATGACAGAGGATGAGACAGTTGGATGGCATCACCTACCAAATGGACATGAGTTTGAGTAAACTCTAGGAGCTGGTGATAGACAGGGAGGCTTGGCATGCTGCAGTCCATGAGGTCACAAAGAGTCAGACACGGTTGAGCGAGTGACTGAACTGAACTGAGCTGAGCTGAAGTCTTTACAACCATGTCATTTATTAACTCATTAATTTGTTGACTGTCTCCCCTGTGGGAACGTAAGTTCCACGAAGAAAGACTGCTAAATTCCTTCCACGACCCGAGGCGCCTAGCAAAGCTGCCCCACAGTCAGAGGACAGCACGGAACTGCTGAGAGCAAGGGAAGGTGTGCCTGGGGCTCCGCAGACAAAGGCCTCACTTGGGCCCAAGGGAACAGGCTCATTTTCCGAGTGAAATCAGGCACAGTTGATTTTCTCCTGAGGAAAAGCCTGGTTTCCTTTAAAACTCCCCAGACCGTGTTTACTTCCCAGAAGTGGAGAGCGGCCTAGGAGGAAGGGGCCGGGCAGGGTGCAGGACCCAGTGTGCGTGCATGCTCAGTCACTGAGTCATATCCGACTCTTGCCACCCCTTAGACTGCAGCCCACGAGGCTCCTGTCTATGGGATTTCCCAGGCAAGAATACTGGAGTGGGTTACCATCTCCTCCTCCAGGGGATCTTCCCAACCCAGGGATTGAACTCACGTCTCCTGAGTCTCCTGCACTGGCAGGCAGATTTTTTTTTTTAACCACTGAGCTACCAGGGAAGGTCCCAGGACCCAGAAGGGGGCCATATTTTGAAAACAGTGGCACTTCCAGGACCCCAGTGGTCTGGAGACAATTTGGCAGCCCAGGACCAGACAACAGGACTCCCAACTGCCTGGTACTTCCTTCCAAGGACCCCGAATTCCAGAAACTTCCTCTGTCACTTCCCCAAAGTCCCAGAGAGGAAAGAGAGCAGCCCATTTAGTCGGCCTGCTTCTTCCTCTGGAAGTTTTTACTGGCACACCCTTCCCCACAGCACTCCTGCGAGGAGACAGACGCTGGGCGGCCACAGACATGGGTGCCAACTTATAGGCAAGAGGCTGGGTCACCGGTCCAAGGTCACACCAGCGAGTGGCCGAGGCCAGAGCAGAGGCCTACACTCTCTCGCCATCTCTTTCCCCTCCTGCAGGTTGGCCTGGAACACCAGAGGGAGATCTGAAGCAATCCAGCCGCCCCTAAGAAGCCCTGGACACCCACTCCCATCCGTAGCTCAACTCATCACTCAATCCATCTAGGGACTTCCCTGGTGATCCAGTGGTGAAGAATCTGCCTGCCAACGCAGGGGACACAGGGTCAGCCTTGGGTGGGAAGACTCCACATGCCACAGAGCAAAGAGGGCTTCCCCAGTGATGCTACTGGTAAAGAACCTGCCTGCCAACACGGGAGATGTAAGAGACGCAGGTTCAATCCCTGGGTCAGGAAGATCCCCTGGAGGAGGGTATGGCCATCCATTCCAGTATTCTTGCCTGGAGAAACCCCACAGACAGAGGAGCCTGGTGGGCTACAGTCTGTAGAGTTGCAATGAGTCAGATACAACTGAAGTGACTTAGCACGCATGCACGCACAGAGCAACTAAGCCCGAGCACCGCAAGTACTGAGCTTGAGCGGCTAGAGCCCAAGCTCTGCAACAAGAGAAGCCCCCGCAACGAGAAGCCCACACACGGCAAGGGAGAGAGCCCCTGCTTACCACAACCGGAGAAAGCGCCGGCACAGCAACCAGACCCACCACTGCCAAAAATGAATAAATGACTGATTAAAAGAGCCAACCCACCGAACCACCCCCGCCCCCCACCAAACATGAAAGAAAAAGAAGGGCCCGCTGCTGCAGGAATGACATTGGATAGAAGGCATTTCACATGAGATCTTGTCCACAGAGTTTTCAATGTGCACAGGAAGATGAAGCTACATTCGACAGCAAATACTGGAACGATGAAATGACAACAGAAGAGATGTCACAAGGTGACATGAGTAACCGCCAAGTTCCTGACACAGACAGATTTGAAGCCATTGGGATGATTCTGTCTGTATCTGGTCAGGAGTAGAAGAAAGGGAAACCATTAACTCGGGCTTTAAGGAATCTGCATTACTTGAATTGTTACAGTTCACTTCAGTTCAGTCACTCAGCCGTGTCCGACTCTTTCCGACCCCATGAAACGCAGCACACCAGGCCTCCCTGTTCATCACCAACTCCCGGAATTCACCCAAACTCATGTGCACCGAGTCGGTGATGCCATCCAGCCATCTCATCCTCTGTCGTCCCCTTCTCCTCCTGCCCCTAATCCCTCCCAGCATCAAGGTCTTTTCCAATGAGTTAACTCTTCGCATAAGGTGGCCAAAGTATTGGCGTTTCAGCTTTAGCATCCTTCCAACAAACACCCAGGACTGATCTCCTTTAGGATGGACTGGTTGGAGCTCTTTGCAGTCCAAGGGACTCTTAAGAGTCTTCTCCAACACCACAGTTCAAAAGCATCAATTCTTCGGCGCTCAGCTTTCTTCACAGTCCAACTCTCACATCCATACATAACTACTGGAAAAACCGTAGCTTTGACTAGATGGACCTTTGTTGGCAAAGTAATGTCTCTGCTTTTTAATATGCTGTCTTTTAATTTCATGGCTGTAATCACCATCTGCAGTGATTTTGGCGCCCAAAAAAATAAAGTCTGACACTGTTTCCACTGTTTCCTAATCTATTTGCCATGAAGTGATGGGACCAGATGCCATGATCTTAGTTTTCTGAATGTTGAGCTTTAAGCCAACTTTTTCACTCTCCTCTTTCACTTTCATCAAGAGGCTCTTCAGTTCCCCTTCACTTTCTGCCATAAGGGTGGTGTCATCTGCATATCTGAGGTTATTGATATTTCTCCCGGCAATCTTGATTCCACTTGTGCTTCTTCCAGCCCAGCGGTTCTCATGATGTACTCTGCATATAAGTTAAATAAGCAAGGTGACAATATACAGCCTTGACGTACTCCTTTTCCTATTTGGAACCAGTCTGTTGTTCCATGTCCAGTTCTAACTGTTGCTTCCTGACCTGCATATAGGTTTCTCAAGAGGCAGGTCAGGTGGTCTGGTATTTCCATCTCTTTCAGAATTTTCCACAGTTTATTGTTACAAGTAGGCATCAATTATTTTTTTTTTGCATGATTCATTTTAGAATATAAAATACAGTAAACTTAACAAGTACACAAAATTTAATTGTAGCTCAAGCCTGGAGAGGCCCTTCAGTAACCACAGAAGGCATAACGGAAGAATCAGGTTTGACAGTCTTGCAGGACTGCGATGGGGTGGGGAAGGTATTCTAGATGGCAGAATAGCCTGTGCTAAAAGCACTAGGTAGAATGCCTAAGGCGAGGGCCTGGCCTCAGGGGTGATGGGGCCAACTGTATCTTTCCTTTGATGAAGTGAGGACACCCTCTGGTCTCCCCAAAGCCTACAAGGGCAGCCCCCGCCGGCAGCGTGTATGGACGGCAGAGGGTCTTCCGGCTGAAGTATCTGGGTCTCATGCGGCTGAGGTCGCCCCCTCTAACCAGCAGGCTACCAAGATATGCCACGGTGGCACTTGGCCCAGCTCAACCCACCTGCTACAGATGTCCCCAGATTTCCTCAGAGGGGGCCAGAGCAAACCCACTTTTCACAGAGAGAGGCAGCTTGCCCAAGGTCACGGGGCAAGCTAATGGTAACAGCTGTCCTGCCTGACCAGCTGATAACAATCCTCACTGGCCTCTGAGTTGTCTTTCTCCTCCAAGAGAAGCCGCCCACACCCAGGCCCGCCTGCCCAGCCAGGCCCCCTGTGTATCCAATCCCTCCCGAGACCTGCTGGCTGACTCCTTTGTCTTGGAGGAGCTGAAACCAGCCTGACCTGGAGCCCAAGAATGCACTAGCCCACACGCCTGCATATTTCGCCACCTGCTCACCCACTTCCTGCCTCTTTGGGAATTTCCAGGTATTAAGAGTCCCAGGTATCAAGGTCCACAGGGGAGGGGCCATTTCTAGACTGATTTTCAACAGTAAGCCTAGGGGGAGGGGATGCCAGGATATATACCTCGTGGGGAAGCTCTCGGTCATAATGACATGAGGGGACTCCAGCTACTTGTTTGTTGGGCCCCGGCCAGGTCTCCCCTGGCCCGGAGAACAAAATCAAGCAGCTGTCAGGGAAAAGAGATGGCAGGGCAGACCATACTTCTGGGCTGCTCCATGACCTCTGTGCACAGCAGAATCAGTAGAAAAAGACAGGTCTGAGGCTCCAGCTCCACCATTTCCTAGGAGATCTGTTTCCTTTGTATTTGTGAATCACATCTGTAAAATGGGCATATACTCCATGGCTTAAAGAAAATAATACAAGTAAACAACCCAGCATGGTCATGGATACCCCCATACCTTCTTGGGGCTTCCCTAGCAGCTCAGATGATAAAGAATCTGCCTGCAATGCGGGAGGCCTGGGTTCAATCCCTGAGTTGGGAAGATCCCCAGGAAAAGGGAATGGTTACCCACTCCAGAATTCTTGCCTGGAGAATTCCATGGACAGAGGAGCCTGGCTATGGGATTGCAAAGAGTTGGACAAGACTGAATGCCTAACACTTTCAGATCTCCTTCTGATAAGAGGCTCTATCAGGGCTTCTATAAGAGAAAAACAAACACCGTGTATTAACGCATATGTGTAGAATCTGAAAAAGCTGGTATAAACAATCTTATTTACAAAGTAGATAGAGAGTCACAGATGTGGAGAACAAACCGATGGATGCCAGTGGGGAAAGCGGAGGCATGGGATGAATCGGGAGATTGGGACTGACACACAGACACTACTGATACTCCGTATAAAACAGATAACTGAGGAGAGCCTACCGTATCGCACAGGGAGCTCTACTATAGCGCTCGGCGGTGACCTAAAAGGGAGGGGGATATATGTGCATGTATAGCTGACTCACACACTGCGCAGCAGAAACCAATACAACATTGTAAAGCAGCTATACTCCGGTTACTTTTTTTTTTAAGAAATAAGTGAAAAGTGAAGTCGCTCAGTCGTGTCTGACTCTCTGCAACCCCATGGACTGTAGCCCGCCAGGCTCCTCTGTCCACAGGATTTTCCAGGCAAGAGTACTGGAGTGGGTTGCCATTTCCTTCTCCAGGGGATCTTCCTGACCCAGGGATCGAACCCAGGTCTCCCGAAATGTAGGCAGATGCTAAGCCACCAGGCAAGTCCAAGAAATAAAAGAAATAAAACAAGCAATAATTACTCTCTCTGTGACCAGCCCATGAATCCTTAGAACACCCCGGCCAGTACTCTGAGTTGGCTCCCGCTTCATAGGTGAAGGGCTGAAGCAGGCGGGGCAGCCCTCTGTAGTCACACAGCCTGTAGGGAGGGGCTGACCTGGAACTCACCCATCCCCACCACCGAGGAGGGCAGTTCTGCTGAGTGCCTACTGGGTGCCAGGCTCTGGGCCAAGCACGCTGACCCATCACATGCGAGATGACACCCACAGTAACCTTGAGCGTCAGGCAAACCATCATCCACCTTTTATAGATAGTGAAACGAAGCTGTAGAGAAGGCGGGTCACTCGTCCAAGGCCACATGTGATTGGCTAGCCTGTCGGGGCTCCTGATCCCATGGGCCCTGACCCAGGGTCAGGGGCTTGTACGCAGGGTCCTGGCTGTTGCACGCCAGCTCAGTTCAGCTCCCCGCCCTCAGGGACAGTGGGGATGGAAGGCCAGAGTCAAGACTGGAGGCCACCGCTGTGGGGGCGGGACAGGGTGTGGGGATGGGCTGAGTCTTGGCCGAGCCCCAAGGTCTTCCCGATAAGACCCACGATCCTCCCAGAGGCAGCAGATCAGGGCCCAGGGGTGCCCTCCCCAAGAGTCAGCTCCGGGCCTGCCTGGGGAGGCAGAGGGCCCGTCTGCCTTTCTCTGCAGTCCCTTCTCGCTGTGAACTGGTCCCCTTGGCTGAAGCCCCGGACCAGCAGGGTGTCCTTGACAAGCTTAACTTCTCTCTGTTTCGTCATCCAGGAAATGGGACCGCAGTTTCTGGGTCCCAGGGTAGCCGTGAGCACTGAGGCAGTGGATATAGAGCCCGGTACACAGCTCGGCATGGAGCAGACACTCAGCAAGTGCTGGTCCATTTCCTCCTTTCCTTCAGACTCTCAACACTTTGTGCTTCCTGCAAGTTCTCCCCAAAAAAGATGGACAGGGAGCTGTACCATCGTTGGTGCCCAGAGGAGGTGGCATCAGACAGGAAAGGGACATGTGGCCAGGATTCAGGCAGTGGCACTTCTGCCCCCTACTAGACTTTCTTGGGGAGCTCTCTGGACTTTTGGTTCCTTGTCTATAAAGTGGGGTGAGCAACAGCTTCCTAGCTCCTACAGGAGCAGGGTCACAAGGAATGGTTATCTACAAAAGAGCTCTGTAAACTGGAAAGTGTTGGGCAAAGGTCAAGGGTGAATAACAAGAGTAACACCACCACAGCCAGCAGCGACCACAATAAGCCTGGCTCCAGCATAGTGCTTTATAGATATTTTTCCATTAAATTTTCACAACCTGGAGGAGGTGTGGTTCCCACTGTACTGATGACAAGAAGCCCAGAGAGGTTATGTCACTGACCCAAGATCACACAGTAAGTGGCAGAACCAGGACTTGAATGCAGGTCCTGGTGAAGGACGCAGAGGCACTAGCCCATATCATTATCCTACCGAGACTGTTCTCCTGCCGTGGTTTTCCTTTTTTTGACCACGCTGCACAGCACTGTGGGATCTTAGTCTAGTCCCCAGACCAGGGATCGAACCTGTGCCCCTTGCATTGGAAGCACATAGTCTCAACCACTGAACTTCCGGGAAGTCCCCAAATACAACTTATTTATGTCTGGGGCTGCACCGTGCAGCATGTGGGATCTTCATTTTCCAAGCAGGGAACCTGTGGCTCCTGCAGTGGAAGCGTGGAATCTAAACCACTGGGCCTTCAGGGAAGTCCTCTGTTCTGCTTGGTTGATGATCCCGGCTCAGTCTCCAGCTGTGTCTTTAGATGCTGGGGAAAGGATGTCCCTGAGTTCCAGTCTGGCCACCACAGACATATTTGCCTTCAGTCCTGAAATAAAAGGCTGGGTCCCCTTGCAAAGGCAATCAGGTGGCATAAAGCATGCAGGGGGCTGTGTTATTCCTGACATGGGGTTCCCTCAGCCCCACCTCCACCCACCACCTTTTCTGATCCTCAGGGAGACAAGGAGGTCTCCTTGTGCCCAGGGGCCCTGCCCAGGAGCTTCTGGGTACCAAGGAGAAGTGATGGGTGAGTTTCACCTGGCAGCAGCCACGCCCCCTGGGGCTGAGGTGAGAAAGAAAGGAAAGGTCTCCTTAATCTGGTTTGCTAATTTCCACTTTCAGAAGACACAGTCTCCTGAAATTCATGATCATCAAGTTAGAATTTTTTCCTGTCTCATAGGAAGGTTTCTGTCCTGTTGAGAAGATCTACCCCTTTTTAGGGGCTTCCCAGGTGTCACCAGTGGTAAAGAATCTGCCTGCCAAGGCAGGAGACGAGGGTTCAATCCCTGGGTCAGGAAGATCCCCTTGGAGGAGGCAATGGTAACCCACTCCGGTATTCTTGCCGGGAGAATCCCACGGGCAGAAGAGCCCGGTGGGCTATAGTTCACAGCGTCGCAAAGAGTCAGACATGGCTGAGCCCTCTTGTAGATGTCTTTTTCAGTTTACCTACTTTTGAGTATTAAGAAGGTTTTATTTTTTAAGAAAGTTTTTTTTTTAATTTAATAGGTATTTCTTGAATCTAAGTTCTATCATTGAGGAATTAATGGACTGACTTTTCACGATCTTGCTCCTATCAGCACTGAGGGTCCCAAGATGGGGCAGGGGTCAGCAGGAGACAGGCATGGTGAAGGTCTTGGTCCCAAAGGGGTTCAAGTCGGGACCTTTATAGGTTACAGCACGGCGAGTTGTGATTCCACATATAGAGGAGCACCCTCAGGGGCAGATGCTAATTCAACAGACACTGACCAAGACAGCCTCAAACAAGACAGATGTGGGACCCTAACCTGAGGATAAACCACCAACACCAAGGTCAACTAGAAGTGCTAATGGCCCAACAGGGTATAACGCGACGAACTTTGGTGAGACGGCTTATCACGGAAGCCGGATTACCACGAGGCCCAGGAAGACTCCTGTCCTTTGGATGACTCTCAGATAAACCGCTGTCAGAACCTGGATCGGCTCACAGCCTTGAAATCTGGACCCAGCATGCTCCCAGCCTTCTTTCCTTTTGCTCACAACTTGCAAATCTCCCAGTCAAAACCAGTCCAAAACTAAGCCACAGCTTGACGCCACAAACTACAAGCACAGCCGCAGTTCTTACACACCTATAACGTGCCGTACATACCACGCTAAGGCTTCACACATCTGCTCTCTAGTTCTTGAAACTCTGCAGTTTGGGCCTTACTAGTACTTTGGCCACCTCATGCGAAGAGTTGACTCACTGGAAAAGACCCTGATGCTGGGAGGGATTGGGGGCAGGAGGAGAAGGGGACGACCGAGGATGAGATGGCTGGATGGCATCACTGACTCGATGGACGTGAGCCTGAGTGAACTCCAGGAGATGGTGATGGACAGGGAGGCCTGGCGTGCTGCGATTCATGGGGTTGCAAAGAGTCGGACACGACTGAGCGACTGAACTGAACTGAATTGAGTCCCATTTTTACAGATGGAAAAAGTGAGGCTCACTGATAAGTAAGTTAGGATCACACACCCAGAGATGGGGCAGACATTCTAACCCAGCCTCGTCTGCTCCCAATCCTTTCACCTCCCCATCCCGCCAACCTCGTCCTTCAGCCAAGCCTGGTGGGTGCAGAGGGCAGCCCCCCTCTGCAGCCCATTCCCCAGTCCCCCCACCGGGTGCCTACCGAGGAGGTGCTTGATGATGGCTTGGTTGTGTTCCCAGAGGTTGCTGAAGGTCCCCCAGCGCGAGTGGCCATCGGGCACGGGGTTGGCTTTGATCCAGCCGCCGCAGGCATAGGTGAAGAAGTCCTGCAGGGGTCCACCGAAGGGTCCATGGAACTCAAGATGGAGCTGGTCACCGAGATGCAGGCCTCACTTAGGCACACTGAGGGAGTTCCTGGCAGGGGTCAAGGGTAAGAGGTCAATGAAGGGCAGACAGGGAGGAGGCTATGGAGATACAGTGCAGGTGGTCTGGGGCCCTGGGGTGCCAGGCCCCACCCCAGCCCTGACCAAACAGAGAAAATCACTAGAACACTACAGAGACAGAGATTTCAGTGGATTTATGATCTCCTGGCTTGTAAAATAAGACTTCTGTTGAGTTGCCTAAAATTCTTCCTGTGACTTTAAAACCAGAACCAAGGTGCTTCTTTTAATCAGTCCTTCCATGAATATTCATTGATTTTTAAAAATTATTTCCTGATGCTCAATAAATTCATTTATTCATTCATGCATTCATTTATTCAACAAAATAATTACTGAGCACCTTCCAGGTTCTTTGCTGAGTGCAGGTAGGTGTGTGTGTGTATGTGTGTGTGTGGTGTGTGTGTGAGTGTGGTGGGAGATATAAAAGCATAGTCTTTTCTAATAATTTCATGGGGGACGCAAACTTATCTAAGAAAAGTCAAGACTACAGGAGAAATGTCCGTTATTTATTATACACACGCTCACTGAGGATACGTAGAAATGTCCGTTATTTATTATCTACGCACTCACTGAGGATACATAGTCCACGCCAAACGCGCGATGCGGACAGCCAGGACTCAGAAAGAAGGAAAGACTGAGAAGGAGAAGGGAGCGTGAAAAATCACTCCCACTGGGTACAAGGCAGGAGAATCATTTCACTGAATTTTCAGAAAAGCAAAAAGGAAACAACCCTAAGATCACTTTGCTTAAAGCCATTTTTATACATTGGGAGACAGAGGTGCAGAGAGCCTAAGCACCCTGCTCAGTGGCCCGTGGGGTTTGAGTCCCATCCTCTCTCTGCTTTGGGCCTGGAAGGGAGCTCTTCCCGTGATGACTAGGCCCCCCAGCGGAGGGCTGCCAAATCCTACAATGCCCACAAAGCACAACGAACAAAGAAATCCGCTTCCTCTGAGCTGATTCTATGGACTTCCCTGGTGGCTCAGACGGTAAAGCGTCTGCCTGCAATGCGGGAGACCAGGGTTCGATCCCTGGGTCAGGAAGATCCTCTGGAGAAGGCAATGGCAACCCACTCCAGTACTCTTGCCTGGGAAAATCCCATGGATGGAGGAGCCTGGTAGGCTACAGTCCATGGGTTCACAAAGAGTCAGGCACGACTGAGTGACTTTGCTTTTCACTTTGAGCTGATTCTGTAGGGCCTGGGGCAGAGGCCGGTGGACAGGGCCCGACTCTGGCCCTGAGGTCGGTCAGCGGGCTCAAGCAGAGGAAGCAAGCTGGGGGCCGCCTGAGCGGGGGTCCGGCCCCAGGTGGCGAGACAAACCCAACCGCAGGAGACGGAGGGTCCACACCGCCTGTTGACCTGAGCAGACGGGCAACCAGAGGGGCCGGTCTCCCGACAATGGGGCGAGACCCCCAAGGGCAGATGAGGACACCGAGGCTCTTAGTGTCCCCCGGCGGCGTGGGAGCACCCGGACTGAACTCTCTCTGTGCTGCTTTGGCAACACCGAAGCTGGGTTCTTCCTACATCCCTGAACCGCCACTTGGCAGGCCCCACCCAGGGCTGCTGCGGCCCTTCCATTCCCACTGTGCAGGGAGGAGGCTGGCAGGGCAGGTGCTGGGGGCTCCTTCCTAGACCTGGGTGCAAAGCCCAGCTCTCTGCCTCTGGCCTCGTGATGGCAACCTCATCCCTCCGAAGCTGTGTTTCTCCATCTGGAGATGAGGAAGAGGAGGACCAGCTGCCTGATGAGGAAATAACCTGGTGGCTGGGCAGTGGAGGCAGGGGACTCAGCTCCCTGGAGTCCTAGGGTCTGAGGTTCCCAGATCAACCCTCAGAGAGCAGAAGAGAGCGCACGGGCTGGCAGGGCTGCTCATCCTCCCACCTGGAGACACAACGCTGGCCGGGGCTGGGCTAGCAACCCGAGTGCTAATTAGCATTGATGACAAGCCCAAGGTCCGAGGGTGGACGGAGGGCTCAGAAAGGTCGCACAACAGCACAAAAATCAGGGCGATTCTATTTCCAGGTATTGGGCTGGTCAAAAAGGTTGCTCGGGTTTTTCTGGAGGATGTTACAGAAAACTGGAATGATCTTTTTGGCCAACCAATAATTTCCTGTTTTGAGATGACTGTACAACGATTAAAGATTATTGAACCGTTAGGCATGAAAATGGACTTCCCTGGTGGCTCAGCTGGTAAAGAATCCGCCTGCAATGCAGGAGACCTGGGTTCGATCCCTGGGTTGGGAAGATGCCCTGGAGAAGGGAAAGGCTACCCACTCCAGTATTCTGGCCTGGAGAATTCCACGGGACAGTGTAGTCCATGGGGTCGCAAAGAGTCGGACACGACTGAGCGAGTTTCACTTTAGGCATGAAAATAGAGAAAGGAAATGGTAGGGGACATGGCACAATTTTAAATACCTCTAGATGAGACCTTTTAGTTGCATGCCTTGCTTTTCAATTAAGGAAATTTACCAAAATCTTTATGGGGGAGTGGGGGAAAAGAATTTCTGTGTCACCTGAAAAAGCCTATTCACTATTATGATATAACTTCATATTTGGAAAAGGAAAAGAATACCTCTTGTTTTTATACAACTAACTGCAGGAAGTCAAGCTTGACAAATACTTGGCTGGTGGGAAAACCCAGAGGCCAGCGGTAAAGAGAATGATCCTGAGGGAGCAAGATGCAGAATCTGTGCGTGTGTGTGCGCATGAGAGAGAGAGAGAGATATTGGTAGTTATTACAGGGGGCCTTGGTTTTAAATAAGAAACCCGTCGCCAGGAATCAGTCAGACCTGGCAGTTCTTCACTTAAGCACCTACTCTGCTAGGCACACAGCAATACTTAAGCACCCAGGTGATACTTGGGCAATAATTGCTTGGCTAGTAACTATTATTGGCTTGTAGATCCCTTATCAACGATCCTTGGCCTAGCAGGTGCTTCATGGACATTTGATTAATTAATCATAATTTCTACGTCCCTCTCATCCCATGTCAACACCTTCAAAGCTCAGCCCAGGCTCTCTCTCCTTGGGGAAACCTCACCCTTCCCTGGTCGCCTCGGCGGTCCGGAGGCCTGCTACCTGAGCACACTCTATTTTGTGTCCTGCTCATCTCCCTGTCTACCTGCCTCACTAGGAAGTGAGCCTGAGGGTAGGGCCAGCATCTTGCATGCGTGCGTGCATGCTAAGTCACTTCAGCTGTGTCCACTCTTTCCGACCCTATGGACCAAAGCCTGCCAGGCTCCTCTATCCATGGGATTTTCAAAGCAAGAACATTGGGGTGGGTTGCCATGCCCTCCTCCAAGGGAATCTTCCTGACCCAGGGATCGAACCCTTGTCTCTTTTATTTCCTGCATTGGCAGGTGGGTTCTTTACCACTAGCGCAACCTGCAAAGCCCAGGGCCA
The DNA here is from genome assembly GCA_006408695.1 of Aepyceros melampus. Classification (NCBI taxonomy): domain Eukaryota; kingdom Metazoa; phylum Chordata; class Mammalia; order Artiodactyla; family Bovidae; genus Aepyceros; species Aepyceros melampus. The sequence continues at coordinate 63,073 of SJXQ01006167.1, forward strand.
GCATCTTAACTGCATTTATACTTCCTTTGCTCAGCAAACTTGGCACCTAGCAGCTACCCATTGAGTGTTTGTTGAATTAATGAATAGCTGAATGAATAAAAGAGCTTTGTTCAGCCTTTGGTCACCACCTGTAGATGCAGAAATATTTCTTCCCTTTAGGTCATGCATGATCCATCGAGAAGGCAGGAGCAGGTCCCAGATCTAGCTAAAGGTTACAGGCTCTGGATGGTGCCTGGCCTCAACACTAAGTGAGACACTTCAGAATATTTTCTGGAAAATGTATTGTTTGTTTTGCTGCCATTGTTTGCAAAGCATCTGTAAGTTTCGGGAAAGCAGGGCACCACAGGAAGGTGGATAAATATGTATTTAAGTGCTCAGACATAACTTACAGGTGCATCTTTATAGAATCACCAACATCGGCGTTGACCTACCCAGTGTCTGCCCAGATGTGGAAGATGCCAGCACCTGCTGGTTATCACCAGCATCTGGGGCAGCCACTGCTTTCCCAGGTTCAGGCAGCTGATAAAGACACATGAACGGGCTCAAGGGTCACCGGATCCCCAGCCCAGCTCCACCATGGGGGAAGAGTTCCCCTCACCCAGGACCAGGGCTGGGGAAAACCCGTCTGGAGCCCTGAGACAACAGGATAGACTGAAGCAGGATTCCTCCCTGTGGGCCCCACCTGGCAACGGCAGACGTGTGTGTGTAGAAGCCAGGCTTTGGGGGCTCCCTTCTGGTTTCTGATGGAGAAACGTCCCGGGAACTTCTAGGAGCAACCTCAGGGCAACAGTGCGTGTTGGAATCTCATCGGCTCCCACGCACAGGGCCAAGAGCTGGGCAGACAAGGCTGGAGAGGGCCTGCACTGCCCGGAACTAAACCTGCTTTAGGATGAAGCAAGATGGCAGCTGCAGGACAAGGGTGATCAGCAGAGAAAGGCTGTCCCCACTTTGTGTTCCTTCTTGCTCTTTGTTCATTCAATCATTTATTTATTCACTTTGCAAAGTATCCTATGGCATGGAGGCATTATGCTGAGCATGCATGGTTAAGAAATCACTAATTAATCAATCAGATATGCAATAATCACCTGTTGGGCTAGGCACATTTGATAAAACATCTACAAACCATTAAAAAGTCAGTTAAATAACTACGCAATTATTTCTTAGGTACCACCGAGGCGCCTAACATAGAGTAAGCACTCATTCAATGTTTGTGGAATGAATAATGAGTGAATGAATGAGTGAGTGACTGAATGAGTGCTTGATTCAGAAGGGATGGGAGGATGACTCAGATGAAGCCCTGCACTCTTTTCAGGCCCCCAAACCCCTTCCCCATCCCAATGCAGTGTGGCCAGTCACGCAGGCCAGGAAGTTCACAGCAGAGAAAGCTCAGCAAAGCCTGGAGTTGACGTTCCCAGATCCTATGGAGGTTCCCAATCTCTCTGATGGTTTGAGCACCAGGTGACCAAGTCGATGGGGTTAAACTCCTGGCAAAGCCCCAGAGGCTGCTCATCCAGGTGCTTCTTGCCATCAGAGAGCTGGATACAAGGGCACAGAGCAGAGAGAGATCCCAGAATTAACTGGACTCCCATCCCTATCAGCTTAATCTGCCCTTTCCAGGTCCATAAGAGCTTATGGAGCATTGATTCTGTGAGAGGCAGTTGCTACACACACTCAACCAGACACAGAGAACCAGCCTCAGACCCCTGACAGTGGGATCCAGCTGGGGTCTGATCATATTACTATACAAGGTAGGACAGAGAAATGAGATGACAGAGGTATGCAAACGTCCCCTGGCTCAGAGAAGAACAGCTTTCCTGGGCATGGTAACACACACTGGGGTGTACAATCAATTATACAGAAGACAGGGCCTGAGCTCAGGCGCCTGCCAGCGCATGGCTGAATCCCTCCCGCACTGGACATCTGACCTTGGGCAAGCAGCTTAGTCTCACTGCCTCAGTTTCCTTTGCAGAAAACAGGGCCAGAAGCAACACCTCACAGAGTGGCTGCGAGAAGGAAATGAGATTACATCTGTAAAGGAGAGGCAAGGTATTCGGTACATGGAAAGTATTCAGCAAACGGAAGCCATTACTGCTGTTCTGTTGGAACTGTCGATGGGTGACAGGGCCAGCCTGTGTGTCTAACCAGCCCGCATCCTAACAATAAGAGAACCTGGAACAGAGGCCAGAGAAGTTCTACTGGGCACCGGGTATGTGACAGATATTATCCCGAATCCTCAGAGATCAAAGTGGGGTCTGTTCATATTGTTACACAAGTTTGGACAGAGAAACATGGGCTAGCTGTGGGAGGGATTCAAACTGACCACCGGTCTCTCCATGTAAAGCAGAAAACACAAGCTCTGAGAGATTGAGTCACTTGTCCAAATTCACACGGATAACAAGTTGCCAGGCCAGGATTCAAACTCACCTCCTCCTGACCCCCAGACCTTATCATCACCCGTGCACCCACCTCCCAGGCCTCAGCCTGTGTCAGCCACCCCAGCCCCCCAGACCCCGCTCCCTCCTGAGCCTCGGAGGCCAGTCGCTGACACCAGCAGACAAAGCCCGGGGCAGCAGTGAGTGGAGCCCACGATCCATCGCAGACAGAGGCACCTACTTGTCCGGTACGGACGCCCAGTGCTGCCAAACAGGCCACCACGGCCGCCGCCAGAAGCGCCACCAGCACCACCAGCCGCTTCTCCACCGGGGTCCTGGCGGCCCAGCACCTCTGGCCGTTCCGGGGGCCTCGGAAGTTCACCTGCAGGGAAGGAGGCGGGCGGAACGGGGAGGACGTGAGCCCAGGGCCCTCGCTGCCCAGGAGGAGGGGGCTCCGCAGCAGGTCCTGGCCCCGGGGAGACATCAGGGCCGCCCTCCCGTCTCAGGGGTAGTCCGGTTCCCACGGAACCCGTCCTAATCCAGGAGAGGAACAGCCACCCTGCTCAGCAGCTCGGAGTCAAGCAGCTCAGCCCAGCCGCGCTTGTGTTCTCTGTCACCCGATCCGGGTAGAAGGGGAAAAAAAATAGATCGGATTTGTCCGTTTCTCCAGTAAGAAGTTCAAAAAAGAACAGGATGTTTGCACTCGCAGGCATCCAGGGAGCATCCGGCTGGGCCCTGAGGCGGACACAACCACCAGCCTGCAACTGCAGCACACGGACAGGGGCGCACAGCCCGGGCTGCCGAAGCCGCCACAGCCCCACGAGCACTGTGCTCTCAGCTTCTGTTTACAAGTGAGGAATCCGCAACCCGGAGGGGTGAGCCCCTTGCCTCTGCTCACCCAGCTAGATGGGTTGAGCTCAGATCTGGGTCCAAAGGTATGGATCCCAGGGCCCACCCATGGGTCAGAGCATCGAGTTCTGGGAGACGTTGGCTGGGGGGCGGGGGATGCAAAGGGGAAACAGCTCCATCTGAGCAGGTCCTCAAAGGGAGGAGAAAACGTTCTCGGCCTAACTCACAGTCAGCTAAACAGGAAAAGAGGTACAATGAGAGGAAGCGGAGGGTGTGACAGGGCCTTCCAAGCTGAGGAGGGGCCCACCAGCCTACAGCACTCAGAGCCCAGGGCCTGGCCTTCACACCCGAAGCCCGCTGGGGGCTCCCCTCTGTTCCACGAGGTGCTTCCTGCCGAGGCCGGGACCGCAGGACAGGAAGGGAACCTGCAGCTGGGGTTTAGTTCAGTGACATTGTGGCCACGTGTCAACAGTCGAGCACCAGCTCAGGGCCACATTGGAAGTACAGAGAGGACAAGACCTCACTTTCAGCTCTGATTGCCCACCAGACAGACAGATACAGAAACAGTTGGGTTAGGCAGGGGTTCAGTCAGGGAAGGCTTCCTGGAGGTGGGGGCCCCTGGGCTGGGTCTTAAAAGAATAAGTAGCAGCTGGCCAGGTGAAAGGGGAGGGAAAGGGAGAAGGAGGGGGCAAGGCCTGGATGCTAAGGGGTGCTATAAGTCAGGTTACAGATGGGGGACTTCTTCCCAGGGCTGGAACGATGGGATTAGATTCACCCTTTGGAAAAGCCAGGGTGGAAGGAGAAGCAAGGCTGGAGGGGAATGGGCATGCAGGCAGGGAGGCCTGCCAGGGGAGGTGGGGAGACACAGCCTCTGACCTGAGAGTGGCCCCCAGCTGCTGAGAGGACGGCTGCCCCCGGGGGGCCACGGCACAGTCCAGGGAGCCTGACGCCGATGCCTGGGGACCCCGAGGCCAGTCACCTTAGTGAAGGGCATCGCGCGGCCTCATGGTCATCACTGGCTATTTTCTGAACAGGAAATGACTGAGGATTGCTGCACTAGTGAAAGAGGAAGACAAAACTTTTGGGGGGGGGGAAAAAGATGATGGATTCTAAAACCGAGAAAAGGAACTTGAGGCTTGGTGAGAATTCTGTGGAGGTCCAGGAGGCTGGTACACCAAGCAGCTACCAGGAGGGGTGCGGTCTTCTGAAAGCCCTGAAGTGTGAGTCGCTCAGTCGTGTCTGACTCTCTACGACCCCATGGACCGTAGCCCGCCAGGCTCCTCTGTCCATGCGATTCTCCAGGCAAGATACTGGAGTGGGTTGCCATTTCCTTCTCCAGGGGATCTTCCTGACCCAGGGATCGAACCTGGGTCTCTTGAACTGCAGGAAGATTCTTTACCACCTGAGCCACCAGGGAGCTCCCCTGAAAAACCTTTTTAAAATGGTGGACATGAAGATTCGGACCACCCTCCTTGTGCAGACATAGCCTGGGACAATGCTGACGCACTCACAGCCTCAATGTCTGTGAAGTGCTTTCTCAGGGGTAGCAATTCCCTCACCCAGTTCATCAGGGTCACAGGGATACAGAGGGGCCCCCAGGGTTTGAAGCCGGCACTGCCGTGCCTGGGCACGCTGACATTTGTTCTCACTCTTTCTGTGCCATGGAACTGATATCCCCTTTGGTCTCACACGCTGGGCCTCTCAGTGACCCCAAAGCTCAGCTCAGGGGGAGAAGGATGGAAAGCTGAGCAATGGTTAACCTTGGCTGAAGAGGCACCAGACCCCTGGGAAGCCAGGGAGCACAGCTGTCGGGGCTGGGGGAGCAGGAAACCCTTTTTCTTTTGGCGGCACAGCACAGCATGCGGAATCCTAGCTCCCTGACCAGAGATTGGTCCTGCGCCCCCCATTTGGGGAAGGTAGAGTCTTAATCACTGGACCACCAGGGGAGTCCAGGAAACTCTTTTTTTTTTTTAAGTTTTTTTAATTGAAGGATAACTGCTTTATAGAGTTTTGTTGTTTTCTGCCAAAAGGAGGGGACGTATGTATACCTATGGCTGATTCATGTTGACATTTGGCAGGAAACTTGTTCTTATGTAGACAGAGCAAGGTGCGATCCGAGGAAGTGAAAGGGAAGAGAAAGAAGAAACAGGCAGAAGGAAGAAGACAAAAGGAAGGCGGGCAAAAGCAGCAATCACGGCAGCTAATGTTTGAGGGCTTTCTGGGTGCCCATGTTAACTCTATCCTGTTGCCGGATGATGCTATTCCATCTTCCCAGTACCCCCAAGAGTAGGCATGGGTATTAGCTCCAGAAGGAACACAGGAAGCGGGGGCCAGAGAGGGTGATAAGAAAACCCACGTCTCCCCTGAGCCCACAGCATCAGCTCCATGGCCGCGCTGCCCACCAGGAGCAGCGAGTCGAGCTGAGACTCACTGTTTAACATCAAACAGACAGATGGCGTTCACTGCAAACGCAAACAGAATTAAGTCAAAATTAAATTAAACATTCATAATTCCAGGGAGAAAGGGCAAATGGAATTTGAAATCAGGGTTTTTTATTTTTTTAGCCTTTGTATGGTTCTTTGCTTGATTTAAACGACCAGGCAGAGGGGCCTCTTGGTTTCTGGACAAGACTTGCCTCTGAGGGCCGAAGTCCAGATGCAGTCTCCCACGGCAGGAGAAGTCACCAGGAGACTGTGCCGGGGTCAAGAGGCCGCTCCAGGAGAGGCTGTCCAATTCTCGGGTGCCGTGGCCAGGCTGGGCCTCCAAGCTGCTATTTGGCTCAGTGAGTCCCTTCCCCACCCTGCCTCCTTCAGAGCCCACCTTTGGGAAATGAGGGCATGTGGATCGTGAGAGAGGGATCTCCAGCAACGTGGAGGGTCGCAGGGTGAGTGACGGGCAGCTCACTTGGTCTCGGGAGAGGTAACTGGGCGCAGCATCGGCCAAGGAGCAGAGCTTATCCTGGAAGATGGGGTAACAATCATCGTGAATGCTCAGCTCGCTGGCCAGCTTAGCATCCTAGCAACTGGTCATGGGAGGCAGAGAGAGCATGAGATAGAAAGATGCCTGGAAAGAAAGTGGAAGACCAAGCAGGAAACAGGTGGAGAAAGAGAGAGAGGAATAGTTGAGCCATCCAGCCCAGGAGTTCCCAGGGTTGCCATAACCAAGGGAACAAAGCCCTGCTGAGGGATAAATATTCGGTTACAGAAGTGAGCGCCTGGCTCCGCAAGGCTCCCAGCAAGAACGGGTTCTACGGGCGAGGACAGGACACCCCGCCTGGGGCCCAGAAGGCAAGCCAGCAGCAGAAGGGGTGGGGAGCCTGGCTTTCGGAGGAAGCAGGGGGTCTGCAGGGAAGGCAGTTGTTTCCTGAGACACTGCCTGGTCCGCCAGTGACCTGAGCTGAGCGGAGCGACCAACAGGAGTCAGTCTGGCCAAAGGGTTGGCAGGGAGCCCACCCCCTGCAGCCCAGAGGCCAGACCACCCCAGGGAGGGCTGCAGGGAGACAGGGCCGCCTGCCTCCGAGTCAGCCCCTCGGAACAGACAGACCGTGACAGCCTGGCCCTGCGTGATATCCTGTGTTAGGCTGGGGAAGTTTCTTCCAGGACAGTTTCTACATGGCGGGCTTCTGGCTAAGGCCACTGGGGCCAGGCCAGAGTGAAACTATGAAGCCCTCCGGTCCTCTCCATTTCCTCCCAGATCCCTACCAGCCCCTCAGCCCCACTGCCTGACTCTTCCAATGGCTGAGAGCAGCCTGAATCAGCACCTGATGGTGGGGAGGGGACTCCTTGCATCTCAACAGGAATCCAAGTCTAGTATTTAGAAGATGCACCTTCCAGCTGTCAATGACACAGGAGAAAAGGCATGACCCAGAGAAGTCAAAGGTCAACCCTGGCTTTATCAAGATCAAGAGTGTGTCCCTGGGCAGCCTCTGGACCTCAGTCACCTATTTTTATATTTTTTTATTTTATGCAGACTAGGGGATCTTAGTTCCTCTCACAGGGGTCAAACCTGTGCCCCCTGCATCCCTGCATTGGAAGTGTGGAGTCTTAACTGCTGGACTGCCAGTGAAGTCCCAGTCACCTATTTTTAAAATGAGGAAGCAAATGAGGTGCCAGGTCTGACCAGTTCAGATTCTAGAACAACTCTAAGGTCAAGAGTAAAAAGATCGAATAGGCAGATGGAGTTGAAAGAGTCTGCTGGAAAGCAGAGAGATCTTTTAAAAGTACTTAATGGGACTGTCTCTGCAACTGCCAACAAAAGGCAGCTCTGTGCATGAAGGGAAGGGGTGTGGGGGAGGGATTAGAGAAAACCAGCACTGAGAATTAAATATCTTGGCTTTCCTTTTTCTTGGAAAAAAAAATTTGATTTTTTAGGGGTAACTGGATGAGCTTCAAAGATTTTGGTAAATAGTTGTGGCCTTCTGTGGGAAGTTTCCCTGGTGGCTCAGTGGTAAAGAATCTGCCTGCAGGGCAGCAGACCTGGGTTCGATCCCAGGATTGAGAAGATCCCCTGGAAGGGGCAAGGCAACCCACTCAGTACTCTTGCCTTGAGAATTCCCCGGAGAGGAGCCTGGTGAGCCACAGTCCGTGGGGATGCACAGAGCTGGACACGACTGACGTGACTAAGCAGCAGTAGCCTCTGCTCCCCAGTTTAGGCTGCAGGGGTGTGTGCATGCTCAGCTGTATTTGACTCTGTGACCCCGTGGACTGTAGCCCTCCAGACTCCTCTGTCCATGGAATTTTCTGAGCAACAACACTGGAGTGGGTAGCCATTTCCTACTCCAGGGGATCTTCCCCACCCAGGGATCGAACCTGTTTCCTGTGTTTCCTTACTGGAAGGAGGATTCTTTACCACCTGGGAAGCCCCAGCTGCAGGTATAACTTTAGTTATTTCCCTTTAAGCCACTGAAATGGTATGGTATGTACCGGGAGGTACAGAGACCAGGTGGCCAGTCTGAGCCAAACAGAGACAAAGCTATTACGTTTAGGGCATCACTGAGGTATCATGTCGGGTGAGCTTTTATAGTGAACCCAACCAAATACATTTTCTGTGCATTACACTAGGTGCTCCCACTTGTATTGTCTCATTTCAATCTCTGCAACAGCTCTGAGAAGTGGATTATTATCAACACCATCTTGTAAAAAAAAAAAAAAAAAAAGCTGGTTAACTGAGTAGCTTCCAGGTCTGAGAGTCCACGAGAGGCAAAGCTGGGGCTCCATGTTAAGGCTGGGGCTTTAAACTCTACACTCAGTCCACACTGAAGAATTTTAGTTGATTGCAATTAAGTTGTACCTCACATATGAGATCAAGGAAAAGAAAAATCCTTTCAGGTGAGATACAGGTAGAAATTTGCTCCAGCTAAATACACTTTGTCAGCATGTTCAGGCAAAAGGTGGCAAGTTTAGCTGAAAGATGCAAGTTGTCATTTACTAGTGTTGGTATTAGAGAAGGCAACAGCACCCCACTCCAGCACCCTTGCCTGGAAAATCCCATGGACGGAGGAGCCTGGTGGGCTGCAGTCCATGGAGTCGCTAAGAGCAGACATAACTGAGTGACTTCACTTTCACTTTTCACTTTCATGCATTGGAGAAGGAAATGGCAACCCACTCCAGTGTTCTTGCCTGGAGAATCCCAGGGACAGGGGAGCCTGGTGGGCTGTCGTCTATGGGGTCTCACAGAGTCGGACACGACTGAAGCGACTTAGCAGCAGCAGCAGTGTTGGTATTGACAACTCCGGAGTTTCAGGAACAACGGGCTTCAAAATCTTGAAAAATCAAGTAGCTGATTTTTATAGCTGCCCGTCAAGAGACGGAGATTTGGTGGGCGGGGGAGAGGATTGGATCCATTTTAAAAAGCCTAAAATTGAGGGAACAATTGTGTTTCTAGCAATTACTCATAGGAAATTATTCGAAAGGCTAGAAGCTGGTCACCCACAGTGTTATGGATACTGGGCCTATTTTCCAATTGTAGCAGATTGAGTAAATGTATTTTTATATATTGGTACCATAAAGTATTATGATATTTAATGGCAGTATGTTTTGGAAGTGTTGTTTCATTTTTTTGGCTCTACTACAAGGTTTGCAGGATGTTAGTTCCTGGCCCAGGGATCAAACCCCAGCCTAGCAGATTGAGTAAATGTATTTTTATATATTGGTACCATAAAGTATTATGATATTTAATGGCAGTATGTTTTGGAAGTGTTGTTTCATTTTTTTGGCTCTACTACAAGGTTTGCAGGATGTTAGTTCCTGGCCCAGGGATCAAACCCCAGCCTAGCAGATTGAGTAAATGTATTTTTATATATTGGTACCATAAAGTATTATGATATTTAATGGCAGTATGTTTTGGAAGTGTTGTTTCATTTTTTTGGCTCTACTACAAGGTTTGCAGGATGTTAGTTCCTGGCCCAGGGATCAAACCCCAGCCTAGCAGATTGAGTAAATGTATTTTTATATATTGGTACCATAAAGTATTATGATATTTAATGGCAGTATGTTTTGGAAGTGTTGTTTCATTTTTTTGGCTCTACTACAAGGTTTGCAGGATGTTAGTTCCTGGCCAGGGATCAAACCCCAGCCCTCAGCAGTGAAGGTATCAAGCCCTAACCACTAAGCCATCAAGGAACTCCTTGGAAGTATTTTTAAAACTGAGGTACAGCTGAAGTTTCAAAAGTTTCTAACAGCACCAAAAAAAATGCTTATGAAGTGGCATTAAATGAAAAAAGTAGGACAAAATGTTACGGGTGAAGAATGAGCTCAATTATAATAAAAATATATATATAAGCAAATGTGAAAAACTAGAAGTAGTTATTTCTGAGTGGTAGGGTTACTGTCTCTTTGTAAATTTTTTTTTTATACTTGACTCTTTTTTTCACAAATTAGTATGCAAAATTGTTATACTGGAAAAAATTCCCTGTGATTAAAGACATAAAATTCATAGAAAACTCTGTAAAATGAGATGAAAAGGTTCTCGACTCTTACAAGAACAATTGTTAGCTAGTCTGCTTTGGGGAAGTCGTGGAGGCTCAAGGAGAGCCGGGCTGGGTACCTACAGAAATGCCTCCAAATCCTTGGAGCAAGCATTTGGGCTTTTCCTGTAGTAAAAGTGGACAATATACCCGTTGGGGTTTGGTGTTGGGGCACCAACACTGCATTCCAGCCGCATGACAGCTCTGCGGCCACAGGAATGTCCCTAACCTCTCTGCGACTCAGCTTGGTCATGTACCTCACGATATCAAACATAGCAATGCTGGCAAGCCCAAAACACGCACCACATCTTCTCTTAACTCCCATTGTGCAGAGGCAGGAAGAGAAGCTTAGATCGCCCAGGATCACAGGCGGTGTCAGATTCACACCTGGGCCCCCCCCCAACCCCGTCTCAGAGCCCCAGGTGCCTCCCCTGTGCCAGGCGGCCTCAGGCTGACGAGTGCACTTTGTGGCCTGAGAAAGTCTATACCCGTGCGGGCTGCCGCAAGACGATAACAGCCCAGCACCCTACTCCGTTGTGAATTCCGAAATGCTTTTGTGCTGATATATTTAGAACCTTCTGTGAAAGACGAGACTGAAAAAGACGGCTGATTAGATCTGTTTTGATTCGGGAAGGCAAAAGCGCCTGCCACGGGAATCTAATTTCCTGCTGGATTTAGCCTCTTCAGAAGGGTCCACAGGGCTCTAGACAGAGCAGGTTCGGTTTCTTTCTCTTGGATTTCTAGCCCCAGTGCACCCAAGGCAAGTTGTCTCCCCTTTCAGAGCCTCAGTTTCCTCATCTGTAAGAGGGAGCTGGGAGGACAGTAACTCATGGGGCTACTCCTGAAGGCTGAGTGGGACGATGAAGGTAGGAGAGTCCATTCCAGTGTGTGCAGACCACTCAGGGTCGGGCTTGGGCCTCCCGGGGCCTACTGAATGAGTGTCAATCAGTGCTGTTTCCCTTTACTAGTATCATGATCCCAGCTTCTGAGAGGTGCGCCGAGCGGGACTGGGCCTGGCAAGCCTAGGTTTCCACCCAGCCTGCGCTTTCCCTCTGGGGGCGGCTTCTGAACTGACAGCAGTCCCTGCAGCAGGAGTCCCTGGGTCAGCCTGACTGAGCTGCTCGTCCGGCCTCTGCAAGCCCGTTTTCCCGGTGTCAGGTCACAAGACCTCCTGGGCATCCTTCGGAATTCCCAAATTCCTCAGGTCCACCTGTTTCAGTTCACACCCAGCCGGGGCTGAGGTCCTGTTCTGGACCGCCCCAGCTCAGTCCCTCCAGGAGGCGGAGGTGGTGGGCACATTTGAGCTCCAGAGGGCAGAGCCTGGTTGGGGAGGAACTGGGCTTCCCAAGTAGAGGCTGGAAGGGGCAGGGAGAGACGGAGCAGAGGCTGGGCTCCAACCCCCAGGACACGCGGGGTTTGGGGGAAGAAGAGGAGGAATGTGGGGTAACGTCCACCAGACAGGATGACCAACCACGCCCTGTCTGCCCAGGACTGACAGGGCTCCGCGACTTCCCATGCTACAACGTGGAGGATTTAGGCTCTGCCTAAAACTCTGGGCAAGTCTCAGTACTCAGGGACTGCCCCCTCCCTGTGAAGAGAGAACTGGACCAGCTCACCCCTCTAGGATGCTTCTTCCGTTGGCCACCTGGGTTGTAACCCAGTAGCGGGTGGTCCGGAGGGTTTGGGGATGCGTGGAAGTGGCGGGGAGGCCCTTTGGGGAGCCCAGCGCCTCAGGGTACTGCTAACCCAGAACAGGCTTTTCTTAACCCACGGAGCCCAAGGGCTGACCGGCTGGCACAGGGCCCCTCATCCCCCCCGCCCGGTGGTGGGCAGGATGGCCGGGTCGGCCAGGGCTTGGGGGGCACGCAGAGTGCCGGGGCGCCTACCTGCAGGTGGTTGGGGTACACCTCGCCCTCGGACAGCGAGTCCACCAGGTCCTCCTCGTCCAGCGTGGCCCGCTTGTAGGTTGACATCTGCAAAGTCAAGTGCAGCACCGACTCTCTCAGCGCCTCCATGGCTCCCAGGCCGAATGGGGAGGACGGAGAAGCGGCCGCCCGCCGCCTGCGCCGCCGCCGCCGCCGCGCCCCGCCCCGGCCGGGACACCGGGACCG
>SJXQ01006167.1:75892-119036 GCA_006408695.1 Aepyceros melampus
CGACGCCCGCTCCCCGCCGGGTCCCCGCCGCCGCGCGCCCGCGGCTCCGGCCGGGGAGGGCCGGCCGCGGGGCTGGGCCCGGCCTCGCACCACCTCCGAGGGCGGAGCCTGGCCCGCGCGGCTCCGGCTCCCTCCCCGCCGCGCCGGGAAACCGCCCCCCGGAGTTCCCGGGGAGACGGAGCCTTCCCCCGCTTCCCAGAGGTCGGGGGTGGGGTGGAGGCTGGGGAGAGGCCTCTCCCGCTTGCAGGCAGGAAGGGGCTCGCGGCCACCCTTCCTCCTAAGAAACATGAAGTCCTCCTTCTATAAACCGTGGTGGCAGATGCCAAAAGGCAGGTTTAGGAAAGGGTCCCTAGTTTGGCCGCAAAGGTCAAGAGAGAAGTTTCTCTCGCCACTGACCCTTAGCTGCGCCAAGAGCGGCATCCCCCATGGGAGCTAGAAAGATTGGGGGAAAAACACAGACACACAGACACACACACAGGCACACACACACACAGGGAATAAAAAGGGCATGTGCCTCCCCTCTCATTTCCCCCTTCCTTTAGTTCAGGGGTCTTTAAGCCAGAGTTCACGATGATCTCAGAAAATTCCAGAGCACTCTCTTGACTTAGAATGAAAAATGTTCTGTGCGTGCTGGAGGGAAGCCCATGCTTGGCTCCAGGCTCCAAGGTGTGATCTTACCTTCAAAACAGGAACGGCTTTGGGGTGAGCTGACAGCCAGGACCAGGACCGTTCCCTCCACCTTCCCTCAGAGTTGGGGCGCTCTGGACACCAGGCTCTCTCCCTGCCCCTCAAGGTCCCAGAAAAGCCTGCCCAGCAGTTGCCCAAAGGACCCTCCATGTCTGGTGAGACCTGGAAGCCCCCGCGTTTGTAGATTTTTTCTCAGCTTTCCAAAGCACTCCTGTTCCCTCTCATAGCTGACTTCACAGATGCATGAAGGAACAGGTACGGAAGGCTGAGTGACACCTGGGGTGACAGTCTCGGTGAGCTCTCAAGGTCTCCTGGCCTCACCTCCTGCCTTCTCAAGCCTGCTCTGCAGCCAGAGCCCAGCCTTCAACAGGAAACTCTGATCCTGTCACCCTTGCTCCCAATTCTGTGGGGACAGTCCCCTTACCGGTCCCCTGTGGCCCCTGCCCACCCTGCCCCTTTTCCCACCTCACTGCCTCAGGCCCCAGCTTCTCCTGCCCTCCCTCTGTTCCCCAGATTCTCCAAGTGTCTCCTGCCCTCGAGGCCTTTACAGCACTGTTCCCTCTGTCTGGACATGTCTCTGTTCCTCCCGTGCAGGCTCCTGTTGCAGACAGAGGTCAGCGTAAATGTCATACCCTCAAATGTCCCAGCCACCCGGAGCAGAACCCAAATTATCAATCATGGCAACCCCTTTTACTGCAGTTTGTTACTTATTTATGCTGGTTTTTAACATCTGTCTCCTTCCCCCTCCCCCAAATTGTGAGTTTTATCAGGGCTGGGACCTTGTCTGACACAGAGAATCCCCATCAGCTGCCATAGCACAGGCACTCTAAACACTGTTAAAATGAATGTGAGAACAAGTAAAGGAGAAGTGAAAATTACTCTGGGGAAGGGCCTTGAAAATGTGTCTAATTTTGCAATACCTAAGGACAAGGAGAACATGTCTGAGGACCTTAGAGGGGGCAGGGTCCACGGGAAGAATTTTATTTTTTTTTTTCTTTTTCAAGGGAAGAATTTTAATTCTGGGTTTTTCTGCACCACTCCCCCTGTGTGCAGGACTTCCCATTACCCACCAGAGAAACAGAAAGGGCCACTGGGCTGTTTTAATTTCACCCTGGGCTGTTTTCTGTTTTTGTTTTTTTTTTTTTTTTTTGGAAACCAGTTACACTAAGTAACAGGTGTTAACTGCCCCAGGAAAAAGACCCTTGAAAAAGAAATTCAAGTCACCAAACACCTCCCGTGCCTGGCACGGCAGGCAGCTACACTACTCTTTCCTGGGGGCTTAGAGGGACGAGATATTTGTCGGTTCTTTCACACTCATGGTTCTCACTGAGGCCTCTAAAGCAGGTATCATCGGTCTTTTTACAAAATCTGAAACCGAGGCTTGGGGAAGTAACTGGCCCAGGTGTAGTGAAGCAATGGCTTCTCCTCCTTCCGTCTCAACTCAGAGATCAGCCATTCTGGAAAGCTCTCCAGACCAGTCTTGTCTGACCCCAGGCAGCCTCAGGCCCCCTGAGCTGTGTCCTCTGCCTTCCCCCACCCCTCCCCACATCACACGTTTCCTTCTACGGATGCACACAGCACCTTAATTAGGAGAACCTAGAAGGGAGGGCTGGACGCTGTGAGGCCCTACGTCCGCAAAGGCCTAGAGTGGGGCTGGAGCCTCTACGGGCATCTGCACGAACGTGAGAGGCGAGGGACGAGGCTGGCAGCCCGTGCCAGGGGCCGAGGTCGGCCTGTCCACGCAGGGATGACCAGGGAAGCTCACCTACCTCTGGAGCAGGAGTCCGAGGAGGCCGAGAGCTGTTTATTTTTCAGCACACAAAAGATGAGGGGCCCTTCTCGAGATGCTGCCTGCCCCGGGGCCTGGGAGTGAAACCGAACCCAATGGGGGGCGGCGCTGGGTGGGGGGAGCCCTGTCTCTTACTGGCCCAGTTCTGGGTGGGGCCCTCTGATCACTGTCTTGTTGGGTCCCCACACCCACCAAAGCCTGGGCCTTGGCAGGTATCACTTCCCTTTCATGGGAGATGTGGGAGGGGGCCAGGCACGGAGAGGGGCTGAGGCAGAACAAAGGCCAACGCTGAGCTGCTTGGCCCCAAGCATCTGTATCCCTCCTGACCTGGGAAGCCTGGTGCGGTGGGATCTCCACCTCCCACTTCCACTTGGCAGAGACTGAGGATGGGGGAGGCAGCACCCCCCTGCCAGTCCCCCCAAGCCCGCCCGCAGGTCCTATCCCTGGCTAGAGAGTCAGAGAACCGGGATGGGAGTCCTGGCTGCCCCAGCCCACCGCACCACCTCCAGAGAACCCTGGGCACTCAGCTCGTGCGGGCAGAGCAGGACCTGGACTGGGGGGCCTCCTGCTCTTTGCAGAAGGGGAGCTGCTGTTCCCGGCGGGGACAGCATGGACTTAAGGGACACTGAGTGGCAGGCCGACCAGGGCTGTTCTCCCTAACGGCCTCGTTTGTGGTCGTGGGGACACCCCCAGCCAGGGAGCTTTAGGGAAAGGGACGAACAACTGTGGCTTTGTGGGGAGATGCTGCCCTGATCTGCACGCTCCTCTCCCGGCCCCGCTGAGCGGTGGATGAGAAGTGAGGGCCTGGAGTTCGTGAGAAGGGCTGGGCGGAGACCAGGAGTGGAGCAGTGGGAACCACGGTCCCCAGATCCATCACAGACAAGGTGATGAAAGACAGACAGATGGAGGGTGTGATGGTCCCGGCTCTGGAAACCCCACCCTGTGGAAATCAAAGGCCTGGGCTGAAACAGAAACGAGAAGTGTTATAAACACTCATGTGTTTCTGATGACAAAGGCCTCCAGGCTCAGTGGCACCGGGCGTGACCCCACCGATGGCTTTTGTGTTGGTTTGCCCAAAGGCGGGGTATCTTCCAAGAAACTGAGAGCTCGTCAGAGGCAAAAAAAAAAAAAAAGAGCAGCTGTGAGTGAAATTCAGTGAAATTCAGAGGCCTGGGACTCCCTGACCACAGCCCACAAGTCGTTTTCACATTCTGTCTCAGCTTCTTAGAGATGCTGCCCTATGGCCAGAGCCCCCATCAGTTCTTGCCTTTTGTGCCAGTAATTAGTTGAGATCTGTTAAATCCTTATGTGCATGTGTGTCCAGTCGTGTCTGACTCTATGTAAGCCCACAGACTTTAGCCCCCCAGGTTCCTCTGCCCATGGAATTTTCCAGGCAAGAATACTGGAGTAGGTAGCCACTCCCTTCTCCAGGGGATCTTCCTGACCCAGGGATTGAACCTGTTTCCTGTGTCTACTGCAGCTGGCTTCCTTGGTGGCTCAGAGGGTAAAGAATCTGCCTGCAATACAGGAGACCTGGGCTTGATCCCTGAGTTGGGAAGATCAGAGTTGGACATGACTAAGCGACTTCCACTTCACTTCCTGCATTGATAGGTGGATTCTTTACCACCGGCACCACCTGGGAAGCCCACCTAATACACACTCATGTTTTATGTTGCTGCTGCTGCTGCTGACTCCGTGAGACCCCATGGACAGCAGTGCATCAGGCTCCTCTGTCCACAGGATTCTCCAGGCAAGAACACTGGAGTGGGTTGCCATTTCCTTCTCCCTGTTTTATGTTAGTTAAATACTTATGTTTAACAAGGACAATAATAGAGTGAGGGAAAGCTCTAGTTCCAAGCTTCAGTTCAGATCCTCACTAATGCCATGTCCCAGCTGTGTGAGCCTGGACAAGTGACAGCCTCTCCGCCTCAGCAGTCTCATCTGTAAAATGGGGATGAGAATAATAGTACCTCCCTCATAGGACTGTTGCAACTTGCTGCTGCTGCTGCTGCTAAGTCGCTTCAGTCGTGTCCGACTCTGTGCGACCCCATAGACGGTAGCCCACCAGGCTCCCCCGTCCCTGAGATTCTCCAGGCAAGAACACTGGAGTGGGTTGCCATTTCCTTCTCCAATGCATGAAGTGAGAAGTAAAAGTGAAGTCGCTCAGTCGTGTCCGACTCTTAGCGACCCCATGGACTGCAGCCTAGCAGGCTCCTCCGCCCATGGGATTTTCCAGGCAAGAGTACTGGAGTGGGGTGCCATTGCCTTCTCCGCTGTTGCAACTTAGTTAATATGAAGTGCTTAGGGACTTCTCTGGTCATCCTATGGTTAAGAATTCGCCTGCCCATGCAGGGGACACGGGTCCGATCCCTGGTCTGGAAAGAGTCCACATGCTGCGGAGCAACTAAGCTTGTGCACTGCAACTACTGAAGGCTGCGTTCCCCAGAGCGCACCCGCCTCAATGAGAGACGCCACTGCAATAAGGCCCACACGCCGCAAAGAAGAGCAGAGTCTCTGCTTGCTGCAACTAAAGAAAGCCCATGCCTAGCAACGAAGAGCGCAGCCCGAAATAAAAATTTTTTAATCTAAAACTTAAAAATAAATAAAGTGCTTAGAACAGTGCTGGGCACACAGCATATCCCCACCAAGTGTTCCCTGTTACTATTTGTACCATCACTGCTTATAAGGCACGGGGCTCAGAAGCCTCCAATTGATCCCCACTGCCTAAAAAATAAAACCCAAACTCCTTAGCTTGACATGCAAGGGCTCCCTGAACTGGCCCAAACCTGACTCCCCAGACTCACCCTCCACACACCTCTCGGGTGTATGGCCATCATCCTGACCCCTGAGCTATCCCTGTGGGTGCTGACCTCCCAAAAGGAGTTTGCTGAGTCCATGACCTCTATCAGGCCCCAGGCTGTAAGCTGAGGGGGTAGCACTTGCTCCCCACCCTCAAGGGGCCTATGACTGATACCCTCTTTCCCAAGTCCCCCTCTTGGGACTTGCCTGGTGGTCCAGTGGCTAACAGTCTGCACTCCCAATGCAGGGGCCTGGGTTTGATCCTTGGTCAGGGAACTAGATCCCACGTGCCACAACTAACTAAGACTTGATGCCGCCAAAATATACAAAAGACTATGCTGTCTCCACCACAGCTGCTGATCTCACGTCTAGCCTACCTCTTCCTCCAGGAAGTCCCCCCCTTCTCCCGACTCAAAGGGAATTATGCCCATCCCTCTGGTGTACCCCAAGCACAGCAGCTGCATTTCATTCAGGCCTTTGTCCAGGTGTCTTCACCGCAGGGATGGATCTGGGGGATGGGCAACAATTAATGTTATTTCCCTACATCCAGCACAGAACCTGGTATATAGATAACTGGTTAATCTGTACCCAAGATTTTCACTCGAGTGAAGGCATCTGTGATTTCAGTGAAGAAGAAACGGGTGGAGTTGCTTGAAGACAAGTAAAATTCAAACAGGACAAATTTGGGCAAGGAGCATATAGTAAATATATAGCCATCACTCCTGAAGATGACTTCCCTGGTGGCTCAGATGGTAAAGCATCTGCCTACAAAGCGGGAGACCTGGGTTCAATCCCTGGGTTGGGAAGATCTCCTGGAGAAGGAAATGGCAACCCACGCCAGTACTCTTGCCTGGAAAATCCCATGAATGGAGGAGCCTGTTAGGCTACAGTCTATGGGGTCGCAAAGAGTCGGACACGACTGAGCGACTTTCCCTTCACTTCACCTGAAGACGACACTGGGTAATATCTACGGCTACTGTTACATTGCTCAGTGTCTTTACTGAGAAATTTCCATGTGATTAATTTCTTTCTTGTTTTAAATATTTATTCATTTGGCTGTGCCAGGCCTTCGTTGCCACACTCGAGATCTTGTCTCAACGGCAGCTTGCAGGATCTTTAGTGGCAGCAAATGAGAACCGTTAGTTGGGGCACATGGGATCTAGTTCCTTGACCAGGGATCGAACCCGGGCTCCCCGCACTGGGAGTGCAGAGTCTTAGCCACTGGACCGGTTGGGAAGTCCCTCCATATGATTAAGTTCTTTCTAAATTTATGGAGGAGTGAACCTTAGCTCTTTGATAAGAAGAATCGCAGGAATTAGCTGAGGAAGCTCACAGCCAAAGCAAGCACTTTTCTGGCCTTTAAGTTCATCTTTGTCTTTGTCCACTTTTCTGCTCTATTTTCTCTGCTCCTGATTTTTCATTTCTACTGTGTATCATTTGATTGAATGTGTTTCAGTCGCAACCCATCATGAATCCTTTTTGGAATAAAGTGAATTTGAAACAGCCTGTACCACGAAATATCCCTGCCCTAACTCGATTCCCCTGGAACTGCAGCTTCGATGTCTTTATTCAACAGCAGGAATAAAGCAGTAAAGACAGACCTGGGCCCAAATCCAGGTTCCCTGGATCATGTGACCATGTCATTTCCCTCCTAAGGCCTCGGCTTCCTCATCTAAAATGGTTCAGTGTATATATATATATATATATATATTTAATCTATTTATTTGGCTGCACTGGTCTTAGTTGCAGCATATGAACCCTTAGTAGTGGCATGTGGGATCTAGTTCCCCAACCAGGGATTGAACCCAGGCTCCCAGCATTGGAAGTGTGGTCTTAGCCACTGGACCACCAGGGGAGTCCCTGAAAAGCTTTAACAAGCTGAAATGAACTGCCTGGCACCAAGCATCCCATCCCCAAGTGACCTGGCACTTGGGGGGAAACACTGCAGCCTGATAAATTGCTTTTGTTTATTCTCCTTCCTCAGCTTTCCCATTTGCTCCTGCACCCGTCCAAGTATTCTGATCTTGGCCTTAGCTCAGTTAACATTGGTTGTGAATCTCACTCTGCTGCTGTACTCAAAGCAAAAGCAACCGTCTTCCTGGGTGATCAAGGCTAATGTCCACAATGATAAGTCCAATTACCAAAGGATAGGATGTACTCCTGACATGATGGGATGCAAATGGTACTTTACCTCTGTGCTTTCCTCCCCAAAGCAATGGCCACAGTCAAGATGAACTTAAGGAGACATAGCAACTAAATGTAATGGGGTATGCTTGGCCAGGGGGCTACCCTGGTAGTTCAGCTGGTAAAGAATCTGCCTGCAATGCAGGAGACCCCGGGTTGATTCCTGGGTTGGGAAGACCCCCTGGAGAAGGGATAGGCTACCCACTCCAGTATTCTTGCCTGGGAATCCCCATGGACAGAGGTACCTGGTGGGATACAGTCCCAAATAGTTGGACACAACTGAGCGACTAAACACAGTACATGCTCGGTGGGACCCTAGAACAGAAAAAGGACCTCAGGCAGAAACTTCAAGAAAACTGAGGGAATTCCCTGGCAGTCAGGTGGTTAAGACTCGGTGCTTCCAATGCTGTGACTCAGGGTTCAATCACTAGTTGGGGCACTAAGATCCCACAAGCCATGTGACATGGCCAAAATAAATTGAAATTTAAAAAAAAAGACAAATTAAGGGACTTCCTTGGTGGGCCAGTAGTTGGGACTCCATGCACCCAGTGAGGGAGCTTGGGTTCATTCCATCTCTGGTCCAGAAACTAGGATCCTGCAAAGCAAGGCCAAAAAAAAAAAAAAAAAAGGAGGCATACAAGACTTTAGTTAGTAACAATGTATCACTGTTAGTTCATTAATTGTGACAAATGTTCCATGTCATATATAAATAATAGGGGAACCAGGTATGGGCTATAAAGGAACTCTTCAATCTTCCCAATGATGCTATACATCTAAAACGGCTCTTAAATAAAATGTTTATTAAAAAAAATAATTAGCTGCCCCCTAAAACAGAATAAAAAGTTGTTGACACCACCAAAAGCCCAGCACCGCCCGATTCTCAAGGCTCTTTTATATCGTGGTCTCATTTGTGTCTCAAGCTGCATCACCCTGTGGAACGCAGGGACCGTTTCACGGACGCAGAGACTGAGGGCAGAGGAAGGAAGCAGCTTGCCCTTCGGGCAGAGCTGGGACTCCAACCCGGATCCTCTTGACCCTCCGAGATCCTCTTCCTCTTTCCTCATGCTACCCTGGGGCCTGGCTCGCTAGGTCGACTTCTTTTGGAGACGACAGGCTGCCCATCTGAGACGTGGGAAATAGAGGAATACACCCGGGGCTGGGGTCAGGGAGAGAGATTGCACTTTGGGCCGGGTGGGGCTGGAGGCCTGAGCATGGAGGGGGAAGGTGAGCGGGAACAAGGGGACATTAGGAGTTCAGGGAGGCCTAAAGATGAGTTAGACCGGAAGGTCAAGGGCACAGAGCTTACACGGCTGCTCACCACCTCCAGGGAGAAGGCCACAGCTCTGCCAGTCAATGAGTCAGTCGCCCTAGTCTGGGACCAGAGTCCCAGGCTGGGCTCCCCCTAGCGTGCTGGTAGCCGGAGGCCAGCCCACACATGTAGGAGCTGGAAAACACTCACCCACTTGGCCTGGTGTTGACTCACCTGCCCGGGGCCCCGGGAGGCACTGAGAGCCTCCACCTGTGTTGCCAGCCGACTGCACCCCAGCGCCTGCCGAGGCAGCCAGCCCACACCCGAGTCCAGCTCGGCTGGCAGCCTCTCCTCGACACAGGCCGCTACCATCCTGCTGACTGCCCAAAAGGCTCCTACCTCTCCTTTCTCCACCCCACCTGCCTGCCTCCATCTCTGCCCCTCTGTCCAGGCCCACTTGGTTCTGCTCCTCCTCTGCCTGGAAGCTGTCTCTGGTTTAGAACCCCTCACTCCCCTGAGTCCACCGCCCCTCAGCTGGCTCCAGCAGAACTGTTTAGACTAACTGATATGATCCAGCCACTCTCCTCACGAAGGTTCCCTGGAACTGGCAGGAAACAGCGTGAGTCCTGGTGGGGTTCCCAACCTCTGCCCACCTCTCAGGCTGCTCCTGGATCCTCTCCAGCCTCCCACTGATGCCTGAACCTCAGTAAAATAGGAATAGTCAGGTCTCTAAACACACTGTGCTTTCTCTTCCAGGCCTTGGCATATCCACGGTCTCCTGTCTGGGAGGCTTTTCCTCTCCTCCTTCCCCTGTCTAACCCCTCAGCTCAGATGCATCTTCCTACAGGCAGCCTTCTCGGACTTTACTGTGATCCCTGAAGGCAGCTACACAGGCTTCTAGCACCTCATCCCAACAAAGTGACCAGCAGCCAACTGCAGCTGTGTGACCTTGACAGAGCTTTCTGTACTTTCATTTTCTCTGCTATCAAATGATTGTGATATCTGCTTCATAGGGTCTTATGTAAGCCTGCTAAGTCACTTCAGTCATGTCCAACCCTTCACGACCCTTTGGACTGTAGCCCACCAGGCCTCTCTGTCCGTGAGATTTCCCAAGCAAGAATACCAGAGTGGGTAGCCACTCCCTTCTCCAGGGGATCTTCCAGAACTAGGGATCAAACCCAGGCCTCCCACACTGCAGGCAGATTCTTTAAGTCAGAGCCACCAGGGAAGCCCAGGGTCTTTATGTGCTCTGTGTGCTCTAAGCCACTCAGTCATGACCGGCTCTTTGCGGACGGCAGCCCGCCGGGCTCCTCTGTCCATGAGACTCTCCAGGAAAGAAGACTGGACTGGGCTGCCATTTCTTCTTCCAAGGGCTCTTCCTGGCCCGGGGATCAAACCCGTGTCTCTTTCCGCTCCTGCACTGGCAGGCAGGCTCTTTACCACTAGCACCTCCTGGGAAGCCTTTATATGCCTTAAATAAGATGCCTAAAGTCCAGTGCCTCACAGAGAAGCAGAGTTCAGGAGATGTTACTGTGTGGGCAGGGTTCAGAAAGGGCTGGCTCTTCGCACTGAAGATGATGGAAGATAGGAAGAGGAGGAATTAGGAGGACCCATGACATGCCAGGCACCGTGCTTTAACTTGACACTACACGGTGTAATTTAACTTTAACTCCCAATTACACAGTGTAAAACAACTGTAGTACAAGAAGGGTCAGTAACTTGCCCCCGAGTCACACAGCTGGCAACTAACAAAGCCTCGGCAGCAGCCCAGATATATCTATGTGCAAAGCCCGTGGCTTTGCCATTATGACAAATATGACGGCAGCACCAACGCGCTCCATCCTTACCGCTTCAAGCACCACCTCTAGGTCAGGTCAAAGGGGCTGAGTTGTCCACTTTTTTTTTTCCCGTTGTACAGTGTGGCATGTGGGATCTTAGTTCCCTGATTTGGGATCAAACCCGCATGCCCTGCATCTGAAGCATGGAGTCTTAACCACAGGACCACCAAGGAAGTTGCAGGGGCTGAGTTGTCCACTGTTACACCAAGCCATCAGGTATTGAGGCTGACCACTTCACTTTCATTTCTCACTTTCATGCACTGGAGAAGGAAATGGCAATCCACTCCAGTGTTCTTGCCTAGAGAATTCCAGGGATGGGGGAGCCTGGTGGGCTACCGTCTATGGGATCGCACAGAGTCAGACACGACTGAAGCGACTTAGCAGCAGCAGCAGCAGAAACCAGGAGCAGGCCCTAAGCTGTGCAGGATGACCAGGCTGGGTAAGTCTCAGGCTGGGAAGACCAAGCGTGCCTGAGCAATTGCTGATCTAATCACATAAAACCTAGGACAAAGTTAATCCGTCTCACTTAGTGACATTTATAATGGTGATGACTGAGCTGCCTAGTAATTAGGCTCAAGCAGGAAGCAGTTTGTGGAAATAGTTGTAATTAGTATCTGTGTTACACAGGTGGGTGGGAGAGGGCTGGGGAGAGGGCAGGGAGGAGGCGGGTGGGGCAGGAAGCTCTGGGGATCCCTCGGATCCCTGAACGGAGGGTGGCCAGGGCTCTCGGTTTGCGCCAGGCCCTGAGCAGACTTACTCATGTGGATGTTCCTGTTTAGATTCATGATAAACTCCATGATGTGGCCCTATCACTCCTTTGCGAGGGAGAGGAACAGGCTCAGAGAGGTCCGTTCACTTGGGCAAAGTCACACAGCCAGTGAAGAACAGAGCCAGGCTCTATACAGGCCTGGCTCATCTCCGTCTCCAGTCCAGAGATGTCCTGGACCGTGGGAGGTAACCAGGGCTTGCCCCTGGGAGTCAAAAGATATATATTCTGGACCCATTTCCGACACTGCCTCACCCTGGGCCTCGGCAAGTGGTCTTCCTTCTCCAAGACAAAAAGAGGTATGCCTGTCAGGCTGGGAGTGGCTGAAAGTGTGAACTTGGGAGGAAGGGCCCTTAACCACCTGAGCCGCAGGGTCATCAGTAAGATGGAGACATCAGAAAGATGGAGACAACTACTGCCCTCAGGGTTGTGAGGGTTAAGTAAGTTAAGAAACTTGGACATGCCTGGGAAAAGCACATACTTTGGAGTCAGTTTTTCCATCTATAAAATGGGGAAGTAGTTGGTGGATTTAAACAGCGGTTTGAAAGCATATGTATTTTTAGCCCTGTAGAGTCCTTTATTTACTACTGTTATTTTTAGTTAACACATCCAATTTTATTTTAATATTTTCAAAGTATAATTGCCCTAAACACTGTTATTACTAGTTCCTACAATATAATGATTTGATATTTCTATACGTTGCAAAATGATCACCATAGTAAGTCTAGTTAACATCAGTCACCATGCAAAATTATCGCAATGTTATTGACTGCTCCTCACGTTACACACTCCATCCCCCAGGCTCATTTGTCACTACAGATTTGTACCATGACTCCCCCTCGCCCGTCTCACTCATCCTCGCCATGCCGCTCCTCTGTACGAGCGAACCACCTCTTTGCTCTCTGTGTCTAGTGCTGAGTCTCTTTGGATACATTTATTCATTTTTTAAAAGATTCTGTATGTGAGTAAAATCACACTGCATTTGTCTTTCTCTATCTGACTTAGTTTACTGAGCAGAATACCCTCTGGGTCCACCCATGTTGTCACAAACGGCAAGATTTCATTTTTAAGGTATGAGTAATATCCCGTGATATATATATACGTAAATATATACACGCATATGCAGGGACGGAGGAGCCCAATGGGCTGCCGTCTGTGGGGTCGGACAGAGTCGGACACGACTGAAGCGACTCAGCAGCAGCAGCAGCAGCAGCATGCTTATATATGCGCCACGTCTTCTTTATCTGTCCAACCATCAGTGGGTACTTAGGTTGCTTCCGTATCTTGACATTTTCAATAATGCTGCAATGAACATTGAAGTGCACATACCTTTTCCAAATTAGTGTTTCTGTTTTCTTCAGAAAACTATCCAGGAGTGGATAACATTGTAGTTCTATTTTTAATTTTTTGAGGAACCTTCATACTATTTTTCACAGCGGCTACACCAAATTATATTCCCACTAACAGCACACAAAGGTTCGTTTTCTCCACATCCTTGCCAGTGTTTATTTGTTGTCTTTTCTATGAAAGTCATTCTGACGAGTATGAAGTGCTGCCTTACTGTGGTTTTGCTGTGCAGTTCTTTGATGACTAGGGCTCTTGGGCGTTCTTTTTGTGTGTCGGTTGACCAGCTGTATGTCTTTGGGGAAATGGCCATTCAGGTCCTCTGCTCATTCTTTAGCCTGGTTGTTGCTTTTTTAATGTTGGGTTATATGAGTTCTTTATATATTTTGGTGTTATCAGACATATCATATGCAAATATTTTCTCCCATTCAGTACACTGCCTTTTCATTTTACTGGTGGTTTCACTGACTATGCAAAAGCTTTTCAGTTGATGTGTTCCCAATTGTTTATTTACTTTTGTTTCCCATGCCTGAGGAGACAGATGCAAAGAATACTCCTAAAAAAATGTCAAAGGGCATACTGCCTATGTTTTCTTCTAGGGGTTTTATAGTCTCAGGTCTTACCTTTAAATCTTTAATATATCTTGAGTTTATTTTTTGTACACAGTGAGTAAGTAGTCCAGTTTCTTTTGCAAGTCCAGTTTTCCAACACTGTGTATTGCAGAGGCTGTCTTTTCCCCATTGTATCTTCTTGCCTCCTTTGTCAGAGATTAATTGACCATGTGAGTGCAGGCTGCTTTCTGGACTCTCGGCTCTGTCCCATTGATCAGTGTGTCTGTATTTGCGTCAGTATCGTATTGATTACTGTAGCTTTGTTATAGTCTGAAGTCAGAGAGGATGACATCTTTAGTTTTGTGCTTTTTTTCCCCAAGATTATTTTGACTGTTTGGGGGTCTTTTGAATTTTAGAATTATCTGTCCTAGTTCTATGACAATGCCTCTGGTATTTGGATAGGGATTTCACTGAACCTGTATATTGCTTTGCAGGAGTGGTATGATCATTTTAACCACAGTAATTCTTCCAGTGCATAAGCCTGGGGCATCTTTCCATTTTTGGTGTCTTCTTCAATTTATTTCATCAGTGTCTTACAGTTTTTAGTTACACATCTTTCACTACCTTGGGTAAGTTTATTCCTAGGTATTTTACTTTTGGATGCAATTGTAAACAGGATGGTTTTCTTAATTTCTTTTTCTGATAATTCATTGTTACTGCACAGAAACACAATAGATTACTTAATATTAATTTTGTATCATGCAACTTTACTAAATTCATTTATTGGTTTTAATTTTTTTTTTAATGAAATCTTCAGGATTTTCTATAGATGGTGTTATGTCATCTGCCTTATTTCTTTGGATTTCCAGTTTGGATTCCTTTTCTTTTTCTTGTCTGATTGCTGTGGCTAGGACTCCCAAAACTATGTTGAATAAAAGTGGTGAGAGTGGGTATTTGGTATTGTTTCTGATCTTAGAGGAAACACTTTCAGATTTTCACCATTGAGTATGATGTTAGCAGTGGGCTTGTCATATGTGTCTTTTATTATACTGAGATATGGTCCCTCTCGGAGAAGGCAATGGCACCCCACTCCAGTACTCTTGCCTGCAAAATCCCATGGACAGAGAAGCCTGGTAGGCTGTAGTCCATGGGGTCGTTAAGAGTTGGACACAACTGAGCAACTTCACTTTCACTTTTCACTTTCATGCATTTGAAGAAGGAAATGGCAACCCACTCCAGTGTTCTTGCCTGGAGAATCCCAGGGACAGGGAGCCTGGTGGGCTGCCGTCTATGGGGTCGCACAGAGTCTGACATGACTGAAGCGACTTAGCAGCTTAGCAGCATGGTCCCTCTATACTCACTTTGTTGAGATTTTTTTTTACATATCATAAATGGATGTTGAACTCTGTCAAAAGTTTTTTATGCTCTATTGAGATTATCATATGATTTTTATTCTTCAGTTGGTTAATTTGATGTATAACATTGAATGATTTGCAAATATTGAACCATCCTTGTATTCCTGGGATAAATCCCACTTAATCATGGTGTATGATCCTTCTAATGTGTTGCTGGATTCAATTTGCTAATATTTTGCTCAGGATTCTCTGGGGGAGGGAGCTGTACTGGGTCTTCTTGCTGTGTGGGTTCTTGTCTGGTGATGGTGAGCAGGAGCTACTCTCTAGTTGCGTCTAATCTATTGTTGATTCCTTCTAGCTCATTTTTAATTCTGGTTATTGTATTGTTCCACTTTAAAAGCAAAGGAGGAAGGGAAATATATACCCAACTGAATGCAGAGTTCCAGAGAATAGCAAGAAGAGATAAGAAGGCCTTATTAAATGAACAGTGCAAAGAAGTGGAGGAAAACAGTAGAATGGAAAATACTAGAGCTCTCTTCAAGAAAATTGGAGACATCAAGGGAATATTTCATGAAAGGATGGGCATGATAAAAGACAGAAATGGCAAGGACCTAAAAGAAGCAGAAGAGATTAAGAAGAGGTGACAAAAATATACAGATGAACTACGCAAAAAGGTCTTAATGTCCCAGATAACCATGATGGTGTGGTCACTCACCTAGAGCCAGACATCTAAGTATGAAGTCAAATGGGCCTTAGAAAGCATTACTACACCTAATGGAGGTGATGAAATTCCAGCTGAGCTATGTAAAATCTTAAAAGATGATGCTGGTTTTGTGCTGTACGCACTCAATATGTCAGCAAATCTGGAAAACTCAGCAGTGGCCAGAGGACTGGAAAAGTCAGTTTTCATTCCAGTCCCAAAGAAAGGTAATGCCAAAGAATGCTCAAACTACCGCACAACTACACTCATTTCACATACAGTAAGATTATGCTCAAAATCCTCCAAGGTAAACTATGGCAGTACGTCAACTGAGAAATTCCAGATGTACAAGCTGGGTTTAGAAAAGGCAGACAAACCAGAGATCAAATTGCCAACATTCACTGGATCATAGAGAAAGCAAAGGAATTACAGGAAAACACCTGCTCTGCTTCATTGACTACACTAAAGCCTTTGATTGTGTGGGTCACAACAAACAGGAAAATTCTTAAAGAGATGGGAATACCAGGCCACCTTACCTGTCTCTGAGAAATCTGTAAGCAGGTGAAGAAGTAACAGTTAGAACCTTACATGGAACATTGACTTGTTCAAAACTGGGAGAGGAGTACATCAAGGCTGTATACTGTCACCCTGTCACTCATATGCAGAGCACATCATGTGAAATGCCGGACTGGATGAGGCACAAGCTGGAGTCAAGGTTGCCGGGAGAAATATCAATAACCTCAGATATGCAGATATGACTCTAATGGCAGAAAGTGAAGAGGAACTAAAGAGTCTCTTGATGAGGTTTCATGAGAGTGAAAAAGCTGGCTTAAAACTCAACATTCAAAAAACTAAGACCATGGCATTCAGTCCCATCATTTCATGGCAAATAGGAGAAGAAGTGGAAGCAGTGACAAATTTAATTTTCTTGGGCTCCAAAATCACTGTGGATGGTGACTGCAGCCATGAAGTTAAAAGACGCTTGGTCCTTGGAAGGAAAGCTATGACAAACCTAGATGGCATGTTATAAAAGCAAAGACATCATTTTGTCAACAAAAGTCCATATAGTCAAAGCTATGGTTTTTCCAGTGGTCATGTATGGATGTGAGAGTTGGACCATAAAGAAGGCTGAGTGCCCAAGAATTAATGCTTTTGAAATGTGGTGCTGGAGGACTCTTGAGAGTCCCTTGGGCTGCAAGGAGATCAAACCAGTCAATCCTAAAGGAAATCAACCCTGAATATTAATTGGAAGGACTGATGCTGGAGCTGAAGCTCCACTACTTTGGCCACCTGATGCAAAGAGCTGACTCACTGGAAGAAACCCTGATGCTGGAAAAGATGGAGGGCAAAAGGAAAATAGGGTGGCAGATGATGAGATGGTTAGATAGCACCACCGACTCAATGGACATGAATCTGAGCAAACTCCAAGAGAGCGAAGGAGAGGGAAGCATGGTGTGCTCCAGTCCATGCAGTCACAAAGCGCTGAACAAAACAGTGACTGAACAACAATTGTATTGTTCAGCTATTTGGTTTCTCTTTCTGTTTTCTAACTCTTTCTGAAACTTCTGTGTTCATCCATTCTTCTCCCATATTTATTGAATATCTTTATGACCATTTCTTAAAGTTTTTATTGGATAGACTGCCTATCTCCGCTTCATTTAGGTCTTCCTCTGGGGTTCGTCGGTAAAGCATCTGCTTGCAATGAGGGAGACCTGGGTTCAATTCCTGGGTTGAGAAGATTCCCTGGAGAAGAGAATGGCAACCCACTCCAGTATTCTTGCCTGGAGAATCCCATGGACGGAGGAGCTCGGTGAGCTGCAGTTCGTGGGATCGCAAGAGTAGGACATGACTGAGCACTCCCTTTCTTTTTCTTTCTGGGGTTTTACCTTGGAACATATTCCTCTGTTGCCTTGTTTTGCCTACTTTCTGTTTTTATTTCCATGTATTAGGTAGGTTGATTACATTTCCCAGTCTTTGACAAGGTGGCCTGTTACGGGAGACGTCCTATAGTCAACAGAACACTCCCCACTAGCCCCCAGAGCTATATGGTGACCCCCTGCACGGGCTGTGTGAGCCCCTCGGTGCGGCAGAGCCAGTTACTATGGGCACACTGGTAGGTGGGGGCCCAGTTGGCTGCCAGGCCCCACCTCGTGCAAAGGCTCCTGGCCTGCTGGTGTGTGGGCCTGGGTCCTGTCAAGCCGTTTGCTTTTGAAAACTTAACATTGCAACCCAAATACAAAGCAGAGAAGTGGAGCTGCCACTTACGCACCCAGTGACCCCACATCCTGACCCCGGGTGTGCTCTCCTCACGGCTTCCGAGGAATGGATTTGAAAATCCCTCATCTCTGTTTCTCTCTGAGAGCTAGTGGCTCTACAGCTCTGATACCAAAGTGATACGGATGCAGGAAGCGGGGTCTGGGGCTGGAACGGCGCTTGCCCAGTGAGGGCGGGTCCACGGCGGCGATGGGACAGGCTGGGCCACAGGGACGGCAGAGCTCACAGGGCCTGCTGGCTGTCACCGCTCAGGTTAAACTCTTTCCCCAAGAGGTGACTGAGAAGCAGGAGAAAGAGCACGGGACTTGGAACCAGGTGGATGGACCCACATTCCAGCCTCGGTCAACGCGCACCACCTCTCTGGGCTCAGCATCCTCAACGGTAAGATGGGCATAAAAACGCCATCCTCCTCCAGTGACGCCA
Organism: Aepyceros melampus; assembly: GCA_006408695.1. NCBI lineage: Eukaryota > Metazoa > Chordata > Mammalia > Artiodactyla > Bovidae > Aepyceros > Aepyceros melampus. Next base: position 93,852 of record SJXQ01006167.1, read on the forward strand.
GGAGTAAAGGGAGTCACGTGCCTGCGAAGGCTTTGGAAATGTGAAAGACTGCCTCCAGTGAATATTCGCACATGTTTCTGGTAGATTATTTTCCATTCCTAAGAACAGAGTCTGGAGCCAGATTACGCCGGTTCAGATCTCAGTGCCACCACGCGCTGGTGGAGGGTCCAGGGTTACCGAGCCCACTGCCTCCTGTATAAAGTGATGACACAAAGGAAGGGCTTAGCATGTGTCTGCACACAGTAAGCACTCAGGCAGTGTTTGCTGCTCTTGGGTGGGGGCGTGGGGGAACTAAGGACAAACTTGCTCCCTCGTGCTTTCTTCCAGTGTAGACATAGCTGAAGAGGGCTGAGTGGCTTCTCTTAACCCTCAAAAGCTATAGTTAAAGATTTTTTTGGTTCTGCACTAAAGTGTGGATCAAGCTTTCCTGGGCTACACTTGGAATATGTCTGTCCTCTGTCCTTAAAAATTCAGTTCGATTCAATAAGTGTTTCCTAGAGATTCTGTGATGCCAGATTCACCTATCATATGCCAGGCCCTCATCACAACCCTGCATGGTAGGTAGCACTGTACCCATTTGACAGATGAGGAAACTGAGGCTCAAAGAGGTGACAAGAGGACCTCAAGGTCAGGCTGCTCCTTCAAAATGCACAAGACCTGGAGCCAGACCCGGAGGGCTCCCGTGTGTGTAGGGCGGGGGGTGGGCTGCCAGAAGGTTTGTGAGGGCTCTGGGGTACCACCCACATTACGTGGTGTTTTGGTCTTACTCAGGAGGCATCCTCGACCTTAGGGGAACCAGCTACCTGAGAGGCTGAGGTCCCCAAAGCCCAGTCCATGTTACCTTATGCAGGAGGTCCTCCTTGCCCAATCCTGCCCCCGCACCCCTCACCCCTGTTCCAGCCCACAAGCCCATGACCCTTTGCTGTGTATCAGAATAGCGGTGAGCACTCAACATACATCACTCATCAACCCACCAACTTTCTGGCAGGGGTGTCTACCTCTCCGAGCACTGGCTTTCTCACTGGTAATACTGGGGATAATAAGAATACATCTCCCAAAAGCAGGTGTGATGATCAAATTGGAGAAAAAAGAAATAATGGCAAAAGCTTCTTTAAAACAGGGCCGGCTCTGGCTCAGTGACACAGACACTCTGGCACGTGCCTCAGGCTTCTGGAACGCTTGCCTGCCAGCAACCACAAATCTCCTTGTCCCACAGCTCTGGGTCCTGAAGAATGTGGACCCAAATGGAGTGGAGAGAGGCAGGATGGGGAGCCGGAAGTCTAGGTCTGGGTCCTGGTGGCGCCCTCTCCGGGCCTCAGTTTCGCCCCCTGCAGAAGCGCTAGGGGAGAGTGGAAAGGCAGCATTGTCTGTCCTTGTTATCCCTACCTTCCCCTTCCTGACCCTCCCCAGGAGACAGGCCTGTGTGAGCGCAGCATCAGCAGATGGGGCTACTGCAGCCATCAGCTCCCTGCAGCGGCAGCCTGGCCTGATCCCGGGCTGGCGGGCTTGCTCTGCGGCTGGCACCTCCTCCAAGGCCCTGTCACCCTCTGGGCCTGGGCCCTCTCCCTGCCAGCTTACTGCAGCTTCTGTCCCCACTTGCCCAGCGCTCCCAGATACCCTCAGCCAGGCTTCCAGCCTGCCAGCCCCACCCCTGGCTGCTTTCCCAGCACTTTGAAAAACTGGGGCTGTACCAGCTGACATCCAAGGTGCCTAGACATGAAAACGGACTGTGCCAGGGCAGGTGGGGGCCCAGCCTCTTGATCCGTCGCTCATTCAGGGTGGGAGTGCTCTTGGCTGGCCAAGCTGCACCCTGAATGGCATAACCATCCCCAGGGAGGCTTTGCCTTCCGCACCCACTCTTCAAGGGGGAGGACATGTAGTGCTTAAGAGCTGGGACTCAGAAAGCAGACAGTCAGGGTCTGAGTGCCAGCCAAGTACCTTGTAACCTTGGGCGAGTCACATAATCCCTCTTGCGGCTCAGTTTACTATCTGTGAAATGGATGTATTGATAAATTATTAAGAGGATTAGAGAACTTAATAACATCGAGTACTTAGAACAGGACCTGAAGCCAAGGGCCCACTCCACAAATATCAGACAGAGTGGTAACTTAACATTCTGATGAGCCTAAGGCAGAACTCACATCCCAGCAGTCCACACGGCAGGTCTGACACACAGATGTGAATTACCTGGCTGGCAGTGTTGTGACACGTTTCGAAATGCCAACATGAAGGAGATTTTACATGAAAACCAGTATTTTCAGCTTTCCTTTAAAAAAGACTTGGCAGAAGGGAGAAAAAAAAAAAAGACTCGGAAATGCTGGGCCCACATTCTCAAGTAGCCACATTAGCTCGAGCTGGAGGGCGGCTGCCCCTCTGGACCGGCCACAACCCCCAGGTCCCCGAGGGCCCCCATCCCTCCCGTTTCTGGTCTCCTCCTCACCGCGACCCAGGTTCAGCTGCCCCTTTTCATCATGCTGGTGTTCCGTGTCTCCAACAAAGGGAAATAGTTCTGAAAACCTTGTCTCAGTCAAAAGTGTGAAAATGATTGCTGTGAGGCTTAAAAACAGGCAAAACTAATCTTTGGTGACAGATGTCAGCACAGCAGTTGCTCTGAGGACAGGACTTATTGGAAAGGAGCATGAGGGAGCTGTCTGGGAAAGCAGAAACATTCTGGAAGTCTCCTCTATCTTGATGCCACTGGGGTTACACGGGTGTTGACAGTTGTCAAAACTCGTCAAACCATTTGCTTCTGGACTGTGTGATTTTACTCTATATAAGTTACACCTCAGTAAGAAAGAAAGAAAAAAATAAAACGGGGAAGACTGTACGATAGGTTAGGAGGGTCTTGCATTTCAGAGAAAAGAGTGACTGACTCCTTTGTGGGTGTGAAGCTAACACCTGTGAGTTTAATATACTGACAACTGGGAAAGGAGACAGACCCTAAGCTGCCCCCTGGGAAATCAACACGGGCCCCCTGCTCAGGTTTGAGTCTGAGACCTGCCATCCGAGCCAAGAATGACTGCTCCTCAGAGGACTGTCACACCCATAATGCCCAGCCCAGTAGCATGAGCCGCATGTGGCTACTAAAGGTAAAATTAAGAATTCAATTCCATTTAGAAAGATGGTAACAATGACCCTATATGTGAGACAGCAAAAGAGACACGGATGTAAAGAACAGACTTTTGGACTCTGTGGGAGAGTGCAAGGGTGGGATGATTTGAGAGAATAGCATTGAAACATGGACATTACCATATGTGAAATAGATCGCCAGTCCAGGTTCGATGCATGAGACAGGGCGCTCAGGGCCCGTGGACTGGGACGATCCTGAGGGACTGGATGGGGAGGGAGGTGGGAGGGGGTTCAGAATGGGGGACACACATACACCCATGGCTGATTCATGTCAGTGTATGGCAACAACCACTACAATACTGTAAAGTAATTAGCCTCCAATTAAAATAATTAATTAAAAAAAAGAATTTAGTTCCACATTTGCACTCGTCACGTTTCAAGTGCCCAGTAGCCAGACATGGTTAGCAGCCACAGACGTAGCACAGTTCCATGTCACAGAGCTCCAGGGGACAACGTGGGGTAGCTGGCTGTGTCGCTGGGCTAAGCTCTGGGCCCCCGGCCAGGGCAGGCACCGTGATCACCGAGCAGCGTCTGACACAGAGTAGCTGTTCAGTAACTGAGCCGAGTGAGTGAATGAATAAAACAGAAGCAGCAAATGGCGAGACCTGGGTTTGAACTCTGCCTCTGGCCACTCCCAGTGCAGGGCCTCCAGCAAACCTCCCCTCGGAGCCTCGGTGTTGTCCGTGCAGATGGTGACATACCAATCTCTCCCTTCCCTCCTGGGACTGGGCACCGCTTGGGGTGCTCAGAGGCCTGGGACCCAAGAAGAGACCTGCAGGGGGACGGATCGGCCAGCAGTCCCACCCTGAATTCTAGAACAAGAGGGAGGCATGGGCACTGTGGGAGGCGCGGTTTAGGACATTTCTGTCTGTTACAGACTCGTTTATAAAGATGCTCTGAGGCCTTCCCTGGTGGTCCAGTGGTTAAGACTCTGAGCTTCCAGCGCAGGGGGCACAACTTCAATTCCTGGGTGGGAAACTAAGATTCCACATGCCACATGGCATGGCCAAAAGAAAGAAAAAAGATGCTCTGGGCTGGGGGAAGGGTGATGGGCACTGGCAAAGATAAATGCTTCAGCCGTGTCCAACTCTCTGCGACTCCATGGACCATGGCCTGCCAGGCTCCTGTGTCCGTGGGATTCTCCAGGCAAGAATACTGCAGTGGTTGCCATTTCCTCCTCCAGTGATAAAGCATGGAATGAGTGAAGTGAAGTTGCTCAGTCATGTCCGACTCTTTGCAACCCCATGGACTGTTGCCTACCAGGCTCCTCCGTCCATGGGATTTTCCAGGCAAGAACACTGGAGTGGGGTGCCATCTCCTTCCCCAGGTAAAGATAAGTAGGCTGGGCCCAACTCTGCAGGTCTGAGAGGGAAGGCAGCTGAGCACAGGGGAAAATCTACGTTAGTCTCCATGCATGACTGCAAAAATCCAAAGCTCTGAGCTGGGAAACAGCATCAAACACCCACAGACACCATCGGGGCAGGCTGGGGTGTGTGCGCCGTTGGGGCTGCTATGCACTGAGCTGGGGCTGGCCCAGGGTCGTCTTCCCTAAATCCATCCTCACCCATATCCAGCCATACGGAACCGCTGAGAAGCTGGGAATGCCAGCGTTCATCCATCCACCTGTTCATCCACTCAACAACTATTAGGCACTTATTGTGTGCCAGGAAATGGCTCCATGCTTGATATATGTCACTGAACGAGACAAAGTCCTGGCTCTGAGGAGCTAGAGGTTTAATGCAGGGCCTGGAGGGGGGGGTGGGACACTAAACACTGTTGCCAAGAGTTACTCTCTATCCTAATAGCTCCAAACAGGTTTTCAGTGCTTACTGTGCTGACAACTGTGTTTTGTAACGCATTACTTAATCCTTACAAAAATGACAATATGCGTTATTATTGACCCCATTTAATAGGTGAGGAAAGTAGGCACAGAGAGGCTACAGTCAGATCATCAGTCCTAAGGGGTGGACTTTGGGATGTGAACCCAGGCACCAGTCCATCCTAAGGGACATCAGTCCTGGGTGTTCACTGGAAGGACTGACGCTGAAGCTGAAACTCCCAATACTTTGACCACCTGATGTGGAAGAGCTGACTCACTGGAAAAGACCTTCATGCTGCGAAAGATTGAAGGCAGAAGGAGAAGGGGATGACAGAGAATGACATGGTTGGATAGCATCACTGACTCCCTGGACATGAGTTTGGGTGAACTCCAGGAGTTGGTGATGGACAGGGAGGCCTGGTGTGCTGCAGTCCATGGGGTCAGAGTCAGACACGACTGAGAGACTGAACTGAACTGAACTGAGTTTGACTCTGGTGTCCCTAAACTTTAACCCATACCCTGACTGTCAGTGCCAAGAGCGACTCATGTTACGGAGAAAGGAGGGCAGGGCAGTGGGGCAGAGGATGCTGGAGAAGACTGGAGGGCCATCTCTGAGCAGGTAACACGCCAAGGGAAACCAGAACGCCGGGGAGTCGGCCGTGGGGGGGCACTTCAGCCAGAGGGACCGGCCAGAGCAGAGGCAGGACCAAGTAGGGCTCAAGGGGCAGGAAGGGACTTCCCTGGTGTTTCCGTGGTTGAGAATCCGCCTGCCAATGCACAGGAGGCGGGTTCAGTCCCAGGCTGGGAAGATCCCACTTGCCTCCGAGCAACTAAGCCTGCAAGCTGCAACCACAGAGCCCACATACCTGGAGCCTGCAGGGAGAGAAGCCACCAGCACGAGAAGCGCGGATTCCAACTATCGCAACTAGAGAGCAGCCCCGCCTGCAGCTAGAGAAAGCCTGCGTGCAGCAGGAAGACTGACAACCGGAAACAAAGCAAATATGTAACATTTTTAAAAATGTGTGCACCTGTATTAAACGAAAAGGAGCAGGAAGGGCAGTGTGGCTGGAGTCATGGGTCGGGGGAAGCTTGTCTGACCCCCACACTTGCCCCAGCCCATTCTACAGTGAACTAGCTGAGGTCCAGAAGGAGGAAGTCCCGTGAGCAAGCGGGCACGGCCAGGACCAGAAGCCAGGCCTCTGGATCCTCCTTTCAAAGCCCCACGTGCCCGAGCCGTGGATGCTAAGGACTTGGTGCTGGTGAAGGAGCCGATGTGGGCTTAGGATGGCTGAGGGCCACGGGGGGGCCCTCGTCTCCCTGCACCCAGACCCCCGCCTCCCTCCTGGGTCCAGGGTGCCAGCTCCTGGACTCGCTGTTCTGGTGCCCCGTCCACGTCCGTCCGGCCCAGGCTGCATAGTCCTGGATGCCCTGCTTTATCGCTCCTCTGAATCTGCCTTCACGCCCCACAGCAGCCCCGAGGGCTGAGTTTGGATCACCCTTCGTGGCTGGGGACACGGGCTTTGGCGTCAGACACGCTCGGCTCAGCTGCTGAGTGACAGTGATGCCAAGCGAGTCATGCCGCCTCTGCAGCTGCAGCTCTCCTGCAAGAAGAAGAGCAGCGGCCTCCCCGCAAGGTGGTCCCGAGTGTCAAATGGGACCCCGGGTGGAAAGTGCGAAACACAGGGGCAGGCACAGGGCGGCCGCTTCACAAAGGGCAGTTCTCAGTGTCAACATCACGTCGTGGATGGGAGGATGTCGGGGCCACAAGGGCACCTGGAGGGCCTTCCCTGCACGACCAGGGCCGTCCTGGTCACCTGTCCCTGCCAGATCTGGGGCTCTGGGTCTAGAGCAAAGACTTTGGGGTTCTTTGCACCGCTGAGGCAAACAAGGGAGGGCTGGAGGTGGACGCTCTGCCTCGCTGGCCAAGATGAGACCCACGGTGATGGCCAGGCAGTGCCCTAGAGCACGCCCGCTGCTCCACCTCTGCACCTTCACTTTCGCTGTTTCTCCACCTGGAGAGCCTTGCTCCCTGCCCTACTCTGGCAGGACTAATCTTCTGAGGCTCGGTCTACCCAGCCTTTCCTTTGCCCCCAACTAAAGTCATCCTAAAGGAGATCAGTCCTGGGTGTTCATTGGAAGGACTGATGTTAAGCTGTAAGTTTGGCCACCTCATGCGAAGAGTTGACTCACTGGAAAAGACCCTGATGCTGGGAAAGACTGAGGGCAGGAGGAAAAGGGGACGACAGAGGATGCTGGATGGCATCACCGACTCAATGCACATGAGTTTGGGTAAACTCCAGGAGTTGCTGATGGACAGGGAGGCCTGGCGTGCTGCGGTTCATGGGGTCGCAAAGTTGGACACGACTGAGCGACTGAACTAAAAGTCTTCCTCCCGTAGAACTTGAGCCTAACAAGCAAGACTGGCTCCCCTGGGCCTGCCAGGGCCCAGACACGGGGCCACAGGTGGAAGCCTTAGTCCCCAACCCTGGCCCAGAACCACCTGTGTAGGACTCCCAGGGGCTGGGGGCTCCTCCGGTGGAGCAACAGAAAAGCACTCTCTCACGGGGGAAGGATCCTTTTTCTGGAATCGGAGGGAAAAAGTATTTTGGGGGAAAGACCAGTAGAACTGAGGGGGCTCTGGCATGTGTTCCAGATATGCTTCAGATCAGGGATGAGGCCGAAGAGGCAGAAGTGAGGCTGTTCAGAGCCCTGGACACAGACTTGGGAGATCTGGCTGTGTGTCCCTGGGCAGGTTACTAAGCCTCACTGAGCCTCAACCTCTTCACTTATAATATGGGGCTGATGCTCCCTAACTCTGTAAGTATACAGTAAAAAGCTGTTGACACAGAGGAGGTGCCTGAGCCTGGGGCAGGCTGGAGCTGTGGACTGAGGTTGATAATCCCTGGGGGTCCATTGTCAGTGCAGCCCAGAGTCCTTCCCCGCTTCCTGCCTGCCCAGGGCCTCCCGGGCTGGAAGCAGTTTTATAACTCTCCAGCACCTCGGCTGGAAGCCAGAGCTTCTTAAAGTTGCTGACCTCCTGCCAAGGGCTTAGCCAGACACAGCCAGAGCCCATCATTCGCCGTGTCTGGAGATTATCACAGCTTACAGAAACGGCAGGGCACCTGGCAGGAACCTGCCTGCAGCTCCCTGCTAGCCTGGGGTGGCAGCCGGCGGGAGAGCACCTTACTTCCTCCGGAGGGTTCCACAGGGGCCTCCCTCCCTCTCTTCTCCGCTGCCCAGCCCGCACTGGGACTCCGGAGTCCCGGGGCCACATCCCAGTTGCGGGCACTGCAGCTGCGTCCCCGCTGGGCCATGAGACGTGGCGTTCCAAGGAAAGAACTCAAGATTGCAGTCAGAGGGTGGTCACTTCTACTCTGTGGTTAAGAGCACAAACTCTGGAGCCAGACGGCTAAGGTTCAAACCCCCAGCTCTGGCGTTTGCTGGTGATGTGATCATAAGCAAGCTGCTGAACCGCTCTGTGCCTTCGTCTCCCCATCCGTAAAGTGACAGAATCACAGTGTCACCCTCCCGGGTTGTTAGGAGGATGTAATTAGGCGCTGCCCGAGCCTCACGCTCTGCCAGCCCCGCAGGCAGGTCACGAGCCGGCTCTTCTCACCAGCTTCTCCTGCCTGGCGCCACCTCACATCGCTGATGATCCAAAAATCCTCTAACACGCGGCTCAGATACCACCTCCTCTGCGAAGCCCCCTCAGTCAGGACCCTCAAGGCTGTGTATGTGTTAGTCACTCAGTCGTGTCTGCCTCTTTATGACCCCGTGGACTGTAGCCCACCAGGCGTCTCTGTCCATGGGACTTCCCAGGCAAGAATACTGGACGTGGGTAACCATCCCCTTCTCCAGGGGATCTTCCCTACCCAGGGATGGAACTTGAGCCTCCCGTGTTAGGAGGCAGATTCTTTACTGTCTGAGCCACCGGGGAAGCCCTCAGGATTATAAGTGACAGAAACGCAGCTCGTATGGAGTTTTGGAACAAAGCAAACACCCGGGCTTGCAACTGCCTGGAAGGGAGGGAGGATCAGACTCAAGCGGGAGGAAAGCCAGTCCCGGCGCTGGACGCCTGGAGCACCTCTCCCTGCGTCTACTCCCACCCCTCTCCTTCCCTCTGTGTGTATCCTGTCCTTATCTCCTGACATCCATGGAACCCACAGAAGAGGGCCAGGCTTGCGTCCGGGCAGTGAGAGCCCTAGAGAAAAGCACCTTCTCTTTCTCTGGGTTGAATTATAGAGTCTCAGGGAAGGACTCTGACTGTCCAGGCCTGGGGTACATGTCCTCTCTGGGAAGGGGCGGGGCAGGATCCTGTGACTGGCACCCAGCTGACAGCTTGAGGAGCAGGGGAGGGACAGTTTCCAAAGGAAGGGGCTGCTGTCAGCCAGCGGAGGGGGGAGGGCAGCTGGCAGATACAGCCCGGACACCTGGCCACCAGACCCCACCAAGCTGCTGGGATGACGCCTGCCGTGGGGACTGGGTATGCGGCTGTCCCACTCACCCAGCCGTGAAATCTTAAAGGGTCCCTGGAAGCCTGGGTTCCAGTCCCAGCTCTGCCTCCTATGACCTGTCCGACTTTTGCAAGTGCCATGACCCCTGAGCCTGTTTTCCCGTGAAACAGAGACCATCGCAGAGCCAGAGACTCGTCTCACGGGAGGCTCTGAGCATGAGAGGAAGTAAAACACAGAAAGCGCTCTGGCCTCAGCACCGCTATGCATTTGATTCTGTCGTGCACCCATGGGGTAAGTACGATCGTCATTTCCCTACGATGCAGGTGATGAAACTGCAGCCCAGAGAAGGGCCAAGACTTGCTGCAGTGACAGTGACCGACAGTGACAGAGCCAGGACTGGGCGCCAGGTCTGGCTTTCAACGCCCTGCTGTTTTCCCTCTGCCCCTCTGGCCCCTGTTATTGCCTCCTGGACCCCGAAATGCTGTCTCAGCAGGAACTGCTCGTCGCCACCTGCCGCCACACCAGGGCCTCCGGGGAGGGGGCAACTCCCCAAGTCTAGCCCCAGCCAATCAGGTTGGACCCTTGGGCAAACCAGATGCTACTGGGCTGGCGTTGCCTCAGTGACCAGGAATGTCTGCCTAACAGAGCCCACCCTGGGCTCAGCCGCCCATCTGGTCCCCATTACTCCCCTCATCACACATGTGTCAGGCTGCCTGGGGAGCTCGGGAGGAAATGCCTGCTGGGGTGAGCAGGCCTGGCTTTGCTGACGGTGGGGGAATGACACAGGCCGCCCTGTCTGCAGTCTTGGCCCAGAGTGGTCCCCAGGTGCAGAGCAGAGTCCAGGGGGCTGGAGAGCAAGGGGTCGGGGGACACGGCCACAAAGGGGGCGTAGCGTGGCTGCAGGGAGAGACCGTGCCAGGCTCTCGGCCATGGGAACAAGCCGCCGCCCCACCCTGGGGTGGGAAGTGCGATGGTTTGGGATCAGAGAGATCTGGGCTTGCATCCCTGTAATTTACTGCTATGCGACCCTGGGCAAGTCACCTTACCTCTCCGAGCATGTTTTCTCATCTATAAAGTGGAGACACCTGAACCTACTTCACAGGCTGAGAATTAAGAAAATAATCCGTGAAAGGACACATCAGAGCTCAAATTCCACCCCCTCCTAAGAGGGGCCCCTGCCAAGGGGACAGGCTGTGATGCTGGACGCTAATACCATGCATGGCACAGGAACGTCCTGGCTCATGGAGAGATAGCGAGGCAGCTGGGATGACCCTGGGGTTCACCTCGGAGCAAGACCGTGGCCTGGGGTCATGGGGGCGGTGACAGCAGATAGCGGCCGCAATGGTGTAGCTGTTGCCGCTGCAAAATCACAAGAGCAGCAGCAACAAGACTTATTTCCTGAGCAATGACGTCATCAGGCCCTGTGCGCTTTACACGTGTTTTCTGGTTTAACCACCACAGCGATCACATGTGAGAGATTTGAAAGGAGAGGCCCAGAAAGGTTAGGTAACTAGTTCAAGGTCACACAGCCGAGGAGAGGCTATAATCCAAACCCAGTCAGCCCACATCTTGGGCACCACAGGATCCTGCAGAACGGAGGGGGAGTTCTGGGCAGGGAGGTCTGCCGAGGCCAGGCGGGCGTCCCTGCCTGGGAAACTCACTCAGCGGCATTCCCGAACCCCCTCCTGGGCCCCCAAACTTCTGGCTGCGTAGCCAAGCAGCTCAGGCTCTTCCTCCCTCCCTCTGGGGCTTGGCTTCTCCTCAGGCTGGCTCAGGAGCCAATTGCAATTGCACAATTAGAAACAACTTCTCTTCGAAAGGAAAAAATCAGCACAAGGCTTGGTGGACACGGACGCATTTGTCCCCAGTCGCCTGCCAGGCTGGGGAGGTCCCTTCCCTGACCCAGCCCAGCCAGGAAACCAAGGATCACGCAGTCTCTCTCCCTCTCGTCTTCCTTTCTCATTCAAGCCCCACCACTCACCCTCAGAACTTCCTGACTGCCCTAGCACACCGTTTTCACATGTTCCTCGGATCCCAGCACCATTAACTCCTGATCCTTTATCTACGCAGTCAGTGTCATCGTCAGAGGTCATGCACCTCTATCAAGATTCTAAGCAACTTACATTTCCTTCTGTTTTTTCAAAGCAACACTATGATGTTTCTCTTGATACCAAGTCCAGTCGGGACACGCAGAAATTGCTGGACCCATAGTTGACTCTTCGGCTTGAAGAACTTCTATTCACCCTTCAGAACCCAAATCAAATGACCTCCACTAAGTGTCCTAAGCTGCCCCATCTGTGAGCACCTGTAGTGATTTGTATGTATCCCTAACGGAATATTCTTCCCCCCAGCACCGTAGTTACTATGTAGGCGCTGTGCCAAGACTGTTACACTCAATTCTAAACACATCAATAACTGCAAGAGAAAGTCCATATCCTCACTGAACAGATGGAGATGACAAGGCTCAGAGAGGCTGAGTGACTTAACCCAAAGTCACACATTTACTGAGTGGCTGGTCTGGGATTTGAACCTGGGTTTGCTCGCGCCCCACACAAATGATTCTTTTGAGGGGTCAGGCTGCCTGCAGTATGACAGGTCTTTCCCACCGACTGCATCAGGATCCAGAGCCTGGCATGGTTCCAGCCTTTGTAGGTCTCCCATGGATCAGCCTCAGAAGTGAGATGTCACTCACCCCCGGACCCCATGGTGGCATTCGAAGGTACAACCAGTGGGCCCCATCACACCCTACCACCTTAAAAGCCCTAAGTACCTCTATCTAGCCAACTAGACTTTATTTTTCAAAAAGCCTATTTATTTTTATTTATTTGGCTGCACCATGTCTTAGTTGAGGCATGTGGGGTCTAGTTCCCAGACTGGGGATCGAACCCAGGCCCCCTTCATTGGGAGCATGGAGTCTTAGCCACTGGACCACCAGGGAAGTTGCCAAGTAACTAGGCTTTAGAAGCAGCTCCTGGCCTCTGAAGCCTCCGCTGACTACACAGACAATTTCAGAGGATGCCTGGAATTAGGAAAGAGAGCAGGCTCTGGAGCTGACTGACTGGGCTGCTGGCTCTGGGATGCTGGGACCGTGACTTAACCGCTCTGAGGCCTTAGCTCATCTGTGAGGTGGGAAGAACCCATCTGCACAGCAGATTGGTTAAGGCTGTGAATGTCAAGGCTTCACACAGAGCTTGGAACATGCATACCTAGTCAACAGGCATCTACTGTACACCTACTAAGCGCCGGACACTGTTGCGGGTGCAGTTCATAGCGGCAGACTCGTCATTAGGGGTTTTTAACTCTTCAAGCAGGAACCTCCCCTCAAATTATTGATCAGTTCTCTCAGCAGAGTCCTGTGACACAGTGGGCTTATCGAGTCCCCCTCCTTAACACTATTGCTGTTCAGTTGCTCAGTCGTCTCCGACCCTTTGCAACCCCACGGACTGCAGCACACCAGGCCTCCCTGTCCTTCACTGTCTTCCAGAGTTTGCTCAAACTCATGTCCGTCGAGTCAATGATGCCATCCAACCATCTCATCCTCTGTCGCCCTCTTCTCCTCTTGCCCTCCATCTTTCCCAGCATCAGGGTCTTTTCCAATGAGTCGGCTCTTTGCTTCAGGTGGCCAAACATATACACAACTTGGACACTCTCGCATGTTCACTGGGAGACATGGACAAGGAAGCTCCATGGCGTCATCTAAACAGTGAATGAGGGGGCTGCACCAGTGGCTCAGCGGTAAAGAATTCACCTGCCAATGCAGGAGACATGGGTTCCATCCCCGGTCCGGGAAGATCCCACATGCCGTGGGACCATTATGCCCGTGCGCCCAATAAGAGAAGACCGCAGTGAGACGCCTGCACGCCGGAACTTGAGAGTAGCCCCCCAGTCACTGCCAAAAAAAGAAAAAGCCCATACAGCAACAAAGACTCAGCACAACCAAGCATAAATAAAATAAAATAAAAAGACTGACAAAAAAAAAGTAGTGAACGAGGAGCAACTTAAATGGCTGCCTCCCCCAGCCAGCATAACCGTGTTGGTGCATGTGACACGGGACACGCTGCCCAAGCACAACGTCAGAGACAAAGCTGCAGCGGGCAATACGCAGCCCGGCACCAATCACTAGCAGGTAAGTTTTCGAAAACGGGAGCAATGCTGTGTGTCATTTGGGCTTCCCTCGTGGTTCCTATGGTAAAGAATTTGCCCAGGTTTGATCCTTGAGTCAGGGAAAATCCCCAGGAGAAGGGAATGGCAACCCACTCCAGTATTCTTGCCTGGAAAATCCCACGGACGGAGGAGCCTGGTGGGCTACAGGCCGTGGAGTTGCACAGCGTCATACACGACTGAGTGACTAACACACACATGTATCATTTGGGGAGGTGGAAAGACCTAGTGAAAGAACTGCGGAGGCCATTTAAGAAGGCCACTTCTGGAAGAGGAAGGGTGGTAGGCAATGGGGAGGGACCCGTGTGGGGCCTTCCGCTGCATTTGGAATGTTCTAGTTCTTAAGCTGGATGGTAGGTTCACCAGTGTTTCTTTTTTGCTGAACTCTATGCCTTTTATATGTCTGAACTATTCTGTCCCATATCAAAAAAGGCATGGGCTTTGGAAGCAGACACACTTGGATGGAGAGCCAGAATCAGGCTTTGCGGCTACGTGATCTCAGTCTTATCCTCTGTGAAGTGGGATCATAAGACCCTCTTAGTTCCCATGACTCGTCTGGGAACCAAACAAGGCTGGGTTTGTAAAGACCCTGGTGCAGAGTTGCGGGGAGAGTGGCTGGCACCCTGTAGGGTGCGGGGTGCTGTTGTGGGGCCATGTGCCCGGCAGCTGCTCTTGCCCTTACAGCTGTGGGAGAGTCTCCCAAAACAAACGGATGGAGGCGCAGGGCCAGTCCACAGGGCCCAGATCAAGGGGAGAAAAGGGTTTACTTCTCCCGAGGCCCGGCCCAGCCGGCCTTCAGTGATCCCTAACTGGTGACGCATGTGGGGATTGGCAATCGTGGTCCTTTGGCCGGGACACAGAAGGAGAGTCACGGGCCTGGCTGGCCGGACTCCCACCACGGCCCCCGCCCTTCTCAGACTCTCTGGCTCTGGGTTTCTCGGCGCCCCTTCCAGCTGTGAGGTGGGCAGCAAAGCTGGGCTCCCTCCCCGCCCAATTCTCGCACTCAGCTGAGACTGCACGCCTCATGCTCCAGGTGGAGTCTGAACCTCCTTGTACCCAGACACACACTCTGGAGCGGCTGTCACAGGTCCCAGGCTCTGAGAGGTGAGGCCGAGGGTGTGGACCCTTGGGTGTGCGCCTACTGCTTCACATCCAGGCACAAGGTGTGACCTCAACCAACGACTGGGGCCACTGCCGCTCCGTCTCCGAGTTGGGGCAGGAACACCTCTGGTCGGCGCTGGACACTGTCATGTTGGGTTGGCCAAAAGGGTCGTTCAGGATTTTCTGTAAGATTTACGGAAAGATCTGAATGACCCTTTTGGCCAAATCAATATTTAAATGATTCCTCCCAGCTTTGGCACAACCCAAGTGGCCGTTCTGTTGGACTCCAGGTGAAGCTGGGCTGGGGTGTAGGGTGGTGTTGAGGGGGGTGGGAGTGTGTGGGGATGGAGCAGGGGAAGACCTGGGGCAGAAAGGGGCAGCAGGTAGGGGCGCAGGGGCCCCTGCATGGGCTTTCAGCCACTGGAATCAAGTGAAACCACCCCGCTGGCACAAACACAGGAATTTATCCGCGCTTCCCAGAGCCCAAGGGCATCTCTGGGGCACAGCTTGGAGAGGGCAGAAGGCAGTGGGGGTGGCTGTGAAATCAGATTTCAGATCATGACACGTCTGGGGAACATACTTACCCCATCCCTGTCCTTTCCTAACCCTTCCCACACCCACCCCCAGTAACAAAGGACTAGGGGTGTCCTCCCTGGAGACCTGAGCACCGGTTCTGTCTTGGCCATTCACAACAAGTCTTTGGGACAAACATTTCTCCTCTCTGGGCTTCTGCTTCTCCATCTGTTAAATGGGTGGGATGATACCTAAGGTCTCATCGATCCATCAGACTCACTCCACAAGGCTGCAAAACCAGCACCAGCAAAATTCCCTTCCCTGGTTAAGAAAGGGGCAGAAACCCTGAGCTGGCCTTCCTCAGCCTGGCCAGTCCCACATGCAGTGATGGGCTAAGGAGCGCTAAATCAGGGGAGGCAATTTACAGCAAGGACTACAGCTCCCAGATGGCACAGCCCAGCAGGAGAGAAAGGGAATCAGGTCCCAGCAGAGTTCGCCCAGGAAGGGATGCAAAGGAATACTGTCTAAGCTACACTTTGACAAACTCACCCTCTCAGCAAACCAAATTCTGTGGGCTTTTGACAGCTGGGGGCTACACCATTCCCAGGGCTCTGTTTCCTCATCAGCAAGGCAAAAATAATAAAAGAGACCCAAAAGGGCTACTGCAGAAGATGTGACAAGATGCTGTAAGTGACATGACACAGACTAGGCGCTCAACACCCAGCGCCGTCCCGTCGTCCACAAGGGACCCCGGCACTGAGCTGGCACCAGGAGGCCCTGGCTGCTGGTTCCCTGGTAAAAATAATAAAAGAGACCCAAAAGGGCTACTGCAGAAGATGTGACAAGAGGCTGTAAGTGACGTGACACGGACTAGGCGCTCAACACCCAGTACCGTCCTGTCATCCACAAGGTACCCCAGCACCGAGCTGCCTGCCACCAGGAGGCCCTGGTTGCTGGTTCCCTGGCTGCCTCAGCCTTGCCGCCCCGCCACCCCCAGAAGGCCGACAAGCAGGCCGGATGTTTACACTGGCCAGCCAGGGCCCCCTGCCTGCCTGGAACAGGCTGAATAAACACACACGGTCACAGGCTCCTGCCTCCAGCTCCCTTCCCAGCTGGCCTCACTCTCCCAGGCGCCTCCACCCCACTCCAGATCCTCTGTTTACAGATTCTCCTCACAGACTGTGTTTGGGGTTTGCTGCATCCAGCTGATACCTGGCAAGACATTCCCAAGCCAGTCCGTAACAATCCCCAGAACAGAGGCAAAGTGAGAGAGGGCTGGGCTCTGGGGAGTCAAGGGCCATGTGGGCCGGGACAGGTGGCCCAGCTTCTCAGAGGCTCGGCTTCCTCATCTACAAAATGGGGACAAGAAATGACAATGAAGATTACATGGGGCAGAGACTTCCCTGGTGGTCCAGTGGCTAAGACTTTGCCTTCCAATGCTGGAGGTGTGGGTTAGATCCCTGGTCGGGGAGCTAAGATCCTACAGGCCTTGAGGCCAAAAAATCAAAACACAAAACAGAAGCAATATGGTAACAAATTCAATAGAAACTTTAAAAACAGTCCACATCACACACACACAAAAAAAAACTTAAAAAAAAGGATTACGTGAGTTAAACTGATGAAGGCATGAGGCGCAGTGCCTGGCTCCTGGAAGGTAGTGGAAAAATAAGCTCTTAAAATTAAAAACAACAACAACAAAACTTCACGAGTAATTGTTTTAGGGGTAATTGAGGAGTTTGGTGAAGCACTTGGTGGGCCCTAGAGAGAACTTTTTAAAAATAAATAACAGGAAATATTGACCAGATGGTGCCAAGCACTTTCCATGCTTCATCTCATCACCTTCGCACAGCAAGCCCAGGAGATGGGGTGCATCGTTGCATCCTGTTTCCCAGGTGGAGCACCGAGGCCCAGAGAGGTCAGTCCCCTTATCTGGGGTCACACAGCCCTCATTAAGTGGAAGAAGTGCGTGCTCGATCCAGAGTCTGTGATCTTAACCTCCATGCTTGCCCACATCCCTGCAGGGGTCTCATCTGTATCTTCCCTCCCACTCTTCCTTCTGGGGAGGCTTCCTGAGGTCCCAGCTTCCTCTCGGCCATGAGGTCCTGGGAACTTCCAGCAGACGGAGGCTCCGCTGCGCAGCGCCTCTGCCCATTGCCTGGGTGGTGGGTGACTTGCTTATCTGTGCGGTTCTTCCCTGGCCCTGGGTCAGAGAGTGTAGGATCGCGCCGTTGGATGGCTTGGGGTGGGGACAGGCTGTCTCTGACTCCTCCTCTGCCCCACGCCAAATGGCCTTTTCTTATGTAATCTTCACGACTGCTCTGTGCCGAGGCTTTACTATCCCCATTTCTACGGAAAAGAAAACCGAATTTCCAAGAAGTGAAGGCACTTGTCCAGCACCCCACAGCCGATCGGTGGCAGAGCCGGGGACCCACTTGCAGGTCACTGTGACTCAGCTGGCTGCCCCTGTCTCCTGGGGGAGATAAGACGGGGCACAAACAACCTAACATAAACCAGAAATTGACAAAGGCCTTCAGAGAAAGCCAGATAACGGGCGGCTGGGTACGTTTACAGAGAGGGGCTCGGCCTTCCTGGGGAAGTCGGTGTGAATGACGCAGGAGGAATTCCTCATGGGGGGCACTTCCCGGGGGCGCCCAGCAGCCCTGTCCAGGAATGGGGTCTGTGGAGGACCTAGGTCTGTGCAGGCAGGGCTGACCACAGGAAACACCCTTCCTTGGGGCTGCGACCGGCCAGTGCCCTTACACGTAATCAACGCCTAATGAGTACCTCTTGTATACTGGGTCAGGCGCCACGTTTGGCATGCCACATATATCTTATTCCATGCTCCCAGCAATCCTGTCATACAGGAAGAACTATCTTCATTTTAGAGAAGGATAAACGGAGGCTTGGAGAAGAAAGGCACAGACCACTCTGCTTGGACAGGCCGATCTGTCTGGCTCCCAAGTCCTAATGAAACAGAGCTGTGTACTGTTGGTCTGGTCCTGCCTTCCTCCAGCTCTGTCCCAGGACAGCTTCTCCAGGCTCGTTGACCAAGGTGTTCCCCCCAACCCCCAGGCTCATGCAGGCAGCTGGGATGACTTTTGTGATAGGCATTATATCCCCATTTTATAGATGAGGAAACCAAAGCTCAGAGAGAAGTCACGGCAGCCTCCCAGTCAGGTGGACTGGGGACAGGGGTACTCCGGATGAAACCAGAAGACCCCACACCCCATCTGAGCCATGGGCTGCTCCCCTCTCTAAGAATTTGGGGTAGCTGAGTGTTGCCCACCTCTGGCCTCCCAACAGAGGCTTCCCTTCCAGGAACTGTGGGCACCTGGTGACCCTCTGCCCAGCAGGGGCCAAGGGTTCCTGGCTGTATGGCTGCCATGGAAATGCCAGTGGTGCTCTGAGGGCAGGAGACCAGTCAGCCCTTCTCACCTGGTCAGTGCAAAGGGCAGGCCGAGGGCACAAGCTGGGACTATGCCAGGGCCTCTCCTCCCATGCGCTCCAGCCCAAGGCCCCCGGCCCTGTGGCAGAGAAGACAGTGCCAACCACTGGCATAGGAGACAGGGAGGTGGGGCCAGTTTGGCAATGAGATTCAGAAGCTGGCCTAAATACCTAGCCAGGTGAGGACCAAAAGAGTCAGAGAAGAAGAGGAGAGGAAGAGGGAGAGACAGACGCACAGAGGATGGAGTCGGGCAGGACAATGGAGGTCAGAGTTAGCAAACATTTCCTGAACCCACAGGACCCGCCTGGCACCAAACCAGCAGGTTCTTCATACGAGTTTTGGCACCTGATCCTCTAAAACACCCCACTCCGTGAAAGATGCAGATAATTCCAAGGATGAGGAGAAAGACTGAGGCTGGAGGAGGGGCGTGATGGGCCCGGGCCAAGGGCACAAGGGTCGAGGTGATGGAGAGAGAGAAATGGGAGGCAGATAAACTCAGCAAAGGGGTCTGGTGGAGGCAGCGGCGGGGACCCCAGGCATCAGGCTGCTGCTGCTGCTGCTGCGTCGCTTCAGTCGTGTGCGACTCTGTGCGACCCCAGAGACAGCAGCCCACCAGGCTCCCCCGTCCCTGGGACTCTCCAGGCAAGAACACTGGAGTGGGTTGCCATTGCCTTCTCCAATGCATGAAGGTGAAAGTGACGGCGCTCAGTCGTGTCCAACTCTTAGCGACCCCATGGACGCAGCCTACCAGGCTCCTCTGTCCATGGGATTTTCCAGGCAAGAGTACTGGAGTGGGGTGCCATTGCCTTCTCCGAGGCATCAGGCTACAGAGGTGGAAGTCCTCCTCTGACCATGGGCCAGTGGCTTCTCTGGCTAGTTCTAGTCAGTGGGGCTCCTCTTGTCCTTCTAAGCATCGGATGGAGTGAAAAGAGCGCTGCTCTGCCAGTCCTGAGTTCAAACTCACCCCCGACGCTCACCTACTGTCCATAGGGTCACACAGAGTCAGACACGACTGAAGCGTGTACACAACAGCAGCAGCGGGCCCTCGGTAATGTCAGTACTACCATCCGTTTTACTCAATTATCAGCAGGTCTCAATTTGGGGGCAGTTCTACCCCTCTAAGGAGTTTTTTGATATATGTGGGAACATTTTGAGTTGTCAAATGACTGGGGAGGACTCACATTTAAGCCTGGGGGCCAGAGTTGTTAACTTTCTGCTATATGTGGGACAATCCTGCAAAATAATAAAAACTGCCTCTCTCTCCATATGCCAAGACTGCCTGCATTCAGAGGCACTGGCTGTAACCTCAAAGGCTCTTCCTAGGGTTCTTAGCCTCCAAGCCCAATAGGAGGCAAAGCAAGATACTGGGTCTCCAGGTCAGGTGGACCTGCCATCAATAAGAGATGAGAGCCTGGGAATATCATGTCACCTCCCTGGGCCTCAGTTTCCTCATCTGTGAAAAGGGGACACTGATTCATGTCCTGCACTAATGTGGCTTAAACAGGGTAATGACTCCAAAGTGTGAACAGAGGGAACTTGAGAGACGGTGGCCACAAAGCAGGGCAGCTGGTGCTCTGCGAGCAAAGGGGAGGGGCTGGGTGGGCTCCTGGGTCATCAGAGTAGGCAGAGCCCTTCTTCACTCAAACTCACGAGCCCCAGAGCGAGCTGAACACATCGGCTGGGAGTTCCTGTACCTCGCTGGTCCCTGCAGAGCTCAGGGAGAGGCAGGCCGTGGGGATCCTAGCACCTAGCTGGTCAGAGGGGAGGTGGGCCTGGGCTGAGAGGGACAGACGGGCATGGCCTTCCTCCCTGCAGGGCAGAGGCTGAGATGGGAGGGAAAGGGGAAGGACCGTGAGCAGAGAGCTCGGCTGAGCTGTGAACAGGGCTTGTTAATGTCTCTCTCACAGTCTGCAGCTGCCGCTGGTGGGGTGACAAAGGGAGGGAAGCAATGGGACATTCACCAGGCCCCCAACCATGCACCACAATGGGACAGAGTGCTTTATGTTTACTTTATTTGATGCCCCCAGTGACCCTATAAAGTAGTTGGTTCTGTCCCCAGTTTTATAGACAAGGAGACTGACACTCAGGCAGACTAAATGACCTGTCCAAAGTCACGGCGCCTAGAGACGATCATGGTTCTTCCTCCCACTTCTCTCTCTCTCTCTTTTATACCCCCATTCAGTGGCCTCATATGGCTCTGAGGATGAAGATAAAAATGATAAGTACCCCAAGTTCTAGGCCCTGCCACCCTGTTTGGTCTCCCTACCCTGGCTGGGCCCCAGTAACTCTGCTTTCCTTTTCAGTCCTTCATATTCCCTTCAACCAACGGGCCGTTGCACACGCCCTGTACCTAGAACACTCTTCTCTTCCCTTCTAGTTACAGCACCTCTCCTTCAGATTGCACTGAGAGCGTCCTTATCTGCAGAGAAGCCCTCTTTGACCTTCACTAGCCCAGTCCCCCTAATACAGGCGCGTGCAGCACCAGGAACCCTGCCTTCACAGCGTTTGTCACTGTTGCCCTTTCACGCTTATCTGAGATTATTTCATAAAGAACTTTCTTACCCCATGCTCTTCTCACATTCGTTAACAAGTGTTTATCAAGCACCTGCACTTCCCTGGTGGCTCAGTGGTAAATAATCTGCCTACAATGCAGGAGATGTAAGAGACACAAGTTTGATCCCTGGGTTGAGTTCTCCTGGAGAAAGAAATGGCAACCCACCCCAGAATTCTGGCCACCACCATCAAGCACCTACTATGTGCCAGGCACTGTCCAAGGTACTGCAGGAAGTGGAGAACAAGCCCAATAAGATCTCTATCCTCATGAAATTCACATTCTAATGGCAAGAAACAGACAAAGACCGCACGGTCTCTGCAAACTGATGGAGGTTGAAGGGCAGAGTAAGCTGCCCTGGGGGACGGCGAGGGTGCTGTATCTCTGTTTGGCTGAAGCAGGGACGACAGGGTGGAGAAAGGCCAGAGATGATGCTGGCTGCTGCTGCTGCTGCTGAGTCGCTTCAGTCGTGTCCAACTCTGTGCGACCCCATAGACGGCAACCCACCCAGGCTCCTCCGTCCCTGGGATTCTCCAGGCAAGAACACTGGAGTGGGTTGCCATTTCCTTCTCCAGTGCATGAAAGTGAAAGTGAAGACGCTCAGTCCTATTCTACTCTTAACGACCCCATGGACTGCAGTCTACCAGGCTCCTCCGTCCATAGGATTTTCCAGGCAAGAGTACTGGAGTGGGTTGCCATTGCGAAAGGAGCAAAGACTAGGTCATGAAAACCTGAAAATTCCTATGGAGGAGTCTGACTTCTCCCAGGACAATGTGGTACATTTAAGCAGAATGGCCAGACATGTTTCAGAAAGTTCGCCAAAGCTGCAGTGAGGAGGCAAGTTGGAGGGGTAAGGCTGGAGGCAGGTGGGTCAGGAGACTTTGCCTTAATCCAGGAACAAGGGTGGCCGACAGAGGGTGTGGGTGGAAAGAAGTGGAGGGGAGGCAAAATACTGATAGAACTCAAGCAAGGAGGCACCTGGGTGGCACTCTGAACTCTGAGCAGGCAACTGAACAGATAAGCCACTGGCTGAGGGCGGGAAAAGCTGGGTTTGGGACACAGGAGGGCAGAGGTGGTCTTCACCATGGAAAGGCAGCATCAGCGGACGAGAGGCGGGTAGAGTCCAGGGCCGAGGAAGAGGCCGTGGCCTTGGGGACCACTCTGTGCAGCAGACAGAGAGGAAGGCATGACAAAGAGGCCCCAGACAAATCCAAGCGGGAGGACGTTCCACAAAGCGCCTGCCCTGTACCCTCACATCGCCGAGGTCATAAGAAGCAAGGCAACTCTGAGAAACGGCCACAGGCCAGAGGAGGCTAAGGAGACAGGACAATTAACTGTCGTGTGTGCCTCGGATGGAATTCTGGAACAGAAAAGGACACACGTGTAAACACCAGTGAAATCCAGAGTGTGGATTTTTTTTTTCAATTTGTTTCAATTGTTTATTAACCAGATTACAAAAATAATCCTGGTAGATACCTTAGTTCATCCTTCTAATAAGCCTGTTGATCTGGTCTTCCCTGTTGCCAGCATCTCCACCTTCTACAAAATGGGTGGTCTTTTTCTTTGTTCCACCTCGTGGAGAAGACAATTTAAAGGGCCACGCCCATCCCCATACCCTGGCAGCCATCACTAATGGATGGATTCATCCACGTCTCGCCCTTGCTGAAGTCAGGTTTTCAAATCTGCAGAACAGTTACTCCTAATCAAAATCTCCCATCCCCAGATATCTTCCTAACCTGCTCAGGTTAAAGAGTGGTTAAGACCTGAGTTCCATCCCTCGGTTGGGAAGATCCCCTGGAGAAGGGAAAGGCTACCCACTCCAGTATTCTGGCCTGGAGAATTCCATGGGCTGTATAGTTCACGGGGTCGCAAAGAGTCGGACACGACTCAGCGACTTTCACTTCACTCACTTCACAAGGGATAGAAAGGAGTAGCATGCCCCAAAGGAAATCAGTCCTGAATATTCACTGGAAGGACCGATGCTGAAGCTGAAACTCCGGGTGACAAACGCAGGCGGGGGTGGCAGGGACAAGCGGCTGGTGGAGTGCGCCTGGTTTTCCTCACCCAGCCTCGAGTGTGTCACCGGGTGTCACCTGGCTCTGCCCAGATGGAACTTGATGGAGGAGAAAGATTCCTCTGGGCTTTCCTGAATGAGCTTTATGGCTGACTCACTGGCACTTGGGGACAGTAAGAAAACTCTCAGATCACCAAAGAAGGAAAAAAAATCCCTCTTCAGTCTGGAGGGATCCCAGATCACTGGCAGAGATGTTCCCTAAATTTCGTTCCAGGTTCTGCTCTTGAACAAACACACGACACAAGAGACGGGGCTTGCAAGTGCTTGCAAAGCGCAGTTTTTATGTACTGGACTCTGTCGCCATTAGCTGGCGTTAACACTTAATAGACCCGTCCCTAGTGGCCCTGTGAGCCACGCACTGGCTCCAGGACTGTCCCTCTGGCCCAGGAGGGCTATTCCCCGTCCCGATTGCTCCCCTCTTCCAGCACTGTGGGGTTGTATCCCACCCCCAACTCATCTTTCGTCTGCCCAGAGCAGGTGGGCCAAGAGGCAGGGTCTCTGCCCTCCAGGGCTGCCCCTCCAGGGCAGAGAAGCCACAGGCACAACTAAAGGGCGTTAAGTGCCCAGAGGACAGAACAGTGCCAGCTCCTCATCCAGCTCGAAACTTGCTTCCGGCTGCCTGGTCCCTCCCTGCGGGGACCACCCGCTTCCCTCCAGAGAGATCCCAAGTCAGGGTTCCAGAGTCGTCTTCCTCTCCTGCTGCTTGGCTCTCTCCACCACTTGATGGCTTTTCTGAGCCATGAGCCCACCCCATCCCAGCCCAGAAGTTAAGATGCTCCAGAGGAGCCTGCAAAACACTCCTGGCTCTGGAGTCATGGCTCTAAGCTGTGTGGCTTTGGCCGAGTCACCTTGCCTCACCAAGCCTCAGCTTCGTCATCTGTTAAATGGCAACACCCTTGGACCTCTCTCTCTCTTTTTTATGGCGGGGAGGGAGGGTGGCTGTGCAACATGTGGGATCTTAGTTCCCCACCCAGGGACGGAACCCACGTCCCCTGCAGCGGAAGGGCAGAGTCTAGACCACTGGGCCACGAGGCAGGGCAGGGCCCATCTCTCTAGACTGGCTCTGACGACAGGCGATCGCGTGTGCCACAGGGCCCGGCTCAGAGTCAGCGTCCACTCAGTGGTGGCTCCTGCCTCCTGCTCCGCGGAGCAGACAGGCACGAGGACGGGGAGAGCAGGTGGCCCAAAGCGCTGCACTCGCACCAGGAGTCCAGACACTGTCCTCAGGCCCGGGGAGATCCTGGCTTCTTTCCCCAAGAAGCCACCGGTGACTCTTCGCTTCCAAAGCTGCTGCTCTTGTCCTGCCAGTGCAACGATGTCCACAGCTGAGCTCCTGGCGGTGGGAAGGGGACTTCCTCTGTCTTGTCCCAAATTTGCCTCATCCCGACTCAACAGGACATCAGGACAGGGGGCTGAGCTGGTAGCACTGAGCATTCTCCCAGTCCCAATGTCCTGAGTTAATAATAGCTGCTTCCCAGGCTCGGGTGTCACGCAGCATGTGGCCCCCTAAGTGAAAATACCCACGTGGGGGAGGGGGGACTCAGAAGGGGTCACAAGGTTGAGGGAGGTGGGAGAGGGGGTGGCAGGAGAAAGAGAATACATTTCTTGAGTACCTACTATGTGTCAGTACCTACTTGTGTACCTACTGTGGCTCAGCAGTAAGGAATCTGCCTGCAATGCAGGAGACGCATGAGACGTGGGTTTGATCCCTGGGTCAGGAATATACCCTGGAAGAGAGTATAGCGACCCACGCCGGGACTCTTGCCTGTGGACAGAGGAGCCTGGTGGGCTACCGTCTATGGGGCCACAAAGAGTCGGATATGATGGAAGCAACTAAGCACACACACACTGCGTGTCAGGGTGAGAAGGACCCAGTCCTTACGTGCACATGCGTGTGTGCGTGCGCGCGCGCATGTGTGTGTGTGTGTGTATGTGTGT
>SJXQ01006167.1:119197-212115 GCA_006408695.1 Aepyceros melampus
ATCCCTAGGAGAGCAGGGGACCTGGGCCCCAGAGAGAGATCATGCCCAGAACCAAGGTCCAGGGGCGATTCCTCTCACCGAGAGGAGAGTCGACTCTGGAACCCAGAGAGAAGAGAGGGGAGCCTGAGCCGCAGAGAGGAAAATGGGGGCTCCCACACAAGGGGGATGCGGCTCGTGCAGGAGCACCAGGGCTCTTAGAACCACACGGTTTAGAGCTGGAGGGCGGGGAGGCCTGCAGGGCGAGAAATTCATTTCGTTGAACATCTCAGAGGTGGCACGTGCCAGGGAGTTAATGCGGGGCTGGGAGGGAGGAGAAAAACCCTAAATGGCAGCCAGCTGTTTCCAGCTCAAGAGGTGTGGGTGCGGGGCGTCTCCTACATCTGGGAGGGCCCACTGGCAGAGGCCCAGGCTCTGGTCCTTGATTTCTTTCCACAGCAAGGCGTCTCCTCAGATCTTTGGAAGGGCCCCCACTCCTGCCCAAGCAGGGGCCATGTAAGCACAGCGGCTCCAGTCCCCATCCCACCCCCACTTCTGCAGAATCCTTCAAAGCCGGGGGATGGCCGGGCAGAGGGCAGACGGCACAGGGAAAGAATCTGGGGGGTCAGCACCATCCTCCCCCTGGTAGATGCTTCAAAGACAGATCTGTACCATGAAGCCCCCTCCCCTGAAGTCAGCAGGCCCCACCCTTGGGGAGTTGGGAGCAGGCGCAGGCATGAGAAGGCCTGAAAGGAGAACTCTGCAAAAGAGCTGCCCGGAAGCTCAGCCCCGAGTCAGAGCTCTGCGGGAAGGCCCGCCAACAAGCAGTGTGACCCTGACCCAGAGCAGCTCACACACCTCCTGGGCTCCATTCTCACTCATCAAAGGGATCGGCTCTAGCCCCCAGCGCCTCTGTCTGCCTCTCCCTTCCACTCCCTCGGGCAGGGCCGCCACCTCCCACCTCCACTCCTGCCCTCTCCCCCGAGCCCATCTCCACTCAGCAGCCAGAGTGAGTCTAATCAAAGGCGATTTGGGTCCTGCCATCTCCCGCTGGCGCCCCATCCAGACCCTCCACCCTGCGAGTTAGAGACATTTGCCTTTTCTTTCTTCACAGGCTTAAGTGGAATCTTTCATTGTAGAAGGAAATAAAGCCTATAGAGTTTATTGATTTGAAAATACGCACACTCGTGTGGCTTTCCATGTTCCACTGCTGTTGGGACGAAGTCCAAGTTGCTCACCTGGCACACAGCCCCATGGGCCCAAGGCCCTGGCAAACCCCTCTGCCTCACCGTGGGTCACTTTTACTTCTACTCCAGCTACGCTGAGGCCACCCACCTCAGGACCTTTGCACATGCCATTCTCTTAGCCTAGAGCACTTTTCTATCTTTTCACCCGGTTAATACGTAACTCACCCTTCAGATTTCTCAATTGTTTTTTCCTGAGAGATGTCTTCCCCACCTCTGCTCTCCCCCCAACCCCTGCCTGGCATGAGCTCTTCAAACATAAGATCACACAGTATTCTGTTCAAAATCAGAAATCAAGACCATTTCTGTGTGCTCACCATTCTATACTCTGTCTGGCACATAGGAGTTGCTCAAAAAATGGTAGTTACCACCACCACCAATCTTCCCATATTTCCTTAGATTCCAGGCCTCTAAGAACCTGTGTTTGGGAATGTGCAAAAGAGGCCACATGCAGGGCTGAGAACACAGGCATCAGCAGCTGAGGGATGTGGGTTCTAAGTCCCGGAACCTCTCTGAGCCTTAGTTTCCTCAGCCAACTAATCTGAAGATGAAATACGTCTGACACGTTGGTTACAAATGTCCTCATTATGACTGGTCAAAGTCTCAAGACTCCCCACTTTCTTTTGTACCAACTTCCCCCAACAAGCAACGTTCTGATGGCTGAAATGACAAAACAAAAGGCCCACAACAGTGCTGGCTCCAGAGCGGACGTGCAGTAAGTCAGAGTTGCCCAAGTGTGATCAACCACCCACCAGCATCAGAATCAGGAAGCTCACTGGGAACGAAACTTCCTGTCTGTACCCTACTGCACACAGATGGAATCGGAGGCGTGGGACCACGGCGACGAAACGCGCATTTGTCACCGGGGTCCCTGAGGACTGTCACGCACACTTGGGCTTGAGAAGGGCTGCCACTAATACAGCGGAGTCGTACTGCTACCACCCACCTGCAGAAGTCCTGGGGCCCTGATGAGAAGCCCAGAGGCTGTGTGGATGGGGGTCGGAGCACCGGCCACCAGGAAGGCCCAGCTTATCATGACTGGCCTGCTTCCTCACGGCTTAGAAATGTGAGCACAGGCCTTGGAGTTAGAACAAGTGAGGAGCAAATTCTAGAGTATTTGCTTAGCTGTGCACCCGTGGACATGCAGCTCAACCTCTCTTTGTTGCCTTCTGCCGGCTTAAAATGGTGACAGTTCAGACAGTTCAGTTCAGTTGCTCAGTCGCATCCGATCCCATGGACCCATGCAGCACACCAGGTCTCCCTGTCCATCACCGAGTCCCAGAGTTCACTCAAACTCATGTCCACTAAGTCAGTGATGCCATCCAACCATCTCATCCTCATCTCCTTCTCCTCCCACCTTTAATCTTTCCCAGCATCAGGGTATTTTTCAATGAGTCAGCTTTTCACATCAGGTAGTCAAAGGATTGGAGTTTCAGCTTCAATATCAGTCTTTCCAATGAATATTCAGGACTGATTTCCTTTAGGATTGACTAGTTCTATCTCCTTGCAGTCCAAGGGACTCTCAAGAGTCTTCTCCAACACCATAGTTCAAAAGCATCAATTCTTCAGCGCTCAGCTTTCTTTATAGTCCAACTCTCACATCCATACCTGACCACTGGAAAAACCATAGCCTTGACTAGACGGACCTTTGTTGGCAAAGTAACATTTCTGCTTTTTAATATGCTGTCTAGGTTGGTCATAGCTTTTCTTCTAAAGAGTAAGCATCTTTTAATTTCATGGCTGCAGTCACCATCTGCAGTGATTTTGGAGCCCCAAAAAATAGTCTGCCACTGTTTCCACTGTTTTCCCATCTATTTGCCATGAAGTGATGGGACCGGATGCCATGAACTTGTTTTCTGAATGTTGAGCTTTAAGCCAACTTTTTCACTCTCCTCTTTCACTTTCATCAAGAGGCTCTTTAGTTCTTCTTCGCTTTCTACCATAAGTGTGGTGTCTTCTGCATATCTGAGGTTATTGATATTTCTCCTGGCAATCTTGATTCCAGCTCGTGCTTCATCCAGCCCAGAGTTTCTCACGATGTACTCTGCATATAAATTAAATAAGGAAGGTGACAATATACAGCCTTGACATACTCCTTTCCTATTTGGAACCAGTCTGTTGTTCCATGTCCAGTTCTAACTGTTGCTTCCTGACCTGCATACAGGTTTCTCAAGAGGCAGGTCAGGCGTTTTGCAGGCTTAAAATGATGACAACCAACCTCTAATTGCCGGGGTTGTTGGAAAGATCTGAGGAAGTGCGTTATGCAACGTGTATCTCAGGTTGCTGGGGGTGGGGGTTGGTGCAGGGAAGTGAGGAGAGCTGCAGAATGAAAGAGGAAATCCTGCACCATCTCTTTGTGCCTCCTCTGCAGCCACAGGTGCACAGGCGCTGGAATCTGTGCATCCTTCTCAGGACTGAAGTCCTGGCCATCAAGAGAGGGCAGAGACTCTCCACTCAAGGCCGGTCAGGCACCACTACCCTGGTGGAAGCGGGAGGCAGCAGGGTTTGAGAGGACAGGAGACACCATAGTTCAAAAGCATCAATTCTTCAGCGCTCAGCTTTCTTTATAGTCCAACTCTCACATCCATACCTGACCACTGGAAAAACCATAGCCTTGACTAGACGGACCTTTGTTGGCAAAGTAACATTTCTGCTTTTTAATATGCTGTCTAGGTTGGTCATAGCTTTTCTTCTAAAGAGTAAGCATCTTTTAATTTCATGGCTGCAGTCACCATCTGCAGTGATTTTGGAGCCCCAAAAAATAGTCTGCCACTGTTTCCACTGTTTTCCCATCTATTTGCCATGAAGTGATGGGACCGGATGCCATGAACTTTGTTTTCTGAATGTTGAGCTTTAAGCCAACTTTTTCACTCTCCTCTTTCACTTTCATCAAGAAGCTCTTTAGTTCTTCTTCGCTTTCTACCATAAGTGTGGTGTCTTCTGCATATCTGAGGTTATTGATATTTCTCCTGGCAATCTTGATTCCAGCTCGTGCTTCATCCAGCCCAGAGTTTCTCACGATGTACTCTGCATATAAATTAAATAAGGAAGGTGACAATATACAGCCTTGACATACTCCTTTCCTATTTGGAACCAGTCTGTTGTTCCATGTCCAGTTCTAACTGTTGCTTCCTGACCTGCATACAGGTTTCTCAAGAGGCAGGTCAGGCGTTTTGCAGGCTTAAAATGATGACAACCAACCTCTAATTGCCGGGGTTGTTGGAAAGATCTGAGGAAGTGCGTTATGCAACGTGTATCTCAGGTTGCTGGGGGTGGGGGTTGGTGCAGGGAAGTGAGGAGAGCTGCAGAATGAAAGAGGAAATCCTGCACCATCTCTTTGTGCCTCCTCTGCAGCCACAGGTGCACAGGCGCTGGAATCTGTGCATCCTTCTCAGGACTGAAGTCCTGGCCATCAAGAGAGGGCAGAGACTCTCCACTCAAGGCCGGTCAGGCACCACTACCCTGGTGGAAGCGGGAGGCAGCAGGGTTTGAGAGGACAGGAGCAGGGGTTGGATGAGAAATGGCTGGACAGTTGCCCAGGGTCAACTCAGTGGCCCAGGACCCGAAGAATCACACCTCCTAAGGCTCACAGGGTAGTGGGGCCAAGCCAAGACAGACTCTTTAGATTTAAATTCTGGCTCTGCCTGGCTGGCTAACTCCTACTCATCCTTCAAGACCCAGCTCAAAATAATCACCACCCTGGGCCAAATCAGTCATCTAGCCTTTAAAGGCTGTGGCTTCTCACTTGTTGCCAGTTGACTTCTCTGTCTCTCCCACAGGCCTGGGGGCTCCTTGTAAGGGGCGGGCAGAGATACCCCCATACTTGGCACAGAAGATGCATTGAGCAAATGCTGATTCAGCTTGAATTCAACTTTTTTCAGCCTTCTGAGTTCCCTTCCTCTCCCCGCTAAACGCCTCTATTCTAATCCCGTTCCTCTCCCAGATACAGGCCCTTTGTGTTCCAGGGTTTCAACTTCCAGATCCCTTTTTCCTCAAAGACACCAGCTCAAGCCAGAGCTGATGCTTAAGGGAGGATATACAGAAAGACCTCGTATTAACTTCTTAACTTTTGCTGGCAACAATGGACTCCTACAGAAGGGGAAGCAGTCAGGGTCCACAAGACTGTTCTTTCCCTTCCTGAGCCTTTGTCTCCCCATGAAGCGGCCGCTCTAGACCACATCTAAGTCCTACTTGCATGTGGCTCTCATGAGACCGTGAACTCCCAGGCCCCGCCCTCCCTGTGGCTTTCCTCCCCACCCCCCGGGGAAGCCCAGTAGCCACCCACTCAGGGGCAGAGGAAGGTGAAGGACCGCTTTCTCGCACAGCTGCCTCCTGCCTCAGACCAGCCCGGGACACCCGGGAACCACAAAGCCCCAGGATGGCCTGGAGCCGGGCCAAGGGAGCTGCAGCCTGTGGCAGGGGAGGGCTGGGAGCCCTGGAGGCCATCGCTTTCCCGCCTCCCTTCTCGGCAGGGGTGCGGAGGGGCCCTTATCGCTCCAGGTCCCTGGGTCCCCAGGGTCTAGGACGCTCACTCCGGAAGGCTGAGCTCAAAGCCAGGCCTTAGGGCCGGGCTCTCTGGCTCCAAGCGTCAGTTCTCTGCCCACCAGGCTCGGCTGCCAGGAACATCTTTAGCACCTGCGATGGCCCTATCGCCTCTCCCCCTCCTCTGAAGTAGCTGCTCAAAGTCCACGTCCTGGCATAACAGAAGCCTCCTTTGCCCGCAGGACAGGTGAAAGTGGCTCCCACTGGGCACTGCCTCCCTGCCTCATTCCTGCCCCCTCCAGGCCATCTCCCCACACAGCAGCCAGGGCCTTCCTAAAGCCAAATGCGCCCCGTCCCCGTCTGGAGCCCTGCAGCACTTTGCCATCACTCTGAAAAATGAACTGCTGGCTCCCCTGGTGGCGCACTGGACGGGAGTCCGCCTGCTGACACAGGGGACACACGTTTGATCCCTGGTCCAGGAAGATTCCACATGCCGCGGCAACTAAACCCTGTGTGCCGTAACTATTGAGCCCACAGGCCGCAACTACTGAAGCCCAAACGCTCTAGAGACTGTGCTTGGGACAAAGCAAGCCACAGCAGTGAGAAGCCCACGCACCACACTGAAGAGCGGCTAGGCCCTGCTGGCCACAGCTAGAGGAAGCCCACGCACAGCAAGGAAGACCCAGTGCAACCAGAAATAAATAAATTAGTTTAAAAAAGGAAATGCCAACCCCCCCCGCCACAGAGCCTGACAAGGCCCTGTAGGACCCGGCCTCTCCACACCCACCTCTCCCTCCCCGCTTCCCCCTGCTCCGTCCACCCATCAGCCTTCCGGCCACTCATCATGTGCCTAGTCCCATCTCTGTCTCAGGCCCTTTGCACTGGCTGTCCTGCTTGGAATTCTCTCCTCTCCCTGCATCTCTGCCTGGCCGCCCCCTCCTCATCCTTCCTCAGCAATCTAGAGTTTCCTGTTCCCCAGCTCACAGCCTCATCTCCGTGTTCCTTTTCTCTCCTCTCTCTGATAGGCTCTTTCTGGTTGACTGGTTTAAGAGGTTGACTCATTGGAAAAAAGATTCTGATGCTGGGAGGGATTGGGGGCAGGAGGAGAAGGGGACGACCGAGGATGAGATGGCTGGATGGCATCACGGACTCGATGGGCATGAGTCTGAGTGAACTCCGGGAGATGGTGATGGACAGGGAGGCCTGGCGTGCTGCGATTCATGGGGTCGCAAAGAGTCGGACACGACTGAGCGACTGAACTGAATTGAACTGGTTTCCTGTTTAAAATCTGTGGCTCCTTCTCCTAGAAGGCAGCTCCTTACGGGCAGGGGTTCTGCCGCCCCCACCATGAGGCAGGACCTCACTTCAGCCTTATCACCCTGCAGAAGAGGAGGCAGTCGCTTGCCCAAGGTCACAGAACTGGCAGCGGCGGATTCAGATCCAGGTTGGCCCTGTTACCTTTGCAGAGCCTCCACGGGTGGGGCTCCCATCAGGGGCCCCCTCTGGCGGGGGAGAAATCTCATCCAAAGAGGACTGAGTCACGAGGGGGTATTTAGTGAGGGTGCCAAGAATGAAGAGACAACCCACTTTCCTAAAGGGTCCTTCCTTGGAGATTTGGGACACAGGGGCACCAGAGCAAGCCCGGAGGTGGAGAAGCATAGAGCAACTGGGAGCAGATGCTCCCAGACGAGGGGAGCCCACCGGAAACCAGGGAGCCGCAGAAACCTTCAATCCACACCATGTTTGGGAGAAGCAGAAACTGAGGACCAGGGAAGGAAGGGAATTCCTAAGGTCCCACAGCCAACCAGTGGTAGAGCCTCACGGCCTGGCGTCCCCAGGGCCAGACTCCCACCCTGCCCTGAGGACTGAGGGGCTCCTAGACAAACCTCAGGATCTGGGCAGAGCCCCTGCCCAGAGCAGTCAGGTCCTGAGGCCATCAGCATAGGTCTGAAGCCTTAAGACAAAGCAGGACTCAAATTTCATCTTTCTTTCAAAAGACATTCATCAAGCAGGCACTCTAGGCTAGGCCGTGGGCCCGGGCAAAGAGGTGAACAGGGCCCTCCTTGGAGAATGTGGGGCAGTTTCCAGGAAGCACACACCGACCCTCCGACCGGGCAGTTCCACTCCTATGACCCGCCCAAGAGACAGGCACGGGAATGTCACCGCCGCTCCAACCTGGAATCAACGCAAACATTATCCACGGACGCGCACGTGTACATCCACCCCGTGGCATGTAACAGAGCCCGCAAAGGCAAGAGTCCTGGCAACAGCTCAGAGGCGCTACAAACATTCAGTGCTGACGGAAGCTGAAGGAAACCAGACCCAGGCGTACATACGTGTGAATTCTCGCAGAGTTCAGAATCAGGCAAAACAGAGCAACAGAAGATAGGCCAGCAGCCCCCTGCAGCAGGGTGATTGACACTGGAACTTCTCATGGGAAGGGGGGGGCACAGGGAACTCTCGGGGGGCGGCAGGAAGGTTCTGTATGTTGCTCTAGGTGGTGGGTATGTAGGTGTGTACATCTGTGAAAACTGAGCTGTGCAAGGTGCGTGCGTCTTGTGTAAATTATGCCGCAACTTTCTAATTTTATATTCGTGGCTGTACTGGATCTCCGGTGTGGTGTGTGGGCTTTCTCTAGTTGTGGTGGGCAGGGGCTTCTCTTGTGGCTCAGGGGCTCCAGAGGACGGACTCAGTGGTTGTGGCCCACAGACTTAGCTGATCTGTGGCCAGGTGGGATCTCAGCTTCCCAGCCAGGGATCGAGTCCATGGCCCTGCACCGGCAGGTGGATTCTTAACCACAGGACCACCAGGAAAGTCCCTCTGCCACGATTTTAAAAAATGCACACTCATGCCCTCAAGAAGCACCCTGATAAGCTGGACTGGTGAGTGGTTCTCGTGACCATAAAAGAGGCTGATAAAACAGGCTGAGCCCCCTGGATACGCCAGGAGGGAGCCGGGTTCTTCCGAAACAGCATCTGATAACAACTGTTTCAACTGGAGTACAAAACAGGCACCACCCTCTCCATACTAGACAGGAGAAAAACGAAGCTCAGAGAGGTGACATGCTGTCCCAAGAGACAGGGCAAAAAGCGAGGGAGCCAGGCCGGACCCTGGCCCACTTCTGCAGGCTGGCAGCTGCCCCCTCCCTGCCTGCCCTGCCCCACGCCCCCTCCTCTCCAGGGCCAGAAGCAACAATGGCCCTCTCTGTACTGGACGCAAAGCGCCTGTGAACTGACCGCTTCGGAAATGCATCCATCCTCCTCTCTGCCTCCTCCCGCGCCCCTCTCAAGCCACAGATCAGAGGTCAGTCCTGGACCTGGGGGGGGGGGGGGCAGTGTTAACCCAGGGGCTTTTTCAACTCCTCTATGTGTGTGTGTATATGCGTGGTGTTAGCCCAGGGGCTTTTTCAACTCCTGTGTGTGTGTGTGTGTGTGTGTGTGTGTGGTGTTAATCCAGGGGCTTCTTCAACTCCTGGTTCCCCCAGCCCAAGTACTAGGAGGGTTTGAGGTTACAGTTCCCACCCTTGGTTCTTGTTCCCACCCAGTGACGTAAGCCAGTGCCTGGATCCAGAGGATTATCAAATTTTTATTTGGAAGAGCAGCCACCACCACCACTTACTCACTTCTTGTGTTTATGTGTTAGTCGCTCAGCCGTGTCCAACTCTTTGTGACCCCATGGACTGTAGCCTGCCAGGCGCCTCTGTCCACGGGGATTCTCCATGCAAGAATACTGGAGTGGGTTGCCATGCCCTCCTCCAGGGGATCTTCCCAGCCCAGGGATTGAACCCAGGTCTCCAGCACTGCAGGCAGATTCTTTACTGTCTGAGCCACCAAGGACGCCCCACTCACTTCTTATCTTGTGCCCCAAACTCTGCACATCAATGTGTCATCTTGTTAATCCTCACCAGTGATCTTCCAAAACAGGTCCGTTAGCAGCTCATTTTACAGACTGGGGAAACTGAATCTCGAAGGAGCTGACTTCCCACAGCCTCGAAGGGAGAAAATGCAGAGCTGAGATGGAAACCCCGGTCCGGCCAACTCCACATCCGTGCTCTGAACCAGAGCATCACGCTTGGAATCCTGCATATCACGGCTGAAAAGGGCCCCTTGAATCAGTCTGTTCCAGCCACGCCATTTTACAGATGGGAAAACTAAGCTCGTCTTTCGGAGGGCCGCAGGCTGAAGCTACATCTCTGCCCTCGGCCTTGCTCGCGCACACCTGGGGGCGGCGCGTGGGAGGCAGGCTCCAGTTCCAGGCGAGCCAAATATCGATTCGGCAGTGTTTACCCTGTAACCCGACTCCTGCCTGCCGCCCCACCGAGGAGGGGAGGAGCTGGTGGGGAGGAGCCTGGGGGAGAGGAGGGTCTGTCTTCCGGGTTAGGGGCCGCTCCTGCTCCTCACACTGGGGGAGCATGGTCAGGAGGCTGGAGATGTCTCCAGCCAGGACCCACTGGGGACCTGGTCCGGGGCCCCCGGGGCAGTGCCAGGAGCTGGGAGTAGGGGTCTGGGCTGGGGGACACGGGCCTGGGTTTTAGCCCTGGCTTGGCCACCTGTTGGCCGTGGGATCACGGGCAGGTGGTGAAGGGAGTGGGCGGAAGGACCTCACCAACTGTCAAGTGCTGGGCAAAGGTGAAAGGTAATCAATACGTCGGCCTGGCCAGCATCCAGCCCCAACCAGCTCCCAGGGCCTCAGGCCACTGCCCAACAGTCCCATCCTCATCCCCAGGGGATGCCGTTTCTGCCAAATCGAGTGGCAGTGTGGGATTGAAGCCAGAATCTTGAGTAATCAGGAGGCTGCTGCCCGCTTACGGGTCCTAATTCCCTAACTGGTCACTGAGCCTCAGCCTTCCCAGGTCTGTAATGGGGATGAAGCTGCTCCCTGCAGTTGGTGTGACGGTCACAAGGGTGACATGTAAGTGCCAGGCACATGGTAGACACTCACGTTACCCTTCAGTTTTTCCTCCTGTAAACCAAGGGGAATTAGGTGGTTATCCCCCTTTAACACAAGCACTTCAAGATTTTAAGGAGATCGAGCAGCCAGGCCCACCTCCCTGAAGTTAGATCCTCCCTCAGCTTATTTCCTGAATGTTTTCCAGGAACTTGTTCCTCTGTTTACATCTGCCCCTCACTAACTCCCCCACCAGGAGGCTTGTGGGGAAAGGGAGCCTTTCTGAGGCTTGTCAGTGAGCTGAGACAGGCATGGGCACCCCATCCTCAGGACCACTGGGGAAAGGGCAGGACCCCCGGGTCCTAGACTGCCAGTGACCCCCTCTGGCAGTGGGGTTCAGTCAGCACTGGTTACTCGTTAAACTTTGTCCCCTGCCAGACTATATACCTCTTTCAGTTCAGTTCAGTCCCTCAGTCGTGTCTGACTCTGCGACCCCATGGACTGGAGCACACCAGGCCTCCCTGTCCATCACCAACTCCTGGAGTTTACCCAAACCCAGGTCCATTGAGTGGGTGATGCCATCCAGCCATCTCATCCTCTGTCGTCCCTTCTCCTCCCACCCCCAATCCCTCCAGCAACAGGGTCTTTCCCAGTGAGTCAGTATCTCCTTACTGTCCTCTCTCCAAAGCTTAGCTCCTTGGAAGCCTTCCATTCCATTCACTGTGGCCCGAGGAAGCAGTTCAAATGCCGCCTCCTCTGGAAAGCCTTCCCTGATACACCCCCACGGCCAGGGGGACCTTGAAGCTGCATCCCCATTTTCTACCTTGTTTCAGAACTTTTTGGAAACTTCGCCTTTCTCCTCTGTTAGATCAAAGTTTCTGGAGACCCGCTAGTTATTTGCATGAAAGCAGGAGAAGAGGAAGGTCCATGCCCACAGGGCAGGGGGCTCTGGGAGACCTCTAGGGCCAGATCCCCTCCTTGCCGCACCGCACACCCTGGGCAGCGTGATGGGAGTGTGGGGTAGGGTTGGGGGGCAGCAGCGGGTGTTCAGACCACTGTGGTCTCTCCTGGGGCCGCTCCGGCGGTCTCCTAATGGTTTTCCCGGCCTCCAGTCTTGCCCTTTCCCTCCATTCTCTGCAAAGCAGCCTCTGCGATGATCTCAAAAATGCAGACCTGACCATGTCACTCCCCTCACTGCCCTTAGGATCCAGCCCCAAATCTTGAACCCAGCCCTCCCTGCACGTGCCCATCCCAGCCACCTCCCAAGCGTCATCTTCTGAGCCTGCAGGCAAATTAACTCCCAGAGCATCAAATTTTGTCCCATTTCCCACTTACTGCTTCCCTCGCCTGGAATGCTCTTCCCAGTCTCGCCCATTTCTTAGGGCCAACCTTCATGGCATGTCCTCCAGGGCAGCCTTTCTCAGGCCCCAGGGTGCCCTATCTGTGCCACAGCACCCTGTGTGTCTCAGCCTTGGTAACAGAAAGCACACTTGTCATTTCCTACTCCGTATCTCCTGATTGTCAGACTGAAAAACAGACCTCCCAGTCTCATCTACACTAATGCCCACAGCCCCAGCTCCTGGCACTATGCCAGGCATACTTTTTTGGTGAATGAATGAATGGGTGGGTGAATGAATGAATGCAGCGCTTTGACAGGGCGAGGCGCCTACCTAGATAACTGAAAAGAAAAAATTGAGGGGAACAAAAAGTCGTAAACATTTGCTGATGGCTCCTCCCTTGTTGCTGTCACCGCTGACATCAAAGTATGGACTTTGGCCAAGCTGTTTCTGTCTAGGCCAAGGCCTGCAACTTTCTGCTGAACCCACCCCGTAGCCCTCCTACTACTTAAGTCCTGCTTCTCCCCTGTACAGGGCTTGGTCTCTCCAATTCCATCTGGGAAACAATGTATCTATTCTTTAACAAAAGTTAATAAGGTGCCAATAAGCAATAACCCAACAGCACAGTGGCCTGGCCACACTGGGGAAAGATACTTTGGGAGCTCCCTGCAGACTGGGTCGGAGGCATATGGCTGGCCTCCCACCTTCAGTCAGTCACCTTATTCTTGCCCAGTGGCTCAGTCATGTCGGATTCTTTGCAGCCTCATGGACTGCAGCAGGCCAGGCTTCCCTGTCCTTCACCATCTCCCAGAGCTTGCCCAAATTCAAGTCCATTGAGTCGGTAATGCCATCCAACCATCTCATTTTCTGTTGTCCCCTTCTCCTCCTGCCAATCAATCATACTTTCCCTCAAGTTCTCAACAGTTTGTGAAGCATTTCTATGTCACGTACTAGGCGGTATTGGCCTGTGATCCTGACAAGGAGCAAACTGCCGCACTTGGCAGGAAAGGGGGCGCAGAGAGAAGGAACAGCTGACCCAAAGTCACGCAGCAAGTGAGTGGTACACCCAGTCTTGACCCTTGGGAGCTGGACCCGGTTCTCAGCTCAGCCACTTACAGTAAAAATGACTGCCGACTCTCCAGCTCAGCCCCTAGCTGGGAAGGTAAAGAAACATTCTCAGGGCTCCACAAGAGCAGGCTGGGCCTCCTTCCCCCAACCTGTCTGTCTGGGAACCCCCCAGACATCCAGGAGGTTTGTGCCTGCTCTGGTACCATCTTGCTGTGTGACCCTGGACAATGTCCTTTGCCTTTCTGTGCCTGCTGCTGGGCAGTATAAGGAAACCATTGACAGGAGGCACTAAAAGCCTCCTGAGAACCCTCATCTCTCAAACCTGCCAGCGGTCTGCTTGAAACCTCTGAGAACAGTGCTGCTCTGAGAACAG
The DNA here is from genome assembly GCA_006408695.1 of Aepyceros melampus. Taxonomy (NCBI): domain Eukaryota; kingdom Metazoa; phylum Chordata; class Mammalia; order Artiodactyla; family Bovidae; genus Aepyceros; species Aepyceros melampus. The sequence continues at coordinate 132,565 of SJXQ01006167.1, forward strand.
TGCTGACTCCCTGCCAAGGGGTTAGAGACCAAGGTGGGGAGCTGGGGACCATCAAGGAGATGGAGACAGGCCACAGGAAACAGCCCACGCGCTATCCGAGCAGAGCCCCGTTAGGAACCCAGGGGCCAGGGGAAACTTGGCAACTCTGGCAAGAACGCTAAACTGTTTAAAACCCGTGGAGCAGGAGAGCCAAGAAATAAACACTCCAGCAGCCCTGAATCACCCCCACCTCAGGAATGAGCACAGGGCCTGGTGTTTAGGAGAAACCGAAATGACAGGGGCCGAGGAGCCTGGCGTCAGCCTTCTTCCCACCTGCTCGCAGTGGGCCAACTACCCACCGTGGAGCTCTGGCCCCTCGGCCTGCCTCAGCCTCCCACCATCCAGCCCCAGCAGTGTCCCCTGCCACCTTCTCCTCTCTCCTGCCGCTCCGGTGCCCACATGCCGAGCAAGCCCCATTGGGCCCTTTCCAAGAGTACTTCCCACACTCCCACACCTCTGTTCACACAGGTGCCCTGACCTGGGATGTTCTTTCCAATTCAGATGCCACCTGCTCGGCAAAGCTTTCTCCCACCTCTCCATCTAGAAGGAGCCCTCCCCTGGCAGCATTGCGCCACCTCTCCTAAAGACATGCCACCTAGCCTGAGGATGCTGTGGACATTTACGGACTAGTGAAAGCCCTCTCTTTTTTTTTTGGCCATGCTCTGTGCCACGTGGGATCTTAGCTCCCTGACCAGGGATTGAACCTGGGCGCCCTGTAGTGGAAGCGCAGCCCCTAACCACTGGGTGGCCAGGGTAAGTCCCACGGAAGCGCTCTTACCATGGTGTTTATGACCATTGTTTTCCTCTCTAGACAGGACTTGACATACAGAAGAGTTCAATAAACATTTGTTGAATGATGAGCTAATGCCTGATTTTCTAATATCACCCTCCCCTTTTTCTCCCCACATGTAAAACTTCAATCCTTCTTCTGTACGTAGCAAACAGGTTAGATGTCAGGCAGAACTTCCCACCTTGAGCTTAAGGTTGTATCAGAAAGGAAACTAAGCTGTATTCAAGTAAAGCCCTCTTGCTGGGTTGGCTCACCAAATCTGTACACCATCCTTGAGAGATAAGATATATCATCTCATTTCACAGATGAAGAGGAAATGGAAACTCAGAGGTGATGATGTCATTTGTCCCTCTGGGGAAGTAGAGGAACCAGAATTCAAACCCAAGTCTGTTTGAGGACAAAACCAGGGGTCTTTCTGACAGGCTGGAAGGTTGTAAGGCTCTGAAAAGTGTCACCAAGGCAAAATGACCTCTCTTTCTTTAACTGAATTTTAAGAAGGATAAATTTCTCTTTCTGAGTAACTAAGGTCAGGGTGGGCTTGGGGACAGAGTGGATGATGATATGACTTCGAAGTCACCCCTTTTTATTTCCCATATACTGAGACCTTAAATCAAGTGCCGATCCACTTGGGAGTGAGCACCCTGCCACTGCAGCTGTTCAAGAAGAGCAATCCAGGGAGGAGGTTCCCGATCAAAGAGGTAGGTTGGATCCAAGATGGTCTCTAAGCACCTCTAGGTGCGGAGTCGAGCCGTAACTTCATTCTTACTGACTCTGCAGTGGCTCGTGGTGGTGCAGACGAGGCAGACACTTGTGCTCGAGAAAAGAGGGGACTGGCTTGAAGGGAAGAAGAGCGGGAGATTCCGTGGGAGTATCTGGCAGCCACCATCACCGACTCACGCCCTCCTCAGGCCCCACACAGTGCCCTGTATCCACTCCACAGGGCACAGAGCAGGTCTTGAGAGAGAATCGGAGGGGCCTGCCCTTGGAGAAAACAAGCCACAGAGAAGGAGGTGCCTTGGCCTCCATAATGGCAAAGCGGCCACCAGGCCCCAGAGAGGCACTGCAAGATCATGGCTTTCCTTCCACAACAACCCTCCTCTCTAAAACAGCCTAGCGAATTCACCCTGACCAGACGGCTTTCTCTCCCGGGACTTCAGAAACACCACCACCCACCTCCCTCGCCCCCCCGAAGTCCCCATATCCCTTCTCCCTGGTGCCATGCCCATCCGAGTCAGTGGCCTCAGCAACCCCCTCCGATGAAGACCCATTACTGGGACATGCTGGGGAGACCAGATCGCTGGGCTTAGGGTCCCCCCAGGGCCCCTGGTCTCTGACAGCATCCACCCTCAACCCTCAGGGCATAGTGCATCCGCAGTCCCAGGGCGCCCGAACTACTCCTCCGAAGCTCTCGACGCAGCCACCCACGACGCTCCAAGCCGAGCCTCAGCCCCAGACCCGCCTCAGAGTCCCGGGACACTCAGGTCCTACCGAATCCAGCACTTCGGATGGTCCCCGACCCCCTTACGGAACCCGCCGAGGGTCTCCAAGCCCACCCGCATTCAGGGACTTCCGGACGCCCCAGCGCAAAACCATACCGAGGGAGCACGAATCGAAGCGGCACCCCGACCCCATCCAGCCGCCCCGCGACGGAACAGAGCGCGGCCCGCGCGCCCCGCGACTGCACGCCTTCCCACAGCCGCAGCCGGCGCCCAGGACCCCGCGCGCCGGGCCGGCCCCGAGTCCCACCCGGGCGCCGTCGAGGCGGGCCGGGCGCGGCACTCACCATCGCTCGCGCGCTCCGCTCCGGCCCCGCGCCGCGCTCCCGGCCCCACTCCCGGCTCTCGGCCGCGCAGCCTGGACGGCGAGGTCGGGCCCCGCGGGGGAGCGCGGCTCGCGCTACGAGCCCCGGGAGGCGGGCCCGCCGACGGGCCAATGGCGGGGCGCGGGGGCGCGGGCCCGGGCGGCGCGGCCAATCACGCCCGGGGCCGCCTCCCCCGCCCGCGCCCGCGCCTTAACCCTCGGCGCGCCGGGGCCGGGGCCGGGGGGCCGCGTGCGCACCCCCGAGGCCCGACCCGGGCTGGGGCTCCGGCGCTGGGCGCGGGCTCCAGACCTCGCCGAGACCCGGCTCGGGGCCGCCAAGGCCAGAGAGCCGCTCAGCTGCGTTCGGTGCTCGGCGCCGGGAGCCTCGGCGACCTTTGTCTTCCTGCTTGGTGCCTGCACGGAGTATGAGCCAGGACATTGCAGCTGCGCGCGCGCGTGTGTGTGTGTGTAAAAGGAAAGGAGGAGACAGAAAAGCCCCGGGGAGGGATGGATCCCGTGCGCGCCTATGTGTTTCTGTGTGAGGGAAGGCAGAGACTATCAGGGTTTGTTACTGCGTGCTTCTATGTGTGTGTTTGTGTAAGAGGGAAGGAGGGGGTGTGTGTGCGTGCGTGTTTACATGGGCTGTGCATGTGGAGGTGGGTGGGCTGTGTGTGTGTGTGTATGGAAGAGGGAAGGAGGGTGTGTGTGTAGGTGTGTGGGTGTGTAAGAGGGAAGGAGGGTGTGTGTGGGGGTGTGTGTGTGTGTAAGAGGGAAGGAGGGTGTGTGTATGTGTGTGTGTGTGAGGCGCGGGCCCGGGCGGCGCGGCCAATCACGCCCGGGGCCGCCTCCCCCGCCCGCGCCCGCGCCTTAACCCTCGGCGCGCCGGGGCCGGGGCCGGGGGGCCGCGTGCGCACCCCCGAGGCCCGACCCGGGCTGGGGCTCCGGCGCTGGGCGCGGGCTCCAGACCTCGCCGAGACCCGGCTCGGGGCCGGCCAAGGCCAGAGAGCCGCTCAGCTGCGTTCGGTGCTCGGCGCCGGGAGCCTCGGCGACCTTTGTCTTCCTGCTTGGTGCCTGCACGGAGTATGAGCCAGGACATTGCAGCTGCGCGCGCGCGTGTGTGTGTGTGTAAAAGGAAAGGAGGAGACAGAAAAGCCCCGGGGAGGGATGGATCCCGTGCGCGCCTATGTGTTTCTGTGTGAGGGAAGGCAGAGACTATCAGGGTTTGTTACTGCGTGCTTCTATGTGTGTGTTTGTGTAAGAGGGAAGGAGGGGGTGTGTGTGCGTGCGTGTTTACATGGGCTGTGCATGTGGAGGTGGGTGGGCTGTGTGTGTGTGTGTATGGAAGAGGGAAGGAGGGTGTGTGTGTAGGTGTGTGGGTGTGTAAGAGGGAAGGAGGGTGTGTGTGGGGGTGTGTGTGTGTGTAAGAGGGAAGGAGGGTGTGTGTATGTGTGTGTGTGTGTGTGTGTGTGTGTGTGTGTGTGTAAGAGTGAGAGAGCCTTGAGAAGAGGAGGGAAGGAACCAGAGTGAAGGACTGATGCTTCTCCGCGCCTGCGCTGGTCTGTATGTCAGGGAAGGACTGTCTCTACATGTGGCTGTGTGATTGCCTGAGTGAAGGAAGTGTGTGTCTGTGTCTTTGTATGGTGTGTGATCTGTGCTCTTGGGCCTGTTGTGCACACACGTTGGTATGGTAGAAAGACATTCTGTGTCTCAGCTGTGAACAAGTAGAGACCAAACCCCGTGGTTTTGTGGTGTAGCCTGCGCTTGTTTGCGTGGGCAGACCTGCAAGGGCCGTGGCTATTATTTGGTACAACTGTATACACAGCCCGTTTGTGAAAGAGAGAAAAAGATACAGCCAGAGTGTGCTTTGTCCATGTGACTTTGTGTTGTGTTGAGAAAGAGAAATTAATGTGGGTTAATTTCTGTGATAAGTGGATGGTTAGAAACAAAGACATTCCAGAGAACAAGGGGGTTGGGGCATTGAAGGATGTATAAGAGTTCATGAGGCCAGAAGGAAAGACCTGGGGAATCTTGCCAAGCAGCCATGGGGGACAGAGGTAGATTTGGGGAGGCGGAGGAGCTGGCAGCAGCCCCTCCTCAGGAGCTGGCCCAGAGTGACTCTGCAAAGGAGAGGTCTGGGCACACGGTGCAAGGAGCCAAATGGGACCATGGGACCTGGGCAGTGTACGTGGCCACCTGGAGGGCAGGGAGGGGGCTAGGGAAATAACTCTCCCTGTTTCCATTCAACAGCCTTCTGAATTCTCCAGCGTGGAGGGAAGCAGACAGGGAGGGGGGCCACTTGCCAGAATTCACACAGTTTGTTGAGTGCCACAGATTGAAAGAAGGGAGAGGTGGGCCCTGCCCTGAAGGTGACCAGGTCTTCTCTGGACTGAAGGTCTGCGCCTTCTCTCCATCCTGGAGGACTGGTGACTTAGACTATCAGCTGCCCAGACCATTCCTGGGAACTGCATCCTAACGTCCGGAGGGACATTCTGAGATCCGGGGAGACCGGAAAATGGAACCAGTTATCCTGGCTGTCCATTTACTGGTGATGTAATTCAGGGGAGTCCCTTCTCTCTGAGCCTTGGTTTTCTCCTCTGTAAAGTAGGATTTGTAATTCCTGCCTACCCCTCGGTAGTAATGTGAAGATTTAAAGAGTTCGTGTACTCGTGGGCTCTTTGTAAGCTATGAATCACTGGAAAACGTTGAGCGTTACTCCATTTCTATAAAGTCCAAAGCACCTTGACGCTGTCAGAAGTCAGGCCAGCCTTGCCTCTGTGGAAGGAATGACTGGAAGGGGCACCAGGGCACTTCCAGGTGCTGGTAGAGGGTGGCTTGCGGACGGGAGGGTGGGCACAGGGATGTGATGTCTGTGAGGACTTCTTAGGATCTGTGCCTTCTTTCTGTGTCACACTCCAACAGCATGTTCCCTAAAGAAGAAAAGAAAGGTCAGGTATCCTGACCACGGTTCTTTCGCTCGCATGATGGGCATCCTGGATTGCTCTGTCAGTGAGGCAGGAGCTGGGCTGAGTGCTGGGGATGTACAACAGTGAACAAGACGGGATCCTGATTCTTCCAGAAAACCGAGAAGGGGCGTGGCTTTTCCACTTCTGAAGGGGACACACCGGCAGGGGAGGCACGTAGCCAGAGGCAGACCCTGGTCTGGTGGCAGCACCAGGACTAGAACTGAGGACTTCGAGCACGCGGGCTGAGTCTTCTCTGCTCCATCCCACCAGGCCGCCTGGGAAAGACAGGCCCTGGCCTTCATGCTGCTCAGGGCACAGCAGGGAGAAGGTTTGCTACCCATTCTGACCCTCACCTCCAGCTCCTCAGGGGTCCCCAGTATTCCCCTCCCCCAAACAGCCTCATGGGAACAAACCTTTTCTACAGATGCCGTGATTCCCACCCCAGCCCCATGTTACAGGTAAGGAAAATGAACGTCCAGAAAGGGCAAGTGACTCCCCCAAGGTGACACAGTGAGCCTAAGAGGACTTGCTCCTTCATTCTGGCACCATGCTGCTTCTGTTGGCGTTTGTGGGCTCTCTGTGCTGACAAAAATCTGGGCAGCTGTGGCAAGGGAACCCAGTTCCCTTGTCAGGCTCCTATAGACTGGATGTTGAGGATGCTTCTGCCAAGCACTCAGGTTTCTGGGTACAGTAGTCAGAGCATCAGAGCTCGAAGTGGCAGAAAACCTGCCTTAAACTGGTAAGGACAGGGTGGAGCAAGCTCTAGGCATGGCTGCACTGAGGAGCTCAGATGATATCGCCAGGATTCAGGGTCAATCTCTTGGTCCCTCAAGATTCTTTCCCTCTCTACTGATCTCATTCTCTGACAGGCTCTCCTCCTGATCACAAAGTGGCTGCCAGTAGCGCAGCCATGCATCCTAGTCTCCAGCAGCTCCAGGAGAAACAGACTCTTTCCCCAGCAGTTCTAACAGAGTTCGCCAAACCAAGTCTCATTGGCTGTTACTGAAACGTGTATCCATGTCTTGGCCAATCATTGTGGCCAAGGGTTCTGATTGGCCAGACCACCGAGCCTGAAGGTCTCAGAGGTACCTGGTGTTTGAGTCTATGTGGGATTTCTAGCTATCCCAGCCTCAGGACTCATCAAGATCCGAGAAGTGTGAAAAGTGAAAGTCGATCAGTCGTGTCCGACTCTTTGCGACCCCATGGAGTATGCATGGAATTCTCCAGGCCAGAATACTGGAGTGGATAGCCATTTCCTTCACCAGGGGATCTTCCCACTGCAGGTCTAAGAAGAATCCTCCAGAATTTGTGGAGAGGCTTATATTTCATAGGCCTTCAATAAATGCCAACAGTTTTTATTGGTATTCTTTCTCCACTCTTCCTCTGTCATCATCTTGATGGTAGTGTCTAGCATACAGTAGGTACCCAAGGAATCCTTAGTGGTTGACTGATTTGGGTAGGGGGTTGCTGATACCATATACCAAGTCAGAGTCTGGATAAATTGGACAGCTACAGGTCCACAGACAAAATGAGATTCATTATAAGAGCTATTCAATTTTTTATTTTGTCTTGTCTTCCATAACAGAACTGAAGCTATAGTCTAGAGCGGTATCATCAGACTCTCTAGGAACAGACTCCTCTATCACACCCACCACCCACCAGCCTGTCTAAGAGGATGTAGTAAGAAGGAGCCCGTTAGGAGGTTGGTCCAGGAGGGCAGGCAGAGCTTGTCAGATCCAATTAGACTATTTCTTGACTCATCCAACGCTGTAGAGAGGTTGCCTGGGATGGGGCTGGGGACCAGGATGCTCCAGCCTGACCCTTTCCTCCTTGGGCCACTAGCTACTCTGATTCAATTGGGCAGTTTGAGTTTCTGTGCGGGATCGGAGGTCCATTGAGTCCTGACCAACAGTAGATGCTGCTTTTCAATGTGCACTGGGCCCATACTTGGCACACTGCATGATTTAAATACAGGACCATTGGAACATATTTTGGATGCTCACATTATACCTGCTTTTCCTTTACTTAAAAAACTTTTGTTTGTTTATTTATGGCTGCACTGGGTCTTCCTTGCTGCATGTGGCTTTCTCTAGTTGTGGCAAGCAGGGGCTTCTCATGGCAGTGGCTTCTCCCCTTGCAGAGCGCAGGACCTAGATGTGCAGGCTTCAGTAGTTACCCCTCGGAGGAGGCTTAGTTACCCCTTGGCATGGGGAATCTTCCTGGACCAGGGATGGAACCTGTGTTCCCTGCATTGGCAGGCAGATTTCTTAACCACTGGACCACCAGGGAAGTCCTTCCTTTACTTTTTGTGCTGTTATCTCCCTTTGCCCTGATTTCCATATTTAAATTTTTAAATTCAGAAAATCTGTTTGTTTTTTTCTGATCTCAAGGGCAATAAGTGCATGCTCACTGTAAAATAATGTAAGTAATATGGAAATGAGTACAACGGGGAAAAAAATCCCTTGTAACCCTGCTCCTCAAATATTAACCACGGCTAACTCCTTGATAAGAGTCTGCATTGAGCTACATTAATAGATGTGTGTCTGTTTTCTGAGAGGAAACACATTAACTTTTCATAGCCTCCTTGGTTCTTGCCTTTTAAAAAAATATTTCTTTATTTGGCTGGGCCAGGTCCTAGTTGCACCATGCAGGATCTCCGATCAGCTCAGAGTCTCGACCAGGGGGCCACCAGAGAAGGCCCCCTCCTACCTTTCAGGAAGAACACTTTGTAGTTCAGGTATCTTCAGCCTGGCTTTGTCCTGCGGATCTGAGTAACAGGATGAGGGAGGAGAAAGAAACAAGCCAGGAGAGACAGGGCAGAGGATGCTGAGGGGAGGTGACGGGAGAGGCTGGAGCAGGAGCCAGGGAGCCAGGGCCGTGCAGCCTGAGCTTTGAGAAAACATTTGAGGGACTCGGAATACAGATGTGTGTGCTGTGTGCAGAGGGTGGGGGGAAGACGAGAAGAAGGAACAAAGAGAGGAAAAGGAATGTTTTTTTTTTTTAATTAATTTTTATTTTTTAGTTTGTTTTGCTTTACAATACTGTATTCGTTTTGTTACACATTGACATGAATTAGCCATGAGTGTACATGAACTCCCAATCCCGACCCCCATCTCCACCCTCCCGCCCCACACCCTCTCTCTGGATTATCCCCGTGCATCAGTCCCAAGCATCCTGCATCCTGCATCAAACCTGGACTGGCGATTCGTTTCGCTTATGATATTACACATGTTACATTGCCACTCTGCCAACCCATCCCACCCTCTCCCTCTCCCAAGGAAAAGGAATGTTAAGAAGTTCTGTTGATATTATGCATGAAATGAAATCTTTAACATTTTCGAAAGTACTGAATAAACATTTGAATTGCTTTTTTTTTTTTTCGGTGGGGGAAGGAAATGATATTTCTTTCTAATTCAATAAGGATTTGAGACTGGCCTCAAAGTGGCTCAGCTTTTACCCAGATTACTTTTCTTATAAACAAAAACTGAGATTACATAATAATAAGAAGAATTGCTAAAATATATTGCCTACTTACTATATGCGAGACATTGTGCTAAATATTCTTCCATATTGTTTAATTCTATAATAGCCCACTGGGGGAAGGTACTACTGTTATCTCATTTTACAAATGAGGAAACCAAGGCTCCGAGAGGCAAAACAACTTGTCCAAGGTCACATAGCCAGAAAGTAGGGAGCAGCTGTGGATGGGAGCAGAGAGTGACACCAAAGGGGCACAAGGGAAATTCTGTGGTTGATGGCGATGTTCTAAAACTGCAGGCTGGTGGTGGTTGCACAACTTTTGTTCTGTTAAAAAGCCTAGAACCGTACATTTACAGTGGGTGAATTTAATGGTATATAAATTATACATCAGCAAAGCAGTTAAGGACTTCCCAGGTGGTGCTAGTGGTAAAGAACCCGCCTGCCAATGCAGGAGACATAAAAGACATGGGTTCAATCCGTGGGTTGGGAAGATCCTTTGGAGGAGGGCATGACTACTCACTCCAGTATTCTTGCTTGGAGAGTCCCATGGACAGAGAGGCGTGGCAGGCTACAGCCCATAGGGTCACAAAGAGTTGGACACGACTGAAACGACTTTAGCAAGCATGCATGCACAAAGCAGTTAAACCTTGCTCTAAGGATATATATTGATTCAATAAAGGAAAATTCTAGAGCTCTTTGATGGTCCCCAGCTACAAGACTATTCAGCACTTGAAATATACCTAGTCTGAATTGAGATGTGTTGTTTAGCGTAATACACACTAGATTTCATGGACTTAGCATGAATAACAGAATATAAGCTAGTTATTAGTAATTATTTACATTATTACATATATTAAATGATAGTATTTGGATATATTAAGTTAAATAAACTATATTACTAAAATGAATTTCACCTTTTTCTTTTTTTTTGGCAGTGCCATGTGGCTTGTAGTGTTTTAGTTCCCCAACCAGGCATCAAACTGGGGCCCCCTGCATTGAGAGCATAGAGTCTTAACCACTGGACCACCAGGGAAGTCCCTGAAATAACTTTTCTGATTTTAATCTTCTGGTTAATATAGTTGCTTAGTTCTATTTGTTGTTGTTTAATTTTTAAGGAGCTTCAAAACCCTTTCTGCTTCTGATCATGTAGGAAAATACATAAATAAAAGTTAGACATGCACTGTCATTGACACCATGATTCCTTGTGATCAGTATCACCCCTGTTTCTACATGAAGAGCCTGAAGCTGCGTGGAACATGGTCACTAACCCAGAGTGAGGCAGCTTTTAAGTCGTGATGTGTGAATTTGTTTTCTCTGAAGGAGCATACAGAAACCAGAGCTGGCTGGGGCTACATCTTGGTTACCCAGGCATAAATTCGCAGACCCTGAGGGCTGGACCTGAATCAATCATCTATTCTAGACCCTATTTCCGTTTCTAAATCTTTGCCGCTTCCCCCATAGTGGTCACCTGCCCCAAGTTTGGACATTTCTCAGATGGGAGACCCACTACTTTGTGGAGCCCAAAGCTGGGGAAAGTAGGCCAGGTTGGAGCAGTGAAGCAGAAGAAATTCCCGAGAGTTAACTAGGATGAGCACAGAGACTGCCAGTAGGGACAGGAGTGCAGAGCCTGGAAACCCACTTCCTCAAAGGTCTTCCCTGCCAGTAGCAGTTTTTAATCTACAGCCTTATCAGGCGAGGGGGTAAGGGTGTGATTTTTCAAGGAACCAAGTCGCCCCAGAGCCAGACTGCTCTGGCCCGGTATATTCCCCTTTGGCTGCTAGGACACTCTTGGGTAAGTTATATATTCCACTTCAGTTACTAATTCAGTCCAGAAGCCCAAAAAGATCTCTCCCTATCTCCTCCTAATGGCTTTCAACCTCTCTTTTAAATTCATGTTTTATAATCTTTGCTTTAATACCGAGCAGCCCCTTCACTGCATTTTGGTAAATGGAGAAGATGTTGATCGTAAACAAAAACATGTTGTCACATGAACGTGTTGGTTGACAGCTGAAGAGAGTCAAGTCATAGAGAGATGGGAAAGGGCATAGAAGTAGAGTGGGCCAAGGTGGGCAAGCTGGATCAGGCAGGAGGGAGAGGATGTCAAGACCAACTTAGCAAATGTGACTGATCACACAGGGAAGAGGTGCTGGGTTCTGGAGATACTCCACATGGCAGGGAGGTCAGGGGCACCGGAGAGGGAGTAGCTGAGTGTGATGGATGGAGTCACACACCCAGAGAAGGAAACAGGGCTCAGGCGGCAGGAGCCACCTGTGCACAGACCCAGATGTGGGCAGGACACAGGAGGACAGGAAGAAGGCTCCAGTGTTCGGTGTGTTTCGGGCAGTGAGGACCACGAGTGAGCTGGGGCTGGGAGTGTGTCTTGCCACTCAGGAAGGGATCTTTTATCCTGAAACCTGAATGCTTATGTTCTCAGGAGCAATCCCAGGCCAGGCACTATTTCCCACTCCTGGGTGTCCTTGACTTTGGGCTGGGGGAGCAGGTGAGGACAGGAAAAAGGCATCAAGCCAGGTGCCCTCGAAGCAGACCAGCTGCCCAGCCCCACTGAGTCAAGGGGAGAGCTCCCCAGAGACTGCCCAACCAGTCAGAGCAAGGATGGTGGGCTGAGATCCCCCAAACACCTCATCAGATTAAGGCTGGGGACTGTGGGATGAGATCTCACTCCGGAGTCAGACTCTTTAACTGGATTCTGTCCTTAGTTGAGGGAGCCTAGCCAAGGTTCCACATCTCTCTGAACCTCATCTCTCAGTTCAGTTCAGTTCATGAACACAGCACACCAGGCCTCCCTGTCCATCACCATCTCCCAGAGTTCACTCAAACTCACGTCCATCAAGTCGGTGATGCCATCCAGCCATCTCATCCTCTGTCATCCCCTTTTCTTCCTGCCCCCAATCCCTCCCAGCATCAGAGTCTTTTCCAATGAGTCAACTCTTCTCATGAGGTGGCCAAAGTACTGGAGTTTCAGCCTCAACATCGGTCCTTCCAAAGAACACCCAGGACTGATTTCCTTTAGGATAGACTGGTTGGATCTCCTTGCAGTCCAAGGGACTCTCAAGAGTCTTCTCCAACACCACAGTTCAAAAGCATCAATTCTTCAGTGCTCAGAATCTTGTAATATGAAGCCTTCTTGTACTGAGTACGGAGTCTGAGCTTCATCTGTGTTGCAAGTGTTGGTCATTTGTTTCTTTTTATTGCTAAGTAGTAACCTCTAACAGGGCTGTGCTACATTTTCTTTATCCATTCACCTTTTCAATTTTGGATTGCCTCCAGTTTTTTTCTGTAGAATAACGCTACTATGGACATTTGCCTAAAAGTCTTTGTGTGGACACACGTTTTCATTTCCCTGGAGTGAATACCTGGGTGTCTATGAGCAGAATTTCTGGGTTGTGTGGTCAGCAGTATATTCAGCTTTTTCAGAGATTGTCAAGCTCTTTTCTGAAGTGGCTGTATCATTTTACATTCCCACTCACAGTGTATGAGGTGGCGCCATGTCTATTACCCACCACAATGACCCTTATGAATGATTTTTTAAAAAATTATTGACCATGCTGTGTGGCGTGGTCAGGAGCTGTGCTACATTTCCTTTATCCATTCACCTTTTCAGTTTTGGATTGCCTCCAGTTTTTTTTCTGTAGAATAACGCTACTATGGACGTTTGCCTAAAAGTCTTTGTGTGGACACACGTTTTCATTTCCCTGGAGTGAATACCTGGGTGTCTATGAGCAGAATTCCTGGGTTGTGTGGTCAGCAGGATATTCAGCTTTTTCAGAGACTGTCAAGCTCTTTTCTGAAGTGGCTGTATCATTTTACATTCCCACTCACAGTGTATGAGGTGGCGCCATGTCTATTACCCACCACAATGACCCTTATGAATGATTTTTTAAAAAATTATTGACCATGCTGTGTGGCGTGGTCAGGTCTTAGTTCCTTGGCCAGGGATGGACCCACACCCCTCTGCAGGGGAAGCATGGAGTCTTCACCACTGGGCCATCAGCTGCTGCTAAGTCACTTCAGTCGTGTCCGACTCTGTGCGACCCCATAGACAGCAGCCCACCAGGCTCCCCTGTCCCTGGGATTCTCCAGGTGAGAACATTGGAGTGGGTTGCCATTGCCTTCTTCAATGCATGAAAGTGAAAAGTGAAAGTAAAGTCGCTCAGTCGCATCCAACTCTTAGCAACCCCATGGACTACAGCCCACCAGGCTCCTCCATCCATGGGATTTTTCCAAGCAAGAGTACTGGAGTGGGGTGCCATTGCCATCAGGGAAGTCGCTAAAAGATGTATGTCCTTACCTCTCTGAAATGTGATGGAGGAATTAAATCCACAGGGGAAAGAGCGTCTCTGCATTGTCTTTAAGAGGCTGCTAAACAGATTGTCCAAAACATAGGTCAGGTCCATATGTGACAGATCCTTCTTGTACTTTGGCGTCAGGGTAAAGGGTCTTTCCCAGCTGAAATAGCCTTTGTTCTTTAATCAGGGATTGGAGATAATACATCATGTTTCCCTTTTTGCTCTGCATGAGAGGATGCTTAAGGCAACATTGAGTTGACTGTGAATGCCTGGTAGGCAGGGGCCAGGGCCTCTTTGCCTCTGGTTCCAAAATCCACAGGGAAAAGAGCGTCTCTGCATTGTCTTTAAGAGGCTGCTAAACAGATTGTCCAAAACATAGGTCCATATGTGACAGATCCTTCTTGTACTTTGGCGTCAGGGTAAAGGGTCTTTCCCAGCTGAAATAGCCTTTGTTCTTTAATCAGGGATTGGAGATAATACATCATGTTTCCCTTTTTGCTCTGCATGAGAGGATGCTTAAGGCAACATTGAGTTGACTGTGAATGCCTGGTAGGCAGGGGCCAGGGCCTCTTTGCCTCTGGTTCCCCAGGGCCTAGCACAGCTCCTCTCCCAGAGAGATTTATCAACAAATGTCAGTTTGGAGGAATGGAATGGAAATGCAGTAACTTCATTGTATTTTCTAGCCTTCCAGGTATTTTTTTTTTAACTGTATGTGGAGTTTATTGTAGATGTTGTCTATATTCCTTGGAGGTGTATAAATTATGAAAGAATAACACTGAAGAAAATTGAGTTCCTGACATTAAAATATTTACATCTGGATGGGAAGATATATCACACACCAAAATAGCTGTGGGGGAAAGGAGGAAGTGAAGAATGTTGTACAAGAGTGATTAAGGGCTATGAACGTCCGCAGGCCAGAGTGTGGCTGAAGAAGAAGGAAGAGGTGAGGCGAAGGTTTAGGACAAGATTTCCAAAGCAAACGCTTTACTTAAAGAGGTCAGTGGGCCAGATTTGGGGAAACAGGCTGTCCTCCCCTTGACGGAGGTGGGAGCTGGGGGAAGGAGCAGTTGGTCCAAGAATTCTCAGTGAAGTTGGTCTTGAAAATGCATGTGGTGGGGACTCCCGTGGTGGTCTAGTGGCTAAGAGTCCACCCTCCCAGGGCAGGAGGCCTGGGTTCAATCCCTGGTCAGGGAACCAGATGCCACATCCTGTAACTAAAGATCCCGCATTACCCAGTACAGCCAAATAAATAAATAAATATATATTTTTTTTAAAAAGAAAGAAAGTTCATATCCCTTTGGACCCTTTGTTCTACTTTTACACATTTCTCCTGCGGAAATAATTAAAGATATACACAAATATATAGCTGCAAAGATAAATGCATGTGGTGGGGACTCCCGTGGTGGTCTAGTGGCTAACAGTCCACCCTCCCAGGGCAGGAGGCCTGGGTTCAATCCCTGGTCAGGGAACCAGATGCCACATCCTGTAACTAAAGATCCCGCATTACCCAGTACAGCCAAATAAATAAATAAATATATATTTTTTTTAAAAAGAAAGAAAGTTCATATCCCTTTGGACCCTTTGTTCTACTTTTACACATTTCTCCTGCGGAAATAATTAAAGATATACACAAATATATAGCTGCAAAGATACTCCCTCACCAAGTAGACTTTAATAGAAACTAATCACACCCATGATAATTACGTTGAGGAATTTGTGGCAGAATGTCTATAGCCATGGAAAACTACTGATGTGGGATAAGTAATGAAAGGGAAGAACGTTCATGACTTGCGATCGAATGAAACAAAAGGAAGGTTATAACCCTGTGAGTGTCCTACAACTCAGCAATTCTGTCCTTGGTATTGATCCCAAAGAGATTCATGTTCCCAGCACAAGACTGGTAGTGTGCAGCATGGTTTGCACGATCAGTCATCGGGGGACTGGCAAAGAACCTGTAGTCATTCAGTCCACAGAATCATGACTGGCAGTGTGGGTGACGCGGGTCACGTGAACACATCTGTAAGACATCATGACAGACCCAAAGGCATCTATGCACGACTCGATTCATTTGAAGTTTAACAACATCCAGAGCATTGATTCGGAAGAGAAACCCCAGATCTGTGAGAGAGTTTGACTCTGGTAGGGGAACACTGTGGAGGGCCTGCCAAGGAGTTACCGGGTGTGTGTATGTTGGGGGCGAGTGCTTCAGCTATATCTGCTAAGTTTTATTGTTTCTTTTTTTTTTTTAAAGCTAAACAGACTTCCCTGGTGGCCCAGTGGCTCAGACTCCATGCTCGAAATGCAGGGGGCCCAGGTTCGACCCACGTGCCCCAACTAAAATCTCCTATGTGCTACAATGAGGATTCACGATCCCATGTGCCACAGTTAAGACTCAGTGCAGCCAAATAAATAAATTAAAACAAACCCTAATCAGTTAGGATTTTTATTTTAATAAATAAATAAAAGAGCTGAAGCAAATATACTAAAAGTGTTTTGTCAAAACTTGATTATTACAAGTATATGTTATAGTATTCCCTATTTTTGTTTACTTATATTACTTCATTTGAAAAATTGCACTCATTGCATTTTGTTAATATGTGGAAAACTGAAATTTAAAGAGTATATGTAGCAATAGCAGAGGAACCAGAGATCAAATTGCCAACATCCGTTGGATCATCAAAAAAGCAAGAGTGTTCCAGAAAAACATCTACTTCTACTTTATTGATTACACCAAAGCCTTTGACTGTGGAGATCACAACAAACTGTGGAAAATTCTTAAACAGATGGGGATGGGAATACCAGACCACCTTACCTGCCTCCTGAGAAATCTGTATGCAAGTCAAGAAGCAACAGTTAGAACCAGACATGGAACAACAGAACTGGTTTCAAATAGGGAAAGGAGTACATCAAGGTTGTATATTGTAATCCTGCTTATTTAACTTTTATGCAGAGTATATCATGTGAAATGCCGGGCTGGATGAAGCACAAGCTGGAATCAAGATTGCTAGGAGAAATATCAATAACCTCAGATACACAGATGACACCACACTTATGGCAGAAAGCGAAGAACTAAAGAGCCTCTTGATGAAAGTGAAAGAGGAGAGTGAAATAGTTGGCTTAAGGCTCAATATTCAGAAAGCTAACATCATGGCATCCAGTCCCATCAGTTCATGGCAAATAGATGTGGAAACAATGAAAACAGTGAGAGACTTTATTTTGTTGGGCTCCAAAATCATTGCAGATGGTGGCTGCAGCCATGAAATTAAAAGACGCTTACTCCTTAGAAGGAAAGTTATGACCAACCTAGACAGCATATTAAAAAGCAGAGACATTACTTTGTCACAAAGGTCCATCTAGTCAAGGCTATGGTTTTTCCAGTAGTCATGCATGGATGTGAGATTTGGACTATAAAGAAAGCTGAGTGCTGAATAATTGATGCTTTTAAACTGTGGTGTAGGAGAAGACTCTTGAGTGTCCCTTGAACTGCAAGGAGATCGAACCAGTCCATCCTAAAGGAAATCAGTCCTGAATATTCCTTGGAAGGACTGACACTGAAGCTGAAACTCTAACACTTTGGCCACCTGATGCGAAGAACTGACTCATTTGAAAAGACTGGGAAATGCTGGGAAAGATTAAGACAGGAGGAGAAGGGGACAACAGAGGATGAGATGGTTGGATGGCATCACCAATGAGATGGACATGAGTTTGAGCAAGCCTCGGGAGTTGGTGATGGACAGGGAGGCCTGGCATGCTGCAGTCCATGGGATCGACAGCTAGACATGACTGAGCGACTGCACTGAACTAATGTAGCAATAATCAGTCTCATGTGTGTGCGTGCTAAGTCACTTTAGCCATACCTACTCTTTGCGACCCCGTGGACTGTAGCCCGCCAGGCTCCTCCGTCCATGGGATTCTCCAGGCAAGTATATCGGAGTAGGTTGCCATGCCCTCCTCCACGGATCTTCCTGACCCAGGAATCAAACCACTCGTGCCACCTGGGAAGCCCAGTAATCAGTTAATCATGACTATTTCTCTGTGATGAGATCACTGATTTTTTTTTTTAATGTTTCTATTTTTATTTTGATATACCTATATTTTCTGATTTTCCTATAGTTAACATGTATAACCTGCACAGTGTTTTAAAACTTTAAAAAATAAGAGTCTAGGGGTGGTTCAATGATTAAAAGTCTGCCACGGATTTGATCCCTGGTGGGGAAACTGAGATCCCATGCGTTGTGGAGCAACTAAGCCTGTGCGCCACAACTAGAGAGTCCATGCACCACAAGGAAAGACCCCCCAGGACCCAGCGAAGACCCCACATGCTGCAGCTAAGGCCTAGTGCAGCCAAGTAAATAAATAATTATTTAGAAATCAGTACATAAAAGAGTCTTAAAACTGTGAGGAGGTCATTCTGAGCAGAGACAGCAGTAGGATCAGAGGCTGGTTGAGTGATAGGGAGAAAAACCTCTGAAAAGGAGAGCCAGCTGCACATCGTGGAGGATTTGGTCCCAAGTCAAGGTGCTGTGACGTGACCTTGAAGCGCAAGGGGCCTCACGGGGTCTCTGACCTCTGAGAAGCCTCAGGCATGTTCCCAGTAATCTGGCTTCGCTAGAGTTTTCATCATGTGGGGCTTTCACTTCAGTGCTAATCTAAAAACAAGGAGTATAGCGTATTCTGACTCCACTGAGTGACCCAGGCCTCAAAACCCAGAGCAGCCAACCCTATTTTTGAGCCCATGTTGGTCTGCGCTTGGGGTCAGCTTGGCGCCAACTGGCCCCCTTTAATTGTCTTGGGCTGATGAGGGAAGAAAGAAGCAGGTCTCGGCTTGGCTGGTTTATTTTCCAGGACCATGAGCTCAGCCCTTGGGCCTGGGAGATTTCCAAGGGCCCAGGCAATGTTCCAGATCTAAAAAAGAACGTTAATGGCTCTGAAGTAACAAACAACAACAACTAAAACAACAGGCGCACCCACCAACACTGTTAATGGAAATACTTTCAACTGCAGAATTACGAAAATAAATCCCCTTACAGAAAAAAGAAAAGGTACAATGGATGTGAAGTGCGGGTATGTTTTTAATGTGTCTGACAAGAGGTAAGTGGAGCATCCACAGTTAAGAATTCTGGAGGCCTGTTTGTCGTTGTTCAGCCGCTCAGTCCTGTCTGACTCTTTGCAACCCCATGGACTGTAGCACGCCAGGCTTCCCTATCCTTCACTATCTCATGGAATTTGCTCAGACTCATCATGTTCATTGAGTTAGTGATGCCATCCAACCTTCTCATCCTCTGTTGCCCCCTTTTCCTTCTGCCCTCAGTCTTTCCCAGCATCAGAGTCCTTTGCAATGAGTCAGCTCTTCGCATCACATGGCCAAAGTATTGGAGCTTCAGCTCAGCATCAGTCTTTTCAATGAATACTCAGGGTTGATTTCCTTTAGGAAGACTTGTTTGATATCTTTGATGTACAAGTGACTTTTGAGAGTCTTCTCCAGCACCACAATTTGAAAGAACCATTTCTTTGGTGCTCAGCCTTCTTTATGGTCCAATTCTCACATCTGTACATGACTACTGGAAAACCATAGCTTTGACTAAATGGATCTTCATTGGCAAAATGATATCTCTGCTTTTTAATATGGTGTCTAGGTTTGTCATAGCTTTTCTTCCAAGGAGCAAGTATCTTTTAATTTTGTGGCTGCAGTCACCATCCTCAGTGATTTTGGAGCCCAAGAAAATAAAATCTGTCACTGTTTTCACTTTTTCCTCTTCTATTTGGCATGAAGTGATGGGACCAGACGCCATGATCTTCGTTCTTTTCATGTTGAGTTTTAAACCAGCTTTTTCACTCTCCTCTTTCACTCTTATTAAGAGGTTCTTTAGTTCCTCTTAGCTTTCTGCCATTAGGGTGGTATCATATGCATATCTGAAGTTGTTGATATTTCTCCCAGCAATCTTGATTCCAGCTTATGATTCATCCAGCCCAGCGTTTCTCATGATGTACTCTGCATATAAGTTAAATAAGCAGGGTGACAATATACAGCCTTGACGTACTCCTTTCCCAGTTTTGAACCAGTTCATTGTTTCATGTCTGGTTCTAACTGTTGCTTCTTGACCTGCATACAGATTTCTCAGGAGGCAGGTAAGGTTGTCTGGTATTCCCTTCTCTAAGAATTTTCCACAGGTGGTTGTGATCCACACAGTCAAAGGCTTTAGTGTAGTCAATGAAGCAGAAGTAGAAGTTTTTCTGGAATTCCCTTGCTTTCTCTATAATCCAACAAATGCTGGGAATTTGATCTCTGGTTCCTCTAGGCCTTTTCTAAATCCAGCTTTTACATCTGGAAGTTCTCAGTTCACATACTGCTGAAGCCTAGCTTGGAGGAGTTTGAGCATTATCTTGCTAGCTTGTGAAATGAGCACATTGTACAGTAGTATGAACATTCTTTGGCATTGCTCTTCTCTGGGATTGGAATGAAAACTGACCTTTTCCAGTCCTTGGGCCATTGCTGAGTGGAGTTTTGAACTAGCTTTATGTCTTAGGGAGCAATATAATAAAAAACATTTCAAAGCAACAATGTCTGACTGAGACGGTCTTCTTCTGGATTGATGTCACGCTCCAAGATGTCTGGCTCTTGGTAAGTGACCACATCATCATGGTTATCTGAGTCATTAAGACATTTTCTTATCTGAAGGCCTATGAAGGTTCTTAAAACAGTCCTTTGCTTAAAACACAGAGGAATCGCCATGCCCACAGCAAGGGGCCCAAATGATGAGCCCATGCACTCACCTCTGAGAGGGTTCCCAACACCCACATGGGAAAGAGAAGTGAGTGAATCATTCAGCCCACACAGCCCAGGTGGGAGCTTCCAACTGGAAACAAAAGGAAACAAGCAAGCAAGCAAAACAACCACCCTGCACAGCCCACAGAGGCTCAGCGTTGCAAGGGCGATTCTGATCCTGCACAACATCATCCAGTGCATTAAATGACTAGAGTTCATCGGAATGAGATCAGGTGTGTAGCTGCGCTTGTGTTTAATTTATAACTTGGTTTTACGGTTTTATGAGAGCCCATGGAGTTTGTACCTAGTTTTATGTCTTGTAAAACAGTATGAGAAAAACATTTCAAATCGATAATATCTGGCTGGGAGGATCTTCTTCCTTACAGAGAGCATGTCTATATATTATTCAAGCCGGGAAAGATGGCTAGGGGCACAGCAACAGGGTTCCAGGTCGGGGGTGAGCTTGTGGGAGCCCCGTGCCAGGCAGATGAACTGGGCAACGTGTTCCCGATGACCAGAAGCCATTAGAAGAGGGCTGGCACGAGGCTTGAACTCCTAAGGGCAAGAATGAAGGTCTTCTTTTGAGCCCCCATAGTGCCAAGGGTAGGACTCAGAATGCAACAGGAGCTTTATGAAGACTCTCACCACCCTGCAATCTCCTGGTGGGGAGAGTCCTGGGTCTCCAGGCTGAAGGCAGAAGATGTATCCCTCCTGGTCCCAGGGGGTCCACTGGGTCGAATCAGTCCACCAAAGCCTCATGGCATGTTGGCTGAATACAAGGGCCCAGGAGGAATATGCCTCTCCTTTCTTTATTCCTCACATGCAGTCCTCCAGTAAATCATTTCGTTCTACTTCCAAAGCATATCCAGACCCAGCCCCTCCAGTTGGGCTTCCCCGACAACTCAACAGGCGAAGAATCTGCCTGCAACGCGGGAGACGCAGGAGACACCGGCTCGAGCCCTGGGTTGGGAAGATTCTCTGAAAAAGGCAATGGCAACCCACTCCAGTCTTCTTACCTGGAGAATGCCGTGGACAGAGGAGCCTGGCGGGCTGCAGTCCACGGGGTCGCAGCGTCGGATGCGCGCTCAGCACACACACACCTCCAAAGCACATCCAGGCCCAGCCCCTCCACGTCCAGCCTCTGCCATCCCTCCCCTGGACTGTGTGAATGGTGCCCTTCCCAGGCTCCCTGCTCCACTCCTGTCTCCCGAGAGACCCTTTTTTCACACACGGAAAGAAGGAGACTCTTGGGACTTCCCTGATGGTTCCGTGGTTAAGACTCTGAGTGCCCAGTACAGGGGGCCCAGGTTCAATCTCTGGTCAGGGAACTAGATCCCGCATGCCACAACAGAGCGTTCACATAGTGCAATTCAAGATCCCGGGGGCCACAGCTAAGGTCTGGAGCTGTCAAATCAATAAAAAATATAGATATTTTAAGTTTTTTTTTATTGAAAGGTAATTGCTTTACAGAATTTTGTTGTTTTCTGTCAAACCTCAACAGGAATCAGCCATAGGTATACATATATCCCCTCCCTTTTGAACCTCCCTCCCATCTCCTGCCCCATCTTTTTTAAATTTAAAAAAGAGGAGGATTCTCAGAATGTAAAAACTCTCCTCTCCTCAAGCTCAGAGTTAAATTCAGACTCTCCACATGGACCTTCCTCTGCCCACCCAGCCACCCCCTTCCTCCCGTCGGCTCACTCGGCGCCCACCACACCCTGTTCCTTGCTGTCACTAGGAGACACCACGCTCATCAGGGGTCTGGGCCCTGCTGTTCCCTGGACTTGGGATGGTGTCCTTCAGGGCTGAGCGGGGTGGCTCCTTCCTACCTGTTAAGTCTCAGCACAAGCCTCACGTTTCCCAGAGGGGACCTTACACCTGATCCTCCAGGTGAAGCAGCTTAGGCACCATCACCCCTGCCCGGCCACTCGGACCCTGTCTCAAGTCATCATAGTGCTCCCTGTACTCGTCTGGTCTGTGGGTTCATCACTCCCTGAATGCCTGAATCTATCGTCGCTGCTGAGTCCCCATGAGGGCAGCGCCATCTGTATCCTATTCACTGTTCATCTCTAGCACCTCGAATGGCCTTGGCACATAGCAAGGTGCTCGGTAAAAGGGGATTGAGTAGACATTTCACACCCGGGAGAACGGCTAGAATCAAAGGGTGAGGACGAGGAGAAATGTGAATGTTTACACAGTTGCTAGTGGGAATGGAACACGGTACAGCCCATTTTGAGTCAGTCAGTTCTCAAAAACATTAAATCCAGAGTTGCCATGTGATCCTGCGATTTCACTCCTAGGTATGTACGCAAGAGAATGAAAACACATGTCTATACAAAAACCTGTTTGTGAGTGTTCACAGCTGCAGTATTCATAACTGCCCCAAACTGGAAACAACCCAAATGTCTACCAGCAAGAAATATACAAATAAAATAATATCATTACAATGCAGTATTATTTAGCAACAAAAAGAATGAAGTAATGATACGTGTTGCAACATGGAAAAACCTCAAACACATACACTAAGTAAAAAAGCCAGACACAAAAAGCCACATATTATATGATTTCATTTACACGAAATGCCCAGAGCAGACAAATATATGGAGACAAAAAGTAGACTTGTGGTTTCCAGGGGCTAGAGGGAGGGGGACATAGGGAGTGACTGCTAATAAGCATGGGGTCTTTTACAGGATGATGAAATACTCTGGATTAGATAATGGTAACGGTTGCACAACTTTGTGAATATATTAAGAACTACTGAATTCTATTCTTTAAAAGGATGAAGTCTATGGTATATGAATTATATCTCTGTTTAAAACAGTGGAATGCTAATGTTCATAACAATGTTATTCATGATAGCCAAAAAGTAGAAAAAAATCCGAAAGCCCATTAACTGATTAATGGATAGACAAAGTGTGGCCTATCCATGTGACAGAATATTATTCAGCAATGAAAAGGAAAGTAAGTAATGATCCAGGTTACAACATGGTTGAACCTCAACATTACAGTAAGTGAAAGAAGCCAGTCACAGAAGACTGCATTTGCTGTTATGTGATTCTATTCATAGGAAACGTCCAGAGTAGAGAGGGACGGGGCTTCCCTGGTGGCTCAGAGGGTAAAGCATCCACCTGCCATGCAGGAGACCCAGGTTCAATCCCTGGGTCGAGAAGATCCCCTGCAGAAGGGAATGGTTCCCCCTCTAGTATTTTTGCCTGGAGAATCCCATGGACAGAGGAGCCTGGCAGGCTACAGTCCATTGGGTCACAAAGAGTTGGGCAAGACTGTGACTAACATTATAGAGACAGAAAATAGATGAGCGGTTTGCTTAGGGCCTGGGGAGAGGAAAACGGAGTGAAGGGCTGAGACGTGATTGCTGATGAGCACAAGGCTTCCTGGGGGATTGAAATGTTCTGAAATCGGATTATATGAACAGTTGAATGACTCTGAATATACTAGAAAGCATTGTCTTGTCCACATTAAGTGGGGGCACTTTTATGGGACAGAAATTATAGCTCAATAAAGCTATTTTAAAAGTTTATTAAATGAGTGAATGGGGAGACATTAAAGCAGGAGGGAGACAAAGGGAGGAAAAACAATTGAGAAACTTTTCTCCAGGTCTGACATAGCTGATTCCTCAAGACACCCGAGCTGGTGAGTCTGAGAGCTTTTTTTTTTCCCTTTTGTCTTCTGTTCCCGTCTGGGTCTTTCCCCTTCCCTCTGCATCCAAGCTGGCCAGTGGGGGACCCATCGAGACAGGGCGCGACTGCCCCCTGGTGGTGGTCAGAAGTGACCGCTTGGGAATATGGTCAGTAGGACAGACAGGGTAAGTGGCCAGCTTTTTTTTTAAATGTAAGATTCAGCTACATAATATTGTAATTCAGCGTTGTATACACTACAGAGTGCTCACCACCACAAGGCTAGTCACCGTCTATCACCAGACAGCTGACACCCTTCACTCATTTCATCCACCCTCCAACCTTCTCCTCCGCCAACCACTGACTGGGGCTCTGCAGCTAAGAGTTTTTGTTTGTTTGTTCGTTCGTTGGGGTTGTCTGGATTCCATACATGAGTGAGATCATACTGAACTTGTCCTCCCCCATCCCACATTTCACTTGGCCCAATAACCAGGCTCCCTTCATGTCGCTGTGGGTGGCAGCATTTCACTGCTTCTCATGGTCGAGCAGTATTCCATTGTCTATATGTCGCATCTCTTTTAGCCGTTCATCCGTCCACGGGCACTTAAGTTGCTTTCGTATCTTGGCCACTGTGAATAATGTTGCAGTGAACACGTGGGTACACGTGTGTTTTTGAATCCATGTCTTCCTGTTCTTCGGATAAACACCTAGAAGTGGAAACGCTGGGTCGTACGCGTGCTCTATTCTTTCTTTGAGGCATCTCCATGCCCTTTCCCATAGTGGCTGCGTCATTTTGCAGTCCTGCCAACCGTGTGCGCGGCTGTCTAGCCTCTCCAGCGTCTGTGATTTCTTGTCATTTCGATAATGGCTATTCTGTTAGGTTTGAGATGATATCTCATTGTGGTTTTGCTTTGCTCTTCCCTAGTTGTTAGTGGTATTGAACAACTTTTCACATGCTAATTGGTCATCTCTATATCTGTTTTTGGAAAAAAAATCGGTTTCAGATCCTCATTCCTTATTGGGTTGTTTCTTCTTCTATTGTTGAGTTGTATGACTTCTTTATATACTTTGGATGCCACTCCCTTATTGGATATATAATTTGCAGGTATCTTCTCCCTTCAGTAGCTTACCTTTTTAATTTGATGGTGTTTTCCTTTGTTGTGGAGGAGGTTTTTAATCTGATGTAGTCCCACTTTTTCTCTTTTGTTTCCCTTGCCCATGGAGTCAGAGCCACAAAAATATCACTAAGACCAAGGTCAGTGAGGTTACTGCCTATGTTTTTTTTCTAGGAATTTTATGCTCTCAGGTCCTACATGCAAGTCTTTAATCCGTTTTGAGTTAATTCTCGTGTATGGTATAAAATAATGGTCCCATTTCATCCTTTTGCATGTGGCTGTCCAGTTTTCCCAATGGCATTTATTGAAGAGACTATCCTTTATTGTATGTTCTTTGCTCTTTTGTTGTAAATTAGTTGTCCATACATGTGTGAGTTTATTTTGGGGCTCTCATTTCGGTTCCCTTCATCTGTGTGTCTATTTTTGTGCTAGTACTGTTTTGATGATAACAGCTTTGTAGTATAATTTGAAAACAGGGATTATGATACTTGCAGCTTTGCTCAACTTTCCCAAGATTGTTTTGGCTATTCAGGGTCCTTGCTGCTAAGTCACTTCAGTCGTGTCCGACTCTGTGTGACCCCATAGATGGAAGCCCACCAGGCTCCCCCATCCCTGGGATTCTCCAGGCAAGAACACTGGAGTGGGTTGCTATTTCCTTCTCCAATTCAGGGTCCTTACAACCTTTAAAATTATTAGTTCTAGTTTGGGAACTGTGCCATTAGAATCTTGATGTGGATTACATTGTATCTGTACCTTGCTTTGGGTTGTTGTTATTGTTCAGTCACTCGGTCAAGTTCAACTCTTTGTTACCCATGGACTGCAGCACGGCAGGCTTCCTCATCCTTTACCATCTCCTGGAGCTTGCTCAAACTCATGTCCATCGAGTTGGTGATGCTATACAACCATCTTGTCCTCTGTGGTCCCTTTCTCCTCCCGCCTTCAGTCTTTCCCAGCATCAGGGTCTTTTCTAATGATTCGGCTCTTCTCATCAGGTGGTCAAAGTACTGGAGCTTCAGCTTCAGCACAGTCCTTCCAGTGACTATTCAGGACTGATCTCCTTCAGAATGGACTGGTTGGATCTCCTTGCAGTCCAAGAGACTCTCAAGAGTCTTCTCCAACACCACAGTTCAAAAGCATCAATTCTTCAGTGCTCAGCCTTCTTTATGGTCCAACTCTCACATCCATACATGACCACTGGAAAAACCATAGCCTTGACTAGACAGACCTTTGTCGGCAAAGTGATGCCTCTGCTTTTTAATTTGTTGTCTAGGTTTGTTGTAGTTTTTCTTCCAAGGAGTAAGCGTTTTTTAACTTCATGGCTGCAGTCACCATCTGCAGTGATTTTGGAGCCCAAGAAAATAAAGTCTGTCATTGTTTCCATTGTTTCCCCATCTATTTGCAATGAAGTGATGGGACCAGATGCCATGATCTTAGCTTTTCGAATGTTGAGTTTTAAGCCAGCTTTTTCACTCTCCTCTTTCACCTTCATCCAGAGGCTTTTTAGTACCTCTTCATTTTCTGCCATTAGGGTGGTGTCATCTGAATATCTGAGGTTATTGATACTTCTCCTGGCAATCTTGATTCCAGCTTGTGCTTCATCCAATCCAGAATTTCACATGAGGTACTCTACATACAAGTTAAATAAGCAAGGTGACAATATATAGCCTTGACCTATTCCCTTCCCAATTTGGATCCAGTTTGTTGTTTCATGTCTGGTTCTAACTGTTACTTCTTAACCTGCATACAGATTTCTCAGGAGGCAGGTAAGGTGGTCTGGTATTCCCATCTCTTGAGGAATTTGCTTTGGGTCACGTGGACATTTTTTTAATATGTTTTTCACTTAATATGTTCAGAGATGTATATAAATTAAGTTTATTAAAAACGTTACTCTCAACTATGTTAACTCATGTGTTTCAAGAGAATACTGTGTATACACAACCTGATTTGCTATAGGCTATACAAGTCTTTAATAACAAATCGACCTAAACGTTTTTGGAAATAATTTCTACTAGAGCTTCATAATTAGTATAGTCCTTCAGTGACTGCCAAGCTCATCCAGTAGGCACTCTCCTTGCATCAAAGCTTCAAGATCATGAAGTGACTTGTTTATTCTGTGATCTGTGACCCGGTTCTGCGGAAAATTTTATGTTCTTATTTTCTCTGACCTTCCTTTTGTGCCAATCTGAATCTTTCTAGCATTGTATCGTTTACTTGTTTCTTCTTCTAGCTGCAGGCTGTACAGTTTTGCACATAACTTTTTCATAGCCATCTCTTTATTTTTCAGTTGAGATCTTTCTTGCTGACATTCGGAAACAATACCCGTGGGGAGATGAACGATGCGGACAGCACTGTCTGTGGTGTTCACGTGCTGGCCCCTGGCCCCACTGGCTCACTTAGTGTCGATCCTCAAATCCTTAGGGTTAATCACCAGGTTAATCTCGCTGGGCTGGGGCAGGATGGCTACAGTCATGGAGCTGGCGTGGATGCGGCCTTGCTTCTCTGTCTTGGGCACTCTCTGGACTCTGTGCACACCTCCTTCAAACTTCATGTGCTTATAGGCTTCTGAACCCCCAGTGCTGGCAGATGCATGTCTAAGGCCACCTATTTCACTTGGAAAATATTCCAGGGTTTCAAAATGCCATATTTTAAATGCAGCATACTGCTGATACATATCAAATATCTCTGAGGTAAACAACACTGCCTCCTGACCCCCAACTCCTGCAGTTACCTCCAGGATCAAATCATTTTTATCTGTTTCTTCTGAGGGAACCAAAAGTAAGATAATCTGATGCTTTAATTGAGCTATTTCTTTTTCACATGAAGTTATTTCATTTTCGGCAAGTTTCCTTAAGTCCTCATTTTCATCTTACAAAATATACCTCCTCTTTCCTCTATCTGATGGACAACATGCAGCCATGCAGCAGGTGCTGGGTCTCCTGCAGCTCCTGCTCCTTGTTGCTCAGAAGTTTGGCCACCGCCACCAGCTCAGGCCGCCTGACCTGTAACTGGGCTTCAGAGCCTACCTGGCGCTCGAGGAAGGTCCGCAGAGGTCCGCCGCAGGCGAACAGTCCTCCAGGGGCAGGTTACTGCAGCTTAGGTGTCGGCGGGCCGGGACAACATCCCGGCGGGCCCCAAAGCCCCGAAAAACATTCCAAACTAACCTGGGGCGCATAACTACAGCCAGTCCACCATGGCAGACAAGACCCGGAAGTTCCGGACCCATGTGGACATTTTTAACGTTAATTTGTATCTTCTTTGATTTATTTCATCATCGTCATGCAGTTTTCAGTGTATAGGTCTTTCGTCTTCTCAGTTAAATTTACTCCAAGGTATTTTACTCTTTCTGATGCAACTGTAAATGAGATTGTTTTCTTAATTTTTCTTTCTTATATTTAGTTATCACTAAATAGAAATGTCACAGACTTCTATATATTGATTTTGTATTCTTCAGCTTTACTTAATTCATTTATTAGTTCTAACCGTTTTCAATGGTCATTAGGGTTTTCTGCACACAGAATCCTGTCATCTGCAAATCATGACAATTTTACTTCTTCGTTTCCAATTTGGGTGCATTTCATTTCTTTTTATTGCTTAGCTGTTGTGGTTAGGACTTCTAGTACTATGTTGAATACAAGTGGCTGCCGGAAGCCAGCGTGAGGAATCCCACCCGTGACAGGGTCATGCGGCAGAGATTTGATGGGCAAGGACGAGTCAGATCTGTTTCCCCCCTGGCATTTCCTGAGCATGTACCCCCCAAAAATAAGAATCTGCCTGCTTTTCCACTCTTCTGACATTCTCTGGAAAAAGTCAACTCAGGGCTTTAGTCTTCTGCATTTGAAAGGGTGTTTCAATCCAAAAACCTCTCTGATGGCTTTCTAGCCTGCCTGCAGGACTCGTACACCTGCGCATGTGATTGTTTGAGGCCTCCTGACCACAGGAGGCACAGGAAGCTTAAAACATAGTAGGAATGTAGGGGCTTCCGAGGAGTCATAATCATTGGAATAGGACTGATTAAAGGTTTCACTTGTTGAGCCAATACTTGCTGCCAAATTTTCATATCTTATATAGTTGGTATATAGAGAAACAGGTATAGACCTGGTATTAGCAATATTAGATCTTTGAGTTAAGTTCTCTCTTTGTTATAACTCACTGCACCTTTGTCCTACAGGAATGTAACTTTATTTAGTATTTTGAGGGTAATGCAGAGTAAAGAAAAAACACTTCTAGGGAAAAGGAGTTTTCTGGTTGATAGACAATTACCCAGGAAGAAGAGCCATAAAAATGTTAACAGGCCTCTTGGCCAGAAGATGATGTAAACCACCTGAGACCTTTTGTATACGGGAGGGTATGCAAAAGGAAAGCCGGATTTTGATGCGAGTCTGGGCTGCTAATGCTGCATAATTTTGTATTACCCATTGATCTCTATGTACAATCAAAAAGGTATAAAAGGCCTTCTGAACAATAGAGGTGGGGCCAGTCATTGGAAGGACTGGTTTCCCCTGTGTCTCCTATTTTCTCTAATTTCTGGCTGAATTCCCATCTGGGGCGTGGAGGCTCGCCATGGCTACTTACTTGTCCCGGCTGCTAAGATCCACGCGAGAGAGAGCCCAGGGCGGGGCACTCTCCGATATTCAAACGGACGCCGGTGGCCTAACATAGATGGTGCAAGCTCCTTGTCTGGAACTTTATTGGCTTTCCACGTAAACCAAGTTATTCAGCCTTCTTTTCTCCAATCTTTGTTATAACTCACTGCACCTTTGTCCTACAGGAATGTAACTTTATTTAGTATTTTGAGGGTAATGCAGAGTAAAGAAAAAACACTTCTAGGGAAAAGGAGTTTTCTGGTTGATAGACAATTACCCAGGAAGAAGAGCCATAAAAATGTTAACAGGCCTCTTGGCCAGAAGATGATGTAAACCACCTGAGACCTTTTGTATACGGGAGGGTATGCAAAAGGAAAGCCGGATTTTGATGCGAGTCTGGGCTGCTAACGCTGCATAATTTTGTATTACCCATTGATCTCTATGTACAATCAAAAAGGTATAAAAGGCCTTCTGAACAATAGAGGTGGGGCCAGTCATTGGAAGGACCTGTGTCTCCTATTTTCTCTAATTTCTGGCTGAATTCCCATCTGGGGCGTGGAGGCTCGCCATGGCTACTTACTTGTCCCGGCTGCTAAGATCCACGCGAGAGAGAGCCCAGGGCGGGGCACTCTCCGATATTCAAACGGACGCCGGTGGCCTAACATAGATGGTGCAAGCTCCTTGTCTGGAACTTTATTGGCTTTCCACGTAAATCAAGTTATTCAGCCTTCTTTTCTCCATCCTAAATTTCCTACTAATACTATTATTTCCTAATCTAATCTTATATATCTAAATAAATAATTCTTTCTAAGTTGCCAACGCCATCCCCGCTTCGAATCACCCTGGATCCACCGGGGCTGGACCCTGGCAAGTGGCGATATCTTTGCCTTATTCTTGATTTTAGAGGAAAATTCTCGGCTTTTCACCACTGCATGTGATGTTAATCATTGGTTTGTTGTATATGCCTTTTATTATATTTCTCTACTCTCACTTTGTTGAGAATGTTATCATAAATGGATGCTGAATTTTGTCAAATGCTTCTTCTGTGTCTAGATGATCATATGATTTTTATCCTTAATTTTGTGAATATTTTGTGAATATTTTATCACTGTGAATATGATGTATCAGATTGATTAATCTGTGGATGTCAAACCATCTTTTCATGCCTGGAAAAAAAAATCCCACTTGATCATGGTGTATGAGCCTTTTAATGGATTGTTGAATTAAGTTTGCTAATATTTTGTTGGGGATTTCTGCATGTTTGTTCAACAAGGATATTGGCTTGTAATTTCCTTTTTTTGTAGAATCTTTGGTTTGAGTATCAGGATAATGATGACTTCATAAAGTGTGTTTGGAAGAGGTCCTCTCTTATTTTTTGGGAGGAGTTTGCAAAGGATTGGTGTTAATTTTTCATTGAATGTTTGATAGAAATCACCAGTAAAACCATATGGTCCTTGGCTCTTGTTTGTTGAAAGATTTTTGATTACTGTTTCAATCTCCTTACTAGTAATCAGTCTATTCAGATTTTCTATTTCTTCATGATTCAGTCTTGAAAGATTTTATGTTTCTAGGAAAATACCCATTTCTTCTGTTTGTCCAACTTGTGTATAATTGTTCATAGCAGTCTCTTGTGAGTCTTTGTATGTATTTCCAAGTTATCGATTGTAACTTTTCTTCTTTCGTTTCTTATTTGAGTCCTCTCTTTTTTTTTTGGTAAATCTAGCTAAAGGTTTATTGACTTTGTTTATCTTTTCAAAGAACCAGCTCTGTTCGTTGAACTTTTCTGATTTCTTGTAGTTGCTCCTCATTTGTCTGCACTCTGATTTTCATTGTTTCTGGTAAAGCGCCAGCTTTAGCGAGCGAGGGAGGCCCTGGGGAAGGGATGGGATAGAAGAGCTTCCAGATGCCCAGAGACGGTGGGCAAGCAGATGATGCCTGAAACACGTTGCTAGGTTTCTAAACCTGATATCACAGCGGATAGTTATTGCTGGGCTTTTCTCTGCCTTGGTTTCTGGTCTCCTCTCACAGTGATGTGAGCACCAGGAGAACAGGGACAGGTCTTCTGGTTCACTCCACTTCTCCAGCTCCCAGCATGGTCCCTGGCACCTAGTAGGCACCCAATAAAGATGCGTGGGCTGCAGTTTGTTGTGATAGAAAGAGGAGAGAGAGCAGACTGGGGGTGAGCACACTGCTCGCTGCTCTCCCAGTGACTCTGGGTGAGCCACAGGCTCTCAGCGGGCCGGAACTCGCATGCCTGCCTGTGACAGGAGAACATCGCTTTCCTCAGGGCTCTGATGAGTTTAAATGATGGGCAGCCTGGATGCCGAGGGAGCACTCCGTCTGGGATCTGCAGGGTGAGGTCCCTGAGCTCTGCTGACTTGCTGGGTGACACCAGGTAGGTCCCTTTATGTCTCGGGGCTTTGTTGTCTCCTTTTTAAAACAGGAAGACTAAGGCCTTTGCCCTTTCTCCTTCAAACACTCTGATGAATATGTACTGAGAACCTCACACGTTTCAGGCGCTGGGCTGGTACTGAGTTCACAGTGAACAACAGCTACATCTCTCCTCTCCAGGAGCTTCCATTGCAGTGAGTGAAGCCAACAGCAGCCACTTATGTTGGTGTAACACCTAAACTGGACCATACAGAAAGCTGAGCCCGAAGAACTGATGCCTCTGAACTCTGGTGCTGGAGAAGACTCTAGAGAGTCCCTTGGACTGCAAGGAGATCCAACCAGTCCAACCTAAAGGAGATCCGTCCTGGGTGTTCATTGGAAGGACTGATGCTGAAGCTGAAACTCCAATACTTTGGCCACCTGATGTGAAGAGCTGATTCATTTGAAAAGACCCTGATGCTGGGAAAGACTGAAGGCAGGAGAAGTGGATGAAAGATGATGAGATGGTTGGATGGCATCACCAGCTGAATGGACATGAGTTTGAACAAACTCCAGAAGGTAGTGAAGGACAGGGAGGCCTGGTGTGCTGCAGTCCATGAGGTCACAAAAAGTTGGACATAACTTAGCAACTGAATAATAACACTTAAACATATTCTTGTAATCAAGACTGAGAGTTATGAAGAAGCATAGGCAGCCAGAGAGAGGGTTGAGGGGAACCTACCCTAGATGAGGTCAGAGAAACCCCTGCAGAAGGGCATTCACGTTGAGAGCTGAGGGAAGGTGAGGCTAGATGAGAAGAACACTCCAGAGATGGATGAAGGGATTCAGGTGAGGAGCTCCACGTGTTGTCATGCGAAGTCCCCTGAAGGCCACAGCCGTTACTGCCCAGTGAGAGGTTAGACAAGTGGTGGGGAGGGGCCGGACCACACGGGGGCTGGAGGGCCACCTTAAAGGCACCGACTGCATCCTAAGTGCAACAGGAAGTTATCAGAGAGTCTCCAATAGGATTGTCTTGGTGTCATTTAGGTTTTGAAAGACCACTCTGATTGCTGCAGGTAAAGTGGCTTGTCTGGGTGGGAGATGCAGAAGTCCAGTGAGTGATGGAGACAGCTTAGACCAGGACGATGGTGATGGGGATGGAGAGAACTGGATCAGTGCGAGATGGGATCTGTAGGCAAGTCCACAGGACTTGAATGGATGGATATGGGGGTGAGCGAGAGGGTGCTGAGGGTTCCCCACTTCTGTCCCAAGCAGCTGGGTGAGCGGAAGTGCTATTTACTCTGGCAAAGCGGGTTTGAGAGGGGAAAATGAGTTTGCTTCTGTTGATTTTCACATATGTGTCAACTCTAAGATGTTTGTTCAACAGCTGAGGCTCAATATCAAGGAAGTTAACTGGAGATCAGGATCAGAGCTCAGCAGAAGAGATCCATCTGGGCTGGAATCTCGTTTGACGTTTCAGAATATCTTATTAGCTTCTCTTTTAATTGGGAAAAAGAAAATGTGCCAGTCATTGTAAAATCAACCTATTCAGAGGGGTATAAAGTAAGAGAGTAAAAATCATGCTCTTCCCAGCCCTGGCTCACCCTTCCCAGACCAAGTCCGTCTTGTCTTAACTTGGGAGAAGAGACCGACTGAGGCAAAGGGATCTGAAAACTCAAAGCAGTTTGGCAGCATGGCCGTACCACTGCGCAAGGCCACCCTGGGAGTCAGCCGTTTGAGAGGACTGAGGTCATTTGCCAGTGGGAGCATAAGGATCCTCACTGGTGGTGCACAACGAGGAATTATAAATTGCTGGGCCCTCCCTTTGTGGCCAAAACAGAGGATTCATTCACTCAGCAGTTCCCAAACTTTCCTTGCCCAGTAGAGTCTCCAGGGTAAAATTTTAAAGTAGCAATACCTGGGAACCACTCAAGTCTTCCCAAATCTGGGCATGGAACTTGCAATTTGTATTTTGAAAAGCTTCCTGGTTAAAAAAAAAAAAGAAAGAAAGAAAAGAAAAGCTTCCTGGTATTCTCATGCAGCAGGTCCCTTGAGAAAGAATCTATACTCTGTACATATAATGGGATATTATGCAGAAAAACAATGATAAAAAAATGTAACCCTGACAAGCATCTAAACCTATTGTTCAGGTTTTATTTGTTGTTCGGGTTAAAAAGCAGTTTGTGAAATACTGTGTACAATAGAATTATATTTTCTTCATTTATTTATTTGTGTTTCTGATTTTATGACCACAAACCCGGATTGTTTTTGTGATAAGGAAAGAATGAACGCAGTGCCTTTCACGGGGAAAGAACAGGTGATGACTCAGAAGCTTTTTCTTGGTGTGATTCACAATGTGACCAGGAGGAAAGATCAGATTTTACCCGCTCTATTCTTCAGAGGTTGTGTTGACCCCCTCCCTCTATGTGCCCGGCCTGTGCTCGGAGCTGGTGAGCAAGCAGAGATGTGGTCCCGCCTGGTGGGCACAGAATCAAGCCAAGGAGACAGACACTAATCAAGTCATTGCAAGGATAAATAGGGGAATTGCATGCTGAACGAAGCTTCCTGAGGAAAGAAACTTGGCCCTCTGAGAGTCTATCATAGAACTTAGCCTAGACCTTGAGGTCATGTACGGTTGCCCTGAAGTGGTGACCTCTGAAGTTATTTCCAGTGGATGAACAGGAGTCAACTAGGTTGACCAGTCCAGGCAGGGGCACAGCACATGTAAAGGCCCTGGGGTAGAAGGGCGCTTGCTGGATTTGGGGAACTGAAAATCTGGGCAGTGGAGGCTACAGTGCAGAGGGAGGGGTGTGCAGGGGCCCTAAGAGAGGCTGGAGAACTGCCAAGAGCTGGAACATACGGGCCTCGCAAGCTGTGTGAAGGCTTTAGGTCTTGAACCAAAGAGCAGTGGGAAGCCATTCATGTTTCACACAAGACGTCGTAATCAAATCTGCAGTTTGATGTGGACCACTCTGACTGCTGTGTGGTGAAAACACTGGAGGGGGCCCCGAGACAGTACCGGGAGGCCAGGCAGGATGCTCTTATGAAAGCCTAGGCAGGAGAGGAAGGTGGGGAGTGGGGAGTTGAGAGATGCTCAGGAGATAACACGGGTAGTGCCTGGTGACAGGCCGGACACTCAAGTGAGGGAGGGCACGTCTCCAGGATGACTCCCAGGTTTGTAGCTGACGCAACGGGGCCGCAGGTGAGGTGGGGAAGAGCGTGGGAGAATCTGGGGTAGATCATGGTTCAAAGTGGGGAGGTTGAGTCAGAAGTGTGTTTGAGCGATCCAGGTGGAGCTGTGGTGTGAGTGGTTGGGTGCACCAGCCTGGGGCTCAGAAGAAGAGCTAGGCCAGAATGGGGTCCTCAGCCTGGGCATGGCTGACCTTGCAGGCTGGGTACTTTGCTTTCCTGGGCATTGTAGACTCTTTAGCAGCTCCCAGAGCCTCTGCCTACTAAACATCAGGAGCATCCTTCCCTAGATCTGACAGCCACAAATGTCTCCAGACGATGCCCTTGGAGCATTTCCAAATGTCCCTTGGAAGGCAAACTGCCCCCTTGTTGGGACCCGGGGCCAGAGATATACTCTTGGGAGCCATCAGCTTCTGCATGTGTGGATGAGATGACCCAGCCCGAGAGGACGGGATGAAGGGAAGAGAGGGTGCAGGATGGGGTGGTGGACAGTGCCAGCGTCCAACGGCCAGCTAAATGACAACAGGCCATCAAAGGAGGCTGGGGAGGAGGCGCTTAAGAGGTTGGAGGAGAACTAGAAGCCAGAAGGTGGGAGAGTCTTGCCAGAAGGAGGGTGTGGCCGACCGTGTCAGTGAAGCTGAGAGAGACCAAGACTCTGAGCCTGAACCACGTCCCCTGAGCAGTGACCTTAGAAGGCTTGGTTAGAGCCCCCCAGGCCAACAGCCACAATGGCCTGGGCTGAAGAATGAGGAGGAGGTGGGGAAATGAGGGCCGTGAGTATGGACAGCCCTTCCAGAAGTTTCTCTGAGAGGAGAAACAGGACAGTAGCTAGAATTGAAAGGCAAGAACGGAGGAGCTGTTTGCTTATGTTTTTGAGATGAGAGAGGCTTCAGCGTTTTAAGTGTCTCTGGAAACGTTCTGGTTGAGACGGTGGGGTGGTGGAAGGTGCTGGCGAAAGAGAGAGAATTAGTTGGTGACAAGAAGGAAGAGGACCCGGAGGACTGGGCAGACTGGCCTGGGGTGGGGAGTCGGGATAGGGGAGACGCTGAGGAGGAGGATGTAGGAGTCAGGTACACATGTGGGCAGTTTGAGGGTCCCCAGCTGAGAGCTGGGGAGGCCGGGCAGGCTGTCTGTGGACAAGGTGCTGGAGACGTGGGGCCTGCAGAGTGCCTTTGATACCAGGCTGTGGAAAGTGAGAGAGAAGGCTGAAGGAGGCTAGGCTTCTGAAGGGCCTGAAGTTCTGAAGGGCTACCCAGGTGGCTCGGGGATGAGAATCCACCTGCCAAGCTGGAGACACAGATTCGACCTCTGGGCTGGAAAGATCCCCTGGAGGGGGAAATGGCAACCCACTCCAGTATCCTTGCCTGGAGAAATCCCATGGACAGAGGAGCCTGGCGGGCTACAGTCAATGGGGTCTCAAAGGAGATGGGTGTGACTTTGTGACTAAACTGCAATGCAGTTCTGAGGGCCTTCCCTGGTGGCCCAGTAGTTAAGACTCTGCCTTGCAATGCAAAGAATACGGATTCGATCGCTGGTCGGGGAAGATCCCACGTGCCTCAGAGTAGCTGAGCCCCGGGTGCCACAGATGGTGAATCCATGCTCTGGAGCCCTTGAGCTGCAACTCCTGAGCCCAGATACCACCGCAACTGAAGCCCTCATGCCCTCATGCCGAGAGCCTGCACTCAGCAACGAGAGAAGCTGTGGCAATGAGGAGCCCGCACGCCACAGCTAGAGAAAGCCCAAGCGCAGCAGTGAAGACCCTGCACAGCCAATAAATACATAAAACAAACAAACAAACAAACAAAGAAAACCACGCAGCTCTGGATCCCAAGGAAGAGCTGGGTTGATGAGCTGCTCTCATCCTTACTCTTAATTTACTGGATTCAAAACTGGCTCCATTCATCCCCATCTGTAAAATAGTAATAATAGAACCTTCTTCATGAAGCTGTTGTGAAGAGTCAATTAGATAAAGTGTGTTAAGTGCTTACAAACTGTGGTTTAAGAGCATTACAGGGCAGCTCATTAAGCATCCAGGTCAGTTCAGTTTAGTCGCTCAGTTGCGTCTGACTTTGCGACCCCACGGACTGCAGCACACCAGGCTCCCAGTCCCTCACTAACTCCTGGAGTTTACTCAAACTCATGCCCATTGAGTCGGTGATGCCATCCAGCCATCTCATCCTCTGTCATCCCCTTTTCCTCCTGCCCCCAATCCCTCCCAGCATCAGGGTCTTTTCCAATGAGTCAGCTCTTCACATCAGGTGGCCAAAGTATTGGAGTTTCAGCTTCAGCATCAGTCTTTCCAATGAATAGTCAGGACTGATTTCCTTTAGGATGGACTGGTTGGATCTCCTTGCAGTCCAAGGGACTTTCAAGAGTCTTCTCCAACACCACAGTTCAAAAGCATTAATTCTTCAGTGCTCAACCTTCTTTATGGTCCAACTCTCACATCCATACATGACTACTGGAAAAACCATAGCTTTAAGTAGACGGACCTTTGTCGGCAAAGTAATGTCTCTGCTTTTTAATATGTTCTCTAGGTTGGTCACAGCTTTTAACATCATTACAGTAAGCATCCAGGGGCCTGGAAAACGTTCATGCTTTATAACCAACCGACCAGCAGGGGGCAGCATGTCTATGCAAGGAAGGACCTGGTGCAAACCTTCACGTGACCGATGTTGCCGGCTGGAGGTGCCCCAGGACACAATGGAGCCCCAGAACGCCAGGGAATAAGGTTGGCAGTGGGGCTGGGAGCGGTTCCAGCTCAGATAGGGTGTGAGGAAGCTGGTAGAGACTCCCAGAGTGTCCCTGGGAATAGCCAGGACAGCTTCACAGGCAGAGGGGAGCGGAAGCCTGGGTGAGTCAGGAGGGAAAGAGACCAATACTAGCTGTTTCCCTGGGCCTGAAGCAGAACTGCGTGGGTGACCAGTGGCACGCTGGGGAGGACGAGATGCCAAGTTTGGTCCAGGTTAAGAAGGAGCCTTGCTTAGGCAAGTCTGGGGAGGGAGGGCAGATTTAGGCAGAGCTGGCAGCCAGGATCTAGGACAAAGATTCAGGTGGTGGGGTGCATTGCCTTTCACCTAATGAACGTGAAGATAGAAATCTTAAATAAAATATTGGCTAATGAATCTTATGTTGCTGTTGTTTTAAAGTCCCAGCCAGATGGGCTTTATCATATAGAAGAAAGGAGAATTAGCCATCAGGAGATTAACCGTCAAAATTTTTCCATGTTAATTAATAGACTGAAGGAGAAAAATCACATGATTATTTCATTAGAGGCACAGAAAAGGCTTTTGATAAATTCAGCAATGATTTATGATTAAAAAATTCTTCGTGTACTAGAAATAGAAAACAAGGTGCAAATTCTGATAAAAATTATATGTAAAAAAATTAGAACGGGGACGTCCCTGGGGATTCAGTGATAAACTTCTACACTCCAGTGCAAGGAGCTGGGGTTCCGTCCCTGATCAGAGAGCTAGATCCCACATACTGCAGCGAAATGCTCACACTCCACAGCTGAAGACCCTGCACCTGCAGCGCAGGTCACATCTCACGTGCTGCAGTGAAGACCTGGGGCAGAAAGAATCTTAGAACAAATATATTCTTTTTTAAAAAACCTTTTTATTTTGTACTGAGGTATAGTTGATTAACAAACAATAATGTGATAGCTTCAGGTGCACAGCAAAGGGACTCAGCCATACATAAACATGTATCCTTTCTCCCCCAAACTCCACTCCCATCCAGGCTGCCACGTAACATTAAGCAGAGTTCCATGTGCCATTCAGCAGGTCCTTGTCGGTTGTCCATTTTAAATATAGCAGTGTGAACGTGTCCATCCCAAACCTCCTAACTATCCCTTGCCCCCATCCTTCCCTCCAGCAACCTTAGTTTGTTCTCTAACTCTGTGAGTCTCTTTCTGTTTTGTAAGCAAATTCACTTGTATCGTTTCTTTTTAGATTCTGCATATAAGGCATGTCCTGCAACATTTGTCCTCGGTCTGACTCTCTTCACTCCG
Organism: Aepyceros melampus; assembly: GCA_006408695.1. Lineage (NCBI taxonomy): Eukaryota > Metazoa > Chordata > Mammalia > Artiodactyla > Bovidae > Aepyceros > Aepyceros melampus. The sequence continues at coordinate 171,614 of SJXQ01006167.1, forward strand.
CGTGACTGCCTCTCGGGCCTTCTGAGCTGCTGCAGATGGCATCATCTCATCTTTTTTATGGCTGAGTAACATTCTGCTGTGTACATACACCACATCTCTACGCACTCCTCTGTCAGTGGACGTTTAGGTGGTTCCACGTCGTGGCTACTGTAAACAGCGCTGCAACAGACACTGTGATGCATGTATCTTTTCAGATCGTGTTTTTCTCTGGATATATGCCCAAGAGTGGGATTGCAGGGCCATATGGTAGATCTGTTTTTAGTTTCCTAAGGAACCTCCATATTTAGAACAAATATTTTCTTAATGGACACACATTAGTGTCGGGGGCCAGCGTGAGGAATCCCACCTGTGACAGAGTCACGTGCCAGACTCAGATGGCAGAGCAATTTGAGTCTTCGGATTTCTCCCTGGCATTTCCTGAGCATGTACCCCCCAAAATAAGAATCTACCTGCTTTTCCATTCTTCTGACATTCTCTGGAAAAAGTCAGATTTTGTCTTCTGTATTTGAAAGAGTGTTTCAATCCAAAAACCTCTCTGATGGCTTTCTAGCCTGCCTGCAGGATGCGTACAGCTGCGCATGTGATTGTTTGAGGCCTCCTGACCGAGGGAGGCACAGGAAGCTTAAAACATCCTAGGACTGTAGCGGCTTCTGGGGAGTCATAATCATTGGAATAGGACTGATTAAAGGTTTCATTTGTTGAGCCAATACTTGCTGCCAAATTTTCATATCTTATATAGTTGGTATATAGAAAAACAGGTAGTAGACCTGGTATTAGCAATATTAGATCTTTGAGTTAAGTACTTTCTTTATTATAACTCTCTGCACCTTTGTCCTACAGGAATGTAACTTTATTTAGTACTTTGAGGGTAATGCAGAGTAAAGAAAAAACACTTCTAGGGAAAAGGAGTTTTCTGGTTGATAGACAATTACCCAGGAAGAGAGCCATAAAAATGTTAACAGGCCTCTTGGCCAGAAGATAATGTAAACCACCTGAGACCTTTTGTATACGGGAGGGTATGCAAATACCCTGGTTTTTGGGGCTGCTAATGCTGATCTCTATGTACAATCAAAAAGGTGTAAAAGGCCCTTCTAAGATAATAGAGGTGGGGCCAGTCCTTGGATGGGTCCAGTCCTTGGAAGGGGCTAGTTATGGAAGGACTGGTTTCCCCTGTGTCTCCTATTTTCTCTAATTTCTGGCTGAATTCCCATCTGGGGCGTGGAGGCTCGCCATGTCTACTTACCTGTCCCGGCTGCTAAGATCCACGCGAGAGAGAGCCCAGGGTGGGGCACTCTCCGATATTCAAACGGACGCCGGTGGCCTAACGTAGATGGTGCAAGCTCCTTGTCTGGAAGTTTATTGGCTTTCCATGTGGACCAAGTTATTCAGCCTTCTTTTCTCCATCTTAATTTTCCTACTATACTATTTCTTCCTAATCTAGTCTTATATTTCTAAATAAATAAGTTTTTCCTCGCCGACGCCATCTCCCCTTCGAATTCCCTCGATCCACCGGGACTGGACCCCGGCACATTAGATGCCTCTAAGATCAGAAACAACTCAGAGATGCCTGATATCACAGACACTACACAATTAGTCTCAAGGTTCTAGCCCACATTATGAATAAAAGCAAAAGAAATGTAAGGATTAGAAGCTAACAAGTAAATCTGTCATTACTTGCAGACCATACACTAGTCACCTACATGGAAAAACCAATGCAATAGTAACCAGATAAAAGATCTATTTATAAAAATTAAGAGCATTTTTTCGATATCAGCCATAGGGAACTGAAAAATATAAAGGAAAATAAAACACTAAAATAACAAGTAGATTAGCTTCCTCTTCCTTTTTATTCTTTCTCCTGCCCATCCCCCCAAATTCAGTCCCAGGTAGGGCCCAGCAAGGTGACATCTGCGCAGAGGGGCAGCCTGTGTGGGGTGTTGGGGCCCACGTGTGGCAAGGAAGGCACTCAGCCTGGGGGAAGCCTGGCATGAGATGCTGGGTCCCAGACTGGTGGAGAGCGTGACATACATTCTCTAGCTTCGAGAATGGGGCCAGTGATATTCCAAAAGCAGAAAGCACTCTTATATTCAGCTCTTGGCTTCTAAATACTCCAGGGGATCTTCCCCACCCAGGGATTGAACCCAGGTCTCCCGCATTGCAGGCAGATTCTTTACCATCTGAGCCACCTGGGAAGCCCTCCTAAAGATTCTGTCACTAAAAGGAGCCAGCCAGCTCCTGGGACTTCGTTGGTGGCCCAGGGGCTAAAACAGCATGCTCCCAAGGAAGGGGCCTGGGTTCGATCCCAGGAGGGAACTTGATCCCACATTGCGCAAATCAGAGTTCGCATGCCACAACTCAAATGCCGCATGCCGCAGCAAAGGCCAGCAACCCCGTGTGCTGCAACCAAGCCCGGGAGCAGCCACATGCACACAGAAATAACTTTTTAAAAAAGCAACCAGGTCTCATTGAATGAATGGTTGATTCCAGGGCAGAGAAAGTAGAAAAAGAGCTTAGGTCATGTTGGTACCAGAAGAAGCAAGGAAGTTCTCAAAGAATGAAAAGGACATAGCAAAAGGATCCAATTTGGAAGGGTTGGAGAAGGAAATGGCAACCCACTCCAGTACTCTTGCCTAGAAAATCCCATGGACGGAGGAGCCTGGTGCAGGCTACTGTCCATGGGGTCGCAAAGAGTTGGACATGACTGAGCGACTTCACTTCACTTCCAATGGACAAAAACAGGACAATCTGAAAGCAAAATAAATAGCAATAGTAATGAATGAAATAGAAAACCATGAGTTTGTGTTGCTATAAATAAATGGGTGAATAAATTGAAAGCTCCATGAAAATAGATGACTTATATAATTTAAAAGAACCACTCCACAAAATATTTTTAATTACAAATAGAGAAAGGGTTGCTTTACAATGGCAAACCTGTCATCAATCCATCAAAGTAAACAACATGAGCAACAGGACAGATTGAAATCGCGTTCCAGAAAGGGAGGAACATAGCGTCACTTGTTTGATGTTCCTGCCAAAGACGCATGACCTGGATCTAATTGTGAGGAAATATCAGACAAATCTAAACTGAAGGACATTCTGTAAAATAACTCGCCTTGATCTCCCAGCCTATTAAGGTCATAGAAGTCAAAGAAAGACTGAGCAACAGTTCCAAATCAAAGGAGATTAAAGAGACGCAAAAAAAAACCCATAAATGCAAGACGTGGTCTGCATGTGTGATTCCTTTTGCCATTAAGAACGTTGCTGAGGATGTTCCTGGTGGTCCAGCAGGTAAGACTCCGCCTGCCAATGCAGGGGACACGGGTTCCATCCTGTCCAGGGGACATGCCTCGGAGGAGCGAAGCCCATGCACCCAAACGACTGAGCCCAGGAGCCCTAGGGCCAGGGGTCCGCGCAAGAGAGACTCCCGCGATGAGAAGCCTGCACATTGCAACTTCAGGGTAGCCGCTGCTCACCGTCACTAGAGAAAGCCTGGGCACAGCAAACAAAACTCAGCACAGCCAAAAATAAAAATAAATAGATGTTTATTCAAAAACCACGTTATTGGCACAATTGTTGAAACTTGAATGAGGTTTGGGGATGAGATGGTAGTCATGTACCAGGGTTAATTTCCCAACTCTGATGGTTACATTGTGGCTATGGATGAGAATGTCCTTATTTGTATGGAAAACCCAAAGGAGTACGTGAGGGTGGTGGAGCTTCATATTGGCAGCAAAAACTCCAATGGTTCAGGAAAAAAAAAAAAATCTCTGTATTATTCTTGCAACTCCCTGGTATGTTTAAGATTGTTTCAAATTTAAAAAAAAATCTTTAAATTTACATTAAAATCTCTAAAAATGAGCTTAAGGAATGCAAAAGATCCCTAAGGTGAACTTTTAAAAATTCTGTTGAGGAATACAAAAGGAGACATACATGAGCACCTACTCAACACTCGTGGTTAGGGTACCTTTACATCACAAAACTGCGGCTCAAACTGGACCTACAAAGTCAGTGCAATCCCAAACATCTAGGATGGATTTCATTGTGGAGAAATTCAACAAGCTTGCTCTAAATTACATACGGAAGAATAGGGTCCGCAAAGAGCTAAGGAAACTTTATGAAAGAAAAACTGAATGGGAAACGTTATCCTATCACATGTACAGACAGACAGACAGATAGATAGCTATAGATACAGATGATGGTGATGATGGGATGACAGGTAAAAATAAATGACAAATCTGATATATAACAAGCATGGCACCATAAATCAAAGACTTTTTAGTAGATACTGTTAGGAAAGCTGGCACAAAGAGCCACTCGGACAGCACCATGTAAATACCCAGAGCCAACTGTGTTAAAGCCAGAAATCCCCTGGACTTTTCAATTATGCAAACAAATAAAGTCTCTTATTTGCTTAAGTTAGTTTGACTTGGGCTTCTGTCACCTACACCATTTCTTGCTATTGTTTAGTTGCCAGAGGTCGTGTCCGACTCTGCAACCCCATGGACTGCAGCACACCAGACTCTTGTGTCCTCCACTGTCTCCTGGAGTTTGCTCAGATTCGTGTCCCTTGAGTCCATGATGCTATCTAACCACCTTATCTTCTGCCCACCCTGTTCTCCTTTTGCGTCCTGTCTTTCCCACCAACAGGATCTTTTCCAGATGAGTTGGCTTTTTGCACCAGGTGGCCAAAGGATCAGAGCTTCAGCTTCAGCATCAGTGCTTCCAATAAATCTTCAGAACTGATTTCCTTTAGGAAGGACTGGCTTGATCTCCTAGCTGTCCAAGGAACTCTCAAGAGTCTTCTCCAACACCACAGTTCAAAAGCATTAATTCTTCGTTGCTCAACCATCTTTATGGTCCCACTCTCACATTCATACACGACTACTGGAAAACCCACAGCTCTGACTATATGGACCTTCGTCGGCAAAGTGATGTCTCTGCTTTTTAATATGCTGTCTAGATTTGTCATAACTTTCCTCCCAAAGAGCAAGCATCCTTTAATTTCATGGCTGCAGTCCATGGGATCAGACCACATCTACTACACAGTCTGGTCTAAATCATCTCCTTCATAGTATTTTAATTCCAGACCACTTGACCTGCCTCTTGAGAAGTCTGTATGCAGGTAAGGAAGCAACAGTTAGAACTGGACATGGAACAACAGAAAATAGGAAAAGGAGTACGTCAACGCTGTGTATTGTCACCCTGTTTATTTAACTTGTATGCAGAGTACATCATGAGAAACGCTGGGCTGGAGGAAGCCCAAGCTGGAATCAAGATTGCCGAGAGAAATATCAATAACCTCAGAAATGCAGATGACACCACCCTCATGGCAGAAAGTGAAGAGGAACTAAAAAGCTTCTTGATGAAAGTGAAGAGGAGAGTGAAAAAGTTGGCTTAAAACTCAACATTCAGAAAACTAAAATCATGGCATCTGGTCCCATCACTTCATGGCGAATAGATGGGGAAACAGTGGAAAGAGTGGCTGACATTAGTTTTGGGGCTCCAAAATCACTGCAGATGGTGACTGCAGCCATGAAATTAAAATATGCTTACCTCTTGAAAGGAAAGTTATGACCAACCTAGACAGCATATTAAAAAGCAGAGAGACATTACTTTGCCAACAAAGGTCCATCTAGTCAAGGCTATGGTTTTTCCAGTAGTCATGTATGGATGTGAGAGTTGGACTATAAAGAAAGCTGAGCACTAAAGAATTGATGGTTTCGAACTGTGGTGTTGGAGAAGACTCTTGAGAGTCCCTTGGACTACAAGGAGATCCAACCAGTCTATCCTAAAGGAAATCAGGCCTGAATATTCATTGGAAAGACTGATGCTGAAGCTGAAACTCCAATGGTGGTGGAAAAGACTCTTGAGAGTCCCTTGGACTACATGGAGATCCAACCAGTCTATCCTAAAGGAAATCAGGCCTGAATATTCACTGGAAAGACTGATGCTGAAGCTGAAACTCCAATACTTTGGCCACCTGATGTGAAGAACTGACTCATTTGAAAAGACTCTGATGCTGGCAAAGATTGAAGGCAGGGAGAGAAGGGGATGACAGAGGATGAGATGGCTGGATAGTATCACCGTCTCCATGGACATAAGTTTGACTAAACTTGGGGACTTAGTGATGGACAGGGAGGCCTGGCGTGCTGCGGTCCATGGAGTCGCAAAGAGTCAGACACGACTGAGCAACTGAAGGGAACTGTATTGAACTGAATTTACTCACCATCCCTTAAGCATTGTGCCCTTGCTCCAGTTCAATTTAGCTAATACCTTGATGCAATACACCTTATAAAAGGTGGAGGGTTCCAAGGATAGGTACTTTCTGGCACATATTCTGTCATTACCTCAATACCTTACCTAGGTCACATATGATTTACTTAATTTTGTTAATCTTTCAAAGGACCAGCTTTTAGGATTGTTAATTTATGCTCTTATCTTTGTTGTTTTCCTCTTTCTTCCCCCTTTGCTATTCTTTTTCAACTTCTTGAGATGGACATTTGAATCATTAATTTCCAAATCTTTCTCCTTTTCTAACACAGCCATTTTGAGGCTGCAAATTTTCTCTAAGAACTGCACTAGCTGCGTCCTACAAGTTTTAATATGAGATGCCTTTATTATCATTTAATTCAGAAAGTTTTCTGATTTCCATTTTGATTTCTTCTTTGACCAGTTTAATATCCAGGCAGTTTGGGATTTTATATTTTTCTTTTTTTGTTATGGATTTATAGTTCCTTGTGGTTAGAAGATATAGTCTGAAAAATTTCAATCTTTTGAAATGTGTTGTCTTTTTTTATGAGCCAGTATATGATTTATTTTTATAATATTGCATGTTCACTTGAAAACATGTAAATTTCAAGTTCTCAAGTCAAATTTGTTAAAAGAAATATATATCACTGACTGATCACAACTCTTCTTATATTGGGCTTCCCAGGTGGCGCTAGTGGTAAAGGACCCGCCTGCCAAAGCAGGAGGTGTAAGAGACACGAGTTTGATCCCTGGGTCAGGAAGATCCCTTGGAGAGGAGCATGGCAACCCGCTCCAGTACTCTTGTCTGGAGAATCCCATGGACAGAGGAGCCTCTAGGAGCCAGAGGTGATTCAGAATTCAGAAGCTTTTCAGATTTTAGAAAGACAATTTTGTGCATATTCTGGAACCACACCTGTTAATCAACTACATTAACATATGATCAATGGGTTATTTCATTAAGACTATAAATAGCTTGGTCAGATCAGACTCTGCGGTCAAATGAGCTTTGGTGGCAAACTTGCAAAAACACTTGAGAGGGATTACAGATCTGTAGTGGAAGCTGATGGCCAATACAAGCAAGCATTTCCTGAGCACTTACTAGGTGCCAGGAACTGCGCTGAGTGTTAGCCCTCCCCTCCATGCTATGTGGTGGGTATGATTTTATGCAATTTTACAACTGAAGAAACTGAGCCTTAAAACTGGGCAAAAAGCAGAAAGTGTCCGACGCTGGGAAGAGACATGTAATGCGTGAGAGAATGGAGGCTCAGAGAGGTGAAGTGACTTCCCTGGATCACAGACCTCGAGAACGGCAGGACTTGGCTCTGACCTGAGGGATCCAGCTCAGCCCACTCGCTGCGGACTCGCCCTGCAGAGGCTCACCTTACCCTTGCCCTTCTCTGTCCCAAATCTGGGTCACAGGGAGCAGGCAGCCTTGGGGAGGAAATGCCAGCCTCACAGAAGCAATTGCTTAAGCAAAAGAGAATGCAAACTGCCTTCCTAGGAACTTGTTCCCACAGGCAAATGTCTACTACCTCGATGGCCGGTAGTAAACATGCAGATACCTGGGTGAATCTGAAGGTTGGTTCTGTTTACTGTGTTCAATTGTCTTTGACTCAGTGGTTCCTAGACTTGCGGATTCACAAAACTTGTTGTTGCTGTTCAGTTGCTAAGTCATGTCCGACTCTTTGCGACCCCATGGACTGCAACCCACCAGGCTTCCCTGTCCTTCACTATCTCCCAGGGCTTGCTCAAACTCATGTCCATTGAGTCAGAGATGCCATCCAACCACCTCATCCTCTGTCACCCCCTTCTCCTCCTGCCCTCAATTTTTCCCATACACAGGCTAATATATATAAAATAACTAATAAGGACCTAGTGTATAGCACAGGGAACTCTACTTGATACTCTGTAAGTAATTCCTCTCTAAGGTAGTGGATGAACAGGGGCAGAGAAAGCATTGCACACTCTTCATATACCTCACTTTAGGGAGAGGATCCTGGGAACAATGTGTTAATAAGCAGAACAGACTTTTGGGACAAGGATCTGGGAGCTTCCAAAGAACTTGGGTTAACATGGTGCTGGGTCCGTGGAATGCACATTGGGAATTCTTTGTCATGTTATTATTATCCTTCTTTTGAAAGAATAGTAAAAGAAACACCTATATATTGCTTTACCAAGACTTCCCATTTGTAATCTTTAAACATTTGCTTTATCTCTCTATATATCAGCACTATTCAGTAAAAATCTCTGTGATAATGGAAATGTTTTATACCTGAACCATCCTAGTGAATGTGAAATTGCCTCTTGTGGTTTTTAATTGCATTTCCTAGCAACTAATGATGCTGACTATCGTTTCACGTTGTATCGACTATCTGCATATCTTCTTTGGAGAAATGTCAGTTCAAGCCCTTTGACCACTTTGTAATCGTGTTGTCTACTTGTTATTGCAGATTAAAAATCAGAGACATTACTTTGCTGACCAAGGTCCATATAGTCAAAGCTGTTTTTTTCCAGTAGTCATGTACGGACGTGAGAATTGGACCATAAAGAAAGCTGAGTGCCAAAGAATTGATGCTTTTGAACTGTGGTGTTGGAGAAGACTCCTGAGAGTCCCTTGGGCTGCAAGGAGATCCAACCAGTCCATCCTAAAGGAGATCCGTCCTGTATATTCATTGGAAGGACTGATGCTGAAGCTGAAGCTCCACTACTTTTGCCACCTGATGCAAAGAACTGACTCATTTGAAAAGACCCTGCTGCTGAGAAAGATTGAAGGCAGGAGAAGGGGATGACAGAGGATGAGATGGTAGGAGGGTATCACCAACTCAGTGGACACGAGTTTGAGCAAGTTCCGGGAGCTGGTGATGGAGAGAAAAGCCTGGCATTCTGCAGTCCATGGGGTTGCAGAGTCAGACATGACTGAGCGACTGAACTGAACTGAACTGAACTTGCTATTGCACTGTAAGACTTCTTTATATTGTCTGGATACTAGACCTTTGTCAGATATAGTTTGCAAATATTTTCTCACTCCAAGAGATAGTGAACGACAGGGAAGTGTGGCTGCTGCGGTCCATGGGGTGACAAAGAGTAGGACACGACTTAGCGACTGGAAAACACCACCACATTTTCTCCCATTTTGTAGGTTGTCTTTCGATTCCATTTTTATTGAAACATAATTGATTTACAGTGTTGTGTGGTGTTTTCATTTTCTTGATGTGTTCTTTGGTGCACAAGTTTTTAGTGTTGATGAAATCCAATTTATCTAGTTTTTCTTTGCTGCTTGTTTGTACTTTTGGTGTCATATATACGAATCCATTTCCAAACCCATTGTCATGAAGATTTAAGTCTATGCTTTCTTCTAGGAATTGATAGTTATACTGCATATGTTTAGGTCTTTGATCAATTTTTAGTTAATTTTTGCATATGGTGTGAGTGTCCTACATAATTTTCATTCTTTTGCATGTGGATATCCAGTTGTCCCAGAACCATTTCTTGATAAGGCTATTCTTTCCCTATTGAAGGTCTTCGCACTCTTGTAGAAAATCAATTGACTCTAGATTTATGGGTTTATTTCTTAGCTGTCAATTCTGTTCTGTTACGCCAGTTTGATACTGCATTGAATACTGTAGCTTTGTAGTAAGTTTTAAATCAGGAATTGTGAATTCTCCAATTTTGTTCTTTTTTTTCAAAATTATTTGGCTTTTCTGAATTCCTGAGTCTCTACACAAATTTTAAGACCATCTTGTCCACTTCTGCAAAAATATCATTTGGAATTTTGATAGGAAATGCTTTGAATCTGTAGAACAATATGGTGAGTACTGCTATCATATAAATCTTAAGTCTTCTAATCCATGAACACGGGATATTTTTCTATTTATTTAACTGTTGCTTAATTTCTATTAATAATGTTGTGTAGCTTTTAGTATACATATATTATTCCTCTCTTGTTAAATTTTTTCTAAATATTTTATTTTTTGATGATAATATAAATGAAAGTTTTTATTCATTTTTGTATTTTTTATTGCTTAGCAGTGGTGTTAGTCAGTGTTAGTCACTCAGTCATGTCTGGCCCTTTGAGACCCCGTGGACTGTAGCCTGCCAAGCTCCTTTGTCTATGGGATTCTCCAGGCAACAAAGTACTGGAGTCGGTTGCCATTCCCTTCTCCAGGGGTTCTTCCTGACCAAAGACTCAAACCCAGGTCTCCTGCATTACAGGCAGATTCTTTACCATCTGAGCATAGTGAAGCCCCTTTTTGTTGCTTAAGACATAGAAATACAATTTAGTTTCACGTCCTGATTTTGTATCCTGCAACCTTGCTGAACTTGTTTATTGGTTCTAAACAAGTTTTTTTTAGTGGATTCCTTAAGCTTTTCTCTATATAAGATCATGTCATTTGAGAACAGAGATAATTTTACTTCTTTCTTTCCAGTCTGTATGCTTTTTGCCTTTTTCTTGCCTAATTGCTTTGGCTAGAACCCCCAGCACCATGTTGAGAAGTGGTGAGAGCTGACATCTTTGATTTTTTTCTTGATCTTAGGGGGAAAGTATTACCAGTATGATGCTGGCTGTGGACTTTTCACAGATGCCCTTGATCAGGTTGAGGAAAATTCCTTTTCCTTCCTAGTTGGTGGAATGTTTTTATCATGAAAGGATGTTGGAGCTTTTCAAATGCATTTTTTTGCTTATTGCATTAATATGGTATATATGATTGATTTTTGTATATTAAACCTATCTTGCATTCCTAGAAAAAAAAACTCACTTTGTCATGGTGTATTTGGTTTGTATTTGGTTTACTAATATTTTGTTAAGAATTTCTTTTTAAAAAATCATTTTCCTTGTTTATTTCTGACCGTGCTGGCTATGCGTTGCTGAGCGGGTTTTCTCTAGTTACAGAGAGTGGGGGCTTCTCACTGCAGTGGCTTCTCATTGCGGAGCTCAGGCTCTAGAGCACAGGCTCAATAGTTGCTCCGTGCGGGTTTAGCTGCTCCACAGCAAGTGGGATCTTCCTGGACCAGGGATGGAAACTCACTGGCAGGTGGATTCTTTACCACTGAGTCAGTAGGAAAGTCCCTTGTTGAGAATTTTTACATGTATGTTCATCAGGGATATTGGTCTGTAGTTATCTTTTCTCGTAATGTCTTTTCTTTAAAAAGAAAAAAATTTTAATATTTTATTTCTTTCCTTATTTGGCTTCACTGGGTCAGTTGCATCACACAGGGTCTTGACTTTTGCTGCAGTGTGCAGGCTCTTTAGTTGAGCATGAGTACTCTTAGTTGGGGCATGTGGGGTTGGGAGCTCGGAATCTTAGCCCTGGACCACCAGAGAAGTCCCTCTTGTAATGTCTTTGTCTGACTTTAATATCAGAGTAATATTGACCTTGTAGAATGAGCTGGAAACTGTTTCTTCCTCCTCTATTTTTTTGGAAGAATTTTGAGAGTGTTAATTCTTCCTTAAAAAGTTGACAGAATTCAATATACCATCTAGTCCTAAACTTTTCTTTGCTAGAAATTTTTTGTCTACTGACTCAATCTCTTCACTTATATGTCTATTCAGAGTTTACTTTTGGCTTCCCTTGTGGCTCAGCTGGTAAAGAATCCACCTGCAGTGTGGGAGACCTGGGTTCAATCTCTGGGTTGGGAAGATCCCCTGGAGAAGGGAAAGGCTACCCACTCCAGTATTCTGGCCTGGAGAATTCCATTGACTGTATAGTCCCTGGGATCGCAAAGAGTCGGACTGAGTGGCTTTCACTTTTTTACTGTCTACAATACTATATTAGTTTCAGGCATACAACATATAATTCAATATTTTTATAGGCTGTACTCCATTTAAAGTTATTATAAAGTAATGGTTATATTTCCCTGTGCTGTACAACATATTCTTGTAACTTATTTTATACACAGTAGTTTGCACCTGTTAATCTACCTTTCCTATAATTGTCCCTCCCTCTTCCTTCTCCCCCACCGGTAACCACAAGCTTTTTCTCTATATCTGTGAGTCTGTTTCTGTTTTGTTATCTTCACTTGTTTATTTTATTTTTTATATTCTACATATCAGTGATAATGTAGTCTCTGTCTTTTTCTGACTTATTTCACTAAGTATAATACTCTCAAGGTCCATCCATGTTGCGAATGGCAGAATTTCATTCTCTTTTATGGGTAATATTCCACTGTATATGTCACCACATCTTCTTGATCCAGCATCTGCTGATGGCTACTTAGGTTCATTTCATATCTTGGCTATTGTAAGTTACTGTTGCTGTGAACATTGGGGTGCGTCTATCCTCTGAGTGTTTTCATTTTCTTTGGATATTTACCCAGCAGTGGAATTGCTGGATAATATGGTAGTTCTAGTTTTAGTTTAGGTTTGTTTTTTTTGTGTGTGTGGCAGTTTGTGTCTTTTCAGGATTTGTCCATTTCATTTACATTACCTAATTTGTTGTTCTACAACTGTTGATAGGATTCTCTTATAATTCTTTTTATTTCTATAAGTTTGGTAGTAATGTCCCCACTCTCATTTCTGATTTTTAGTAATTTGAGTCTTCTCTCTTTTTTTTCTCTTGATCAGTCTAGTTAAAGTTTTGCCAACAGCTTGACAAAAAAGTTGATTTAAAAAAAATCTATTGATCTGGCTGCTCCAGGTCTTAGCTGCAGCATAGGGTATCTTCGTTCCGTCATGTGGAGTCTTTTGTTGTGGCCTCTGGAATCTCTAGTTGTGGTACTGGAACTCTTAGTTGAGACATTTGGGATCTAGTTCCCCAACCAGGATTTGAACCCGGGCCCCCTGCATTGGGAGCACGAAGTCTTACCTACCAGACCACCAGGGACGTCCCCAAGAGGCTGATCTTTTCAAAGAAGCAATTTTTGTTTCCATTGATTATTTCTATTGTTATTCTGTTTTTAATTTCATTTGTCTGCACTGTAATCTTTCCTATTCCCTTCTTTATGCTTGCTTTGGGGTTAGCTTGCTCCTCTGTTTCTGGTTTTTTGGTAGAAGGTTAGGTCGTTGATCTGAGATCTTTCTCCTTTGATAGTGCCGGGTTTACAGGCACAGACTCCCCTCCGAGCACTGTTTTCATTGCATCTCTTTGTTTCTTTTTATTGCTAAATAATATTCCTCTAGACAGATATGCCACAGCTTATTTGATTTTTATTTTTTTAGGTTGAGATTTTGTCTTTGGAAATTATTGGTTCATGTCTTTTGTACTTAAAAAAAAACATATTTAAAAGAAAAAGAAAAAAACATTTCATTCATCTGCTCATCAGTTGATGGATATTTGTGTTCTCCACCTTGGGGCTATTCTGATATATTGCTATGAACATTTACATACAAAGTCTTTTCTGTATATACATGTTTTCAGTTCTTTCAGGTACCAGGAGTGAATTCCTGTGTTACATGATAACTCTGTGGTTAAATTTTGGCAGCATTTAGCATGGATACAATAATATTAGCTAATGAAGACATGCTCAGATTTCCTCAATAGTACCAAGAATTCATAGCTCTGGCATGGAGGTAGAATTTATATTTGATGAAACGTACGACTCTCAGGTGCAAATTTCAATGAGCATATACATATATATATGTGAAAGGGAAAGTTGCTCAGTCACGTGTCCGACTCTGTAACCCCGTGGACTGTACAGTCCATGGGATTCTCCAGGCAAGAATACTGGAGTGGGTAGCCTGTCCCTTCTCCAGGGTATCTTCCTAACCCAGGGATCGAACCCAGGCCTCCCGCATGGCAGGCGGACTCCTTACCAGCTGAGCCCCTGGGGAGGCCCACATGTATATGTGTGTGTATCTGTTCTAGCACCACCCGAAGTCCTTTCCATTGCCCCTGAAACTTTTTCTTTCCAGCAACTTCCCTCCACACACATCTGTTATTATTATGGTAATAGTAGCTCTGGGGATCCTCATAAAAGACTAATATATATTTTTAAGGATGTCTATTATTTTTTTATTGAAGGATAATTGCTTTACAGAATTTTGTTATTTTCTGTCAAACCTCAACATGGATCAGCCGTAGGTATACATGTATTCCCTTCCCTTTTGACCCTCCCTCTCATCTCCCTCCTCACTCCATCCCTCTAGGTTGATACAGAGCCCCTGTTTGAGTTTCCTGAGACACACAGCAAATTCCCGTTGGCTGTCTATTTTATATATGGTAATGTAAGTTTCCCTGCTACTCTCCATACATCCCACCCTCTCCTCCTCTTTCCCCATGTCCATAAGTCTATTCTCTATGTCTGTTTCTCCATTGTTGCCCTGCAAATAAAGACTGATATTTATCTCAAGAATTTGCAAGACACATTCCTTCCTCTTTTGAACTCGAGGCAGACTGGGGAATGGGGCAGATCATGAGCGCTGGAATTAAACAGACCACACTCTTACTCTTGACTCTGCCATTTACCGGCTGTATACTGTGGGCAGGTTACTTGATATCTGCGAGTCTCAGTTTTCTCCAATGTGAAAGTGAGTGATGTGTGAAAATTAGTCAGAACTATGTATCTGAAACACTGGCCACCCCGTGGACACCTTCTAAACATCAATTTCCTCTCCGTTTCTCACTCCCTCTTCCTTATTTGATTCTCACAACAATCTTCACTCAGTCATTTATTCACTCAGCTACGCTGTGTAGCAGGCGCTCATCTCTGGGGCAACAATGTGAATTGAAACAGCCACCGCTGGGACTTCCCTGGGGGTCCAGCAGCTAAGAACCTGCCTCCCAGTGCAGAGGGTGCAGGCTTGATCCCTGGTCGGGGAACTAAGATCCCCCATGCTACGGGGCCACTGGGCCCACGGGCTGAAACTAGAGTCTGTGTGCTACACAGAGAGACCTAGCGTGCCGCGGCTGAGACCCACACAGCCAAATAGATACATATTTAAAAGTCAGCCACCATCCCTGTCATTGTGAGGGTTATAGTCAAGAAGGTGGTTAATGGAATAACCACCGTAGAGCAAGGTGAAGAAGTACCCAGTGCCCTGAGAGGGTATGATGAGGGCCTGGACTCTCTCAGTGCTGCTGCTCAGAGAAGGCATCTAGGAAGAGGTGAACCTTCAGCTAAGAATGGAGCAAATAGGACAGAATGAGGCACCTTTCCAGGAAGAAGAAACAGGGTGTGCAAATGCACCGTGGCAGGCAAGAGCACGGTGCCCTCGAGGAGCCACCGAGGGACCCAGGCAGCGGCAGCAGGGCCGGATGTGGCTGGAGGTGGCGAGGGCCAGGCCTCCCCCGGCAGCCACGGTCAGAAACCAGGTCTTCAGCACAGGAGCAAGGACAGGCACGGGCGACTTTTCAGCGGAGGTGAGGCAGGCGCTAGATACGATCAGATCTGCCCCGAGAAGAGAGAGCGTCACCGGGGCAGGGCCTGCACGCATCTCGGTGAGGAACTGGGGCAGGGTGGTGGTGGTGGACATGGAGGGGCGTGGTCAGAACTGAGAGATATTTCGGCATTTAGCTGGTTCATTGGATATTCATCGGAAGGACTGATGCTGAAGCTGAAACGCCAATACTTTGGCCACCTTAAGAACTGACTCATTTGAAAAGACAAGACCCTGATGCTGGGAAAGACTGAAGGCAGGAGGAAAAGGGGACGACAGAGGATGAGATGATTGGATGGCATCACCGACTCAATGGACCTGAGTTTGAGTAAACTCCGGGAGTTGGTGATGGACAGGGAGGCCTGGCGTGCTGCAGTCCATGGGGTCGCAAAGACACGACTGAGCGACTGAGCGACTGAACTGAACTATCTGGTAAACCCCACAGGACTTGGAGATGGCCTGGACATAAGGAGGGAGAGACAAGCAGAGTGTGTTGCGAGCCATGCGTAAAAGGGCGGTGCTGGTGAGATGGGAGATCCCAGAGGGGACCAGGGCTGAGGGATTGATCAGGGGACCACGCTGAGCTGAAGAAGCCGGGGTTCTGTGAGGGAAAGGGACTGGCTGTGGCCAGATGGTGGGGTGCGGTGGGGATGAGCGGTAACGCTCTTATGAACACCTGCTGCTCTCGAGGAAGCTTCCAGCTGGTGTGTGGGGATGGGGAGGTGGTGGTTAGCAGTGCTCCAATGCTTAAGATCTGGGAGCATTCCTGTCTGAGTATTCTGGAAGCAACTTCGCACCTCTTCTGGAAGATGAAGCCAGCTAGAACAAGGCCAAGAAACCGTTTCCTGAGCGTGCAAAATTATCCTGATGGCAGCTGGCATCCCGGCTGACAGTGCACAGTGCCCGGTACACGGCCGGTGCTCCATAACCCGTAACCCTCTGCAGTAGGGGGCTCAGCACCTCCAGGTTGAGGGGCCTGAGAGGTAAGACTCTACTCAAGGCAGGAACTAGGTGTCAGAACAAAGAGGTTAATTTTGGTTCTGAAGCCTCCTCGGTTCGGGAATTTGAACATGATGAAATTGATGCTAATAGAATTGCGAAGTTGAATTTTAATTTCCAAAACACTTTTCCCTCCCCTCCTGGGTGGCGGGAAAACAGATAAAATTCCCAAGCTGGGAATATAATTACGTCCCATTCAGACACTTGGCAATTTGCCCCCAATCTAGCACTGAATGCTGAAAATAGGGAGAAAGCAAACATTGGCTGGGGGCCACGGGAGAAGTGGCAACAAATTACTGTTCTTTCAAGAATTTCAAGTATCAACAGACCAGTTTATGGAATGTGCTGGGGTGTTGTTCTCCTAGAAAAGAGGATGGCCTCACTGGGCTCTCCAGAACCTTCTGGGTCAGACCAGAGTGAGGCACTTGGGGCACCTTCCCCCAGCCCCACCCTGCTTGTAAGACCCCAGGACTCAGTAGCAGTTCAAGACAGGGAGGCTCCAACTCCTCCCACCACTTTTATTCACAGGCTGTCCCGTCTCTAATCAAATTAGAAGCCTGAGGGAGGAGCTGACCCCTGGCTGT
The DNA here is from genome assembly GCA_006408695.1 of Aepyceros melampus. Classification (NCBI taxonomy): domain Eukaryota; kingdom Metazoa; phylum Chordata; class Mammalia; order Artiodactyla; family Bovidae; genus Aepyceros; species Aepyceros melampus. The sequence continues at coordinate 188,759 of SJXQ01006167.1, forward strand.
CACAGCCCCGGCGGGCTGCCTGTACTCAGGGCACCCAACACAGAGATGTGTTTAGTGCACACCCAATATATGTAAGACGTTTCGCTATGCACTCTGCTGATGGCAAAGGACACTGACCCCGTCTCCTTCTACCAGGGAGCTCATTGCCTCATAGAAACAACCCAAGTAGGAAACGATTTACCCAGATGTGATCTTAAATAACCTCAGATCACATGTTGAGAAGGCTTTCCTTTTTCAATTTTATTTCACTCTCTCTGGGCTAAATATATCATCAACACCTCCCTGACACTTGTTAAAAGCCCTTGGCAGGCAACCGATTCAAGCTAGAACTCACTGAGCCTATGGTCATGTTACCTTCTATTCGTGGCAAAGGAAATTGGCTTCCTATTTTCAATAGTGAATTAATTCTAAAATTAATCTGTTGGAATAAAAAAAGGAAAGAGTCAATCCACTTGAAGAAGTGTATCAACCAGTCACTGTACAGGTGGTGGCCGCAGACATGCCCACAGCCACCTGGAAGCAAGAGGAAGCAAACGGTCCCCACCCAGCACCACGGACTCACAACTGTCCTATGGAATCCTTGTCCCACCTATTTCCAAAATACCCCAGAGGATGGAGCATTTTCCTTTTGGCCTGGGATCAGCTCAACCTGCTGGGGATAAAAAGCGATTAACAACCTTGGTATTGTTTTCTGCGGCTGTTTTTCTCCCTCCAACCCCTCCTCTTGGGAGAAACGTTAATACAAACAAAACCATTTGGACTCAGTTAAGTGTTCTTTGGGTGAGTTGAGCCTTGTTTTCCAACTAAGGTCTTAAGATATTTTAAGGGATAAGGAGTATGTCAGGGCTATATATTGTCACCCTGCTTATTTAACTTATATGTAGAGTACATCATGTGAAATGCCAGGCTGGATGAAGCTCACCTGGAATCAAGATTGCCAGGAGAAATATCAATAACCTCATATATGCAGATGACACCACCCAATGGCAGAAAGTGAAGAAGAACTAAAGTGCCTTTGGATGAAAGTGAAAGAGGAGAGTGAAAAAGTTGGCTTAAAACTCAACATTCAAAAAACTGAGATCATGGCATCTGGTCCCATTACTTCATGGCAAATCGATGGGGAAACAATGGAAACAGTGAAACATTCTATTTTCTTGGGCTCCAAACTCACTGCAGATGGTGACTGCAGCCATGAAATTAAAAGATGCTTGCTCCTTGGAAGAAAGCCTATGAAAAACCTAGTGAGTGTATTAAAAAAGCAGAGACATCACTTTGCCAACAAAGGTTCATCTAGTCAAAGCTATGGTTTTTCCAGTAGTCATGTATGGATGTGACAGTTGGATCATAAAGAAGGCTGAGTACTAAGAAATGATGCTTTCAAACTGTGTTGGAGAAGACTCTTGAGTCCCTTGGACAGCAAGGAGATCAAACCAGTCAATCCCAAAGGAAATCAGCCCTGAATATTCATTGGAAGGACTGATGCTGAAGCTGAAGCTCTGATACTTTGGCCACCTATGTGAAGCGCTGACTCACTGGAAGACCCTGATGGTGGGAAAGATTGAGGGCAGGAGGAGAAGGGAAGGATGAGATGATGGTTGGATGGCATCACTGACTCTATGGACATGAGTTTGAGCAAACTCTCGGGGATAATGGACAGGGAAGCCAGGACGCTGCAATCCACGGGGTGTCAAAGGGCCAGACACGACTGAGCGACTGAACAACAACAACAACAAGGGATAAGAAGAAAGAGCCGGCTACCCACAGAGAGAGGAGTGTCGGCTCAGGGCCATCAGTTCCAAGGCTGCAATCCCAGCTCCCAGCACCAGGGCCCATTTCAGACCTCAGCTGCCTGAGCACTGCCATCGCCCTTACTATTCTCTTCCCATGTAACTAGAAATATTCATCCCTGTTATTCAGCCACTAAGTAGTGTCTGACTCCTTGCGATCCCATAGACAGCAGCACGCCAGCCTCTTCTGTCCTCCACTGTCTCCCAGAGTTTGCTCAAACTGATGCCCACTGAGTCAGTGATGCTGTCTAACCATCTCATCCTCTTTTGCCCCCTTCTCCTCTTGCCCTCAATCTTTCCCAGCATCAAGGTCTTTTCCAATGAGTCATCTTTTTGCATCAGGTGGCCAAAGTATCAGAGCTTCAGCTTCAGCATCAGTTCCTCCAATGAATATTCAGGGTTGATTTCCTTTGAGATTGACTGATTTGATCTCCTTGCTGTCCGAAGGACTCTCAAGAGTTTTCTCCAGCACCGCAATTTGAAATATAAATAACATTAAACCACAAACACCTAACACGTATGCCAAAGTTAAAACTAGCTTATGTTTCCATATTTGAAATTTACTGATTGTAGAATTTTGAATGAGATCATTCAAAATTTAAAGTTTAAAAATGAGCTTTTAAAAATCATTTATCTATTTAGGCCACACTGAGCATCATAGGCGGAGAAGGCAATGGCAACGCACTCCAGCATTCTTGCCTGGAGAATCTCAGGGATGGCTCCTTGGAAGAAAACCTGGCGGGCTGCCGCTATGGGGTCACACAGAGTCAAACACGACTGAAGCGACTTAGCAGCAGCAGCAGCAGAGCATCATGTGGGATCTTAGTTCCCTGATCAGGGAAACAAACCAGTGCCTCCTGCCTTGGAAGTGCAGTCTTAACCACTGGACCACTTGGGAAGTCCCTGAAATGAACTTTTATTCTTGAGTTTTGTTTGGATTGAGAGGGAATTCTGCTTTTCTGGCACTCCGGGCACATCTTTTTAGCCTAATCACTAGCCGCTGAGGGAGGGTGGGGGTGGAGAGAGGGCGAGGCGGGAGCGTGACCCGGCCCAGGGACTGCTCCGAATGTTGACACGTCACCTGTCAGATTCACTCCGTGCTGTGCTGTCGGTCTGACATCAGCCTTTCCGCCGGCCAGACAGGGACCTGTCCTGTCTCCCTGACATTAACCGGGTTCTCAGCAAGCAGTTATCAGTTTACTCCACAAAGACCCTCTTGCTCTGGGGACACGGAGAGATCAGGACACAGATGTAGAAAATGGCCCAAGAATAAGGAAGAAACTCGTGCACCATCCATTATCATGGAACCCGGTAGCGATGAGACATGCCATTTCTAGACCGTCAGAGCAAGGTGGGGCCAGAAACCAGGCCTTGCCCAAACTTGTCATTTCACGAATAAGGAAATAAGATTTTGGGGTTAACAGTGGCTCCTGCCAAGGAGGGATTAGTTTGTGTGTGCACTTTAATTATGGGCGGGTCCCAGCACACAGTGGGCTCGAAACAAAAATGTTCACTGAGCGCTTCCCCAGCGGCTCAGTGGTAAAGAATACTCCCGCCAATGCGGGAGTCGCGGGTTGGATCCCCGATCTGGGAAGATCCCGCTTGCCACGGGGGGACTACATCCGCTTGGCACAACTATTGGCTGTGCCCTAGAGCCTGGGAACAGCAACTAATGAAGCCTGTGAACCCGAGAGCCCGTGCTCTGCAACGTGAGAAACCCACGCACTGCAACTAGAAACTGCTCCCTGCAACTAGAGCGGCCCCTGCTTGCTGATGAGAGAAGAGCCTGCGCAGCAACAGACTCAGGACAGCTGGACATCAGTAAATTAAGTTTACCAAAAAAAGAAAGAAGCTTTACTGAATTTGAATAAATCTTCAGATTTGCTGGAGGAAAAAGGAAGTTGGAATCAGGTCTTGGTTGAGCAGGGCTTCCCAGGTGGCACAGTGGTAAAGAATCCACCTGTGGACGCAAGCGCTGCAGGTTTGATCCCTGCGTCTGGCAGATCCTCTGGAGGAGGAAATAGCAACTCACCCCAGTACTCTTGCCTGGAAAATTCTATGGACAGAGGAGCCTTGTGCATTACAGTCCGTGAGGGTGCAAACAGTCAAAACTGAGCAACTGAGCACGCACTTGGGTGAGCTTCTTTACAAGGTAAGGATGTGGGGGGAAGAGAGGGTGCTCTGTGGCCGACTCTGACCCGCCTTCCTCCCAGTGAATGGATGCCTAGCCTATGAACAGCTTCTGAGGCTAGTTAAGTGCGGGAGCACCAACACTGGTGCTTTGGAGGAATTGTTTTTCTCAAAGTCCTCCTCTGGCTCCTCTTTGACATGCCAGGACCAGCCCAGCTCCGGGGACTGGAGAAGGGCCATGCACTCTGGGGACCTTCGCATACCGTGCCCAGGGATGCCGTGCCCACCCTCTGGGGCTGCGGCTGCAGTGATGGCTTCTACAGGCCGTTTTAGGAGAGCTGCTTTCTGCCGCCTCCGTCCTGGGGGAGGTCAGGTGGCACTGGGACAAGCAGAGCACTGTGGTGCCAGCCATTGTTCCAAGTGTCCTTAAATGGATGTTTCTGGCACACTCTCCGGGCACACAGGTCCCTGGCGCTTTAAGCAGGAGGAATAAGGGGGTGGGTTGTTGCATCTTCTCTCCTTGGAGAAATAAGGAAGTTGGATTATTTGTGGTTCGTTTTAGGGAGAAATAAGGAAGTTAATTTTTCTGAGTAAGGCATTTTTGGTGACCTGAAACAAAAATTTGGATGGGGGGAATTGTGAAGCTGTAACTGGAGTTTTCAGGATCTCCATGGGCCCAGGAAACAAGGAGCCCTAACGACAGCCAGGCCCCTCTGGTGACAGACACGGGGACTGGGAAGCTGGGGACGGAAGTCGCCTGCCCGGTGCCCTAGGGCCCATGCCTGCCTTATCTCGCTGCCTCGCTGACCTCTCATCAGCTGCTCCCTTCTCGCCTCCTTCAGTGCGCATGCCCACCTCCTCAGGCCCCACGGAGACCCCAGAGAGCCTGAGCTCTCCTCTCTCGTGGCCAACAGCTGCCCTCTCATTAGCAGTTCTGGTTACTCGTGGAGTCAGCGGACAGGTCTAGGTATTGGCCAAACCTGAGCTGATCGGCTGTGTCCAGAGGGATATGCGAGTGTCTGAGTGTGTGCACGTGTGTGTGAGTGTGAAAGCATGTGTTGGGAGTGTGTGTGGGTGTGCGCGCATGTGTGTGAAGGGGTGTGTTGGGATAGTGCATGTGTGTGTGTGTGTGAAGGGCTGTACTGTGATTGTGTGTGTGTGTGTGAAGGGCTGTGTTGTGATTGTGTGTGTGTGTGTGTATGTGTGAAGGGATGTGTGTGATTGTTTGTGAAGGGCTGTGCTGTGATACTGGAGAAGGCAATGACACTCCACTCCAGTGCTCTTGCCTGGAAAATTCCATGGATGGAGGAGCCTGCTGGGCTGCAGTCCATGGGGTTGCTAAGAGTCGGGCACGACTGAGCGACTTCACTTTCGCTTTTCACTTTCACGCATTGGAGAAGGAAAGGAGCCTGGTGGGCTGCCATCTATGGGGTCGCACAGAGTCGGACACGACTGAAGCGACTTAGCAGCAGCAGCAGCAGTGCTGTGATAGCTCCCTGGGGTAACAGGTGCCGGGGCAGGGCTTCCCCTGGGATGACGGCGCTGCAGGTAGGCCCTCTCAGTAAGTGTGTCTTCTCTCCGTGGAGAGCAGTGAGGATGAGAGGCTGTCCTCTCGGTCTGAGAACGAAGGAGTGAAGGTGGTTTGTAACAGAAGAAAGTGGAGTGACAGCCTTTCATCAGCTGCGGTCCAGACGTCCCACAAGCCAGTCCTCAGTTCTTTATGCGCTCCACGCTGGCCCTGCGTGGCCAAGGCATCCATAGCTGAGCGGACCAGGAGTGGATATGTGGCCCGGGGGGACCGATCCCGTTCTCTCCTGGGCGCTGGCACTGCCACACCCCAATGCGGTTGCTAGAAGCCCTGGGGGATGGGGTCAGGTCCTGCTGCAAAGACTGGCAAGAATAGAGAGTGGGCTTACAGGGAGAGGAGAGTGAAGCGAGTACAGGGAGAAGAAACGAAGTCTAAAAATGGTCTGAACGCTTAAAACTGGTGACTGATCAAATCCCTGCTTCCAGCCAGCCACTTTGTAAAACAGTATGAAGGTGTCTCAAAGAACTCAAAATAGAACTATTAGGCTGGTGAAATTTGTAACTAGGCTCGAACACATCTTTATTAATCAAAGTAGGAACTTTCACAATTAACACATTTTTGTCAATGAAAAATAAGTTTGTTTATTCCTAGTGCATAAAAATCTGTGCTTCGGGATTTGAGGGACTCTTGCACACCCTTTTCTGCTTCTTGATGGTGGTGGATCACAATAAACTGTGGAAAATTCTGAAAGAGATGGGAATATCAGACCAACTGACCTGTCTCTTGAGAAATCTGTATGCAGGCCAGGAAGCAACAGTTAGAACTGGACATGGAACAACAGACTGGTTCCAAATAGGAAAAGGAGTACATCAAGGCTGTATATTGTCACCCTGCTTATTTAACTTCTATGCAGCGTACATCATGAGAAACGCTGGACTGGAAGAAACACAAGCTGGAATCAAGATTGCTGGGAGAAATATCAATAACCTCAGATGTGCAGATGACACCACCCTTATGGCAGAAAGTGAAGAGGAACTAAAAAGCCTCTTGATGAAAGCAAAAGTGGAGAGTGAAAAAGTTGGGTTAAAGCTCAACATTCAGCAAACGAAGATCATGGCATCCGGTCCCATCACTTCATGGGAAATAGATGGGCAAACAGTAGAAACAGTGTCAGAATTTTTTTTCTGGGCTCCAAAACCACTGCAGATGGTGACTGCCGCCATGAAATTAAAAGACGCTTACTCCTTGGAAGAAAAGTTATGACCAACCCAGATAGTATATTCAAAAGCAGAGACATTACTTTGCCGACTAAGGTCCGTCTAGTCAAGGCTATGGTTTTTCCTGTGGTCATGTATGGATGTGAGAGTTGGACTGTGAAGAAGGCAGAGCGCCGAAGAATTGATGCTTTTGAACCGTGGTGTTGGAGAAGACTCTTCAGAGTCCCTTGGACTGCAAAGAGAGAGATCCAACCAGTCCCTTCTGAAGGAGATCAGCCCTGGGATTTCTTTGGAAGGAATGATGCTAAAGCTGAAACTCCAGTACTTTGGCCACCTCATGCGAAGAGTTGACTCATTGAAAAAGACTCTGATGCTGGGAGGGATTGGGGGCAGGAGGAGAAGGGGACAACAGAGGATGAGATGGCTGGATGGCATCACTGACTCAATGGACGTGAGTCTGAGTGAACTCCGGGAGTTGGTGATGGACAGGGAGGCCTGGTGTGCTGAGATTCACGGGGTAGCAAAGAGTCGGACACGACTGAGCGACTGAACTGAACTGAACTGAATGCTCTATGGCTCAAAAGTGGAAATAATGGCAGATTTTATTTTCTTGGACTCCAAAATCACTACAGATGATGACTGCAGCCATGAGATAAAAGATGATTGCTCCTTAGAAGGAAAGCTGTGACAAACCTAGACATTATGTTAAATGGAGATAGTCCAGTTCAGACTTCAGAAACAGAGTAGACCTTTGACCTTGCTTCTGAACTGTCTGGACACTGCCCAGATTCCATTTCTGCCCACAAACACAGCTAGTCATGAGCACTTTAGATAAGAAAGGGAGTGGGTCTCCGAATTCTTGAGCCCCTGGAGGCCTGGCCAACCACCCCAGGGTTTAAGGAAATCCTATGACTCACAGATGATACCACTTTAACGGCAGAAAGTGAAGAAGAACTAAACAGCCTATTGATGAAAGTGAAAGAGAGAGTGAAAAAGCTGGCTTAACAAGGTAAAAAAACAGCCTTCAGAATGGGGGAAAACAATAGCAAATGAAGCAACCGACAAAGAAATAATCTCAATACCAGAAAAACAAACAACCCAATCAAAAAGTGGGCCAAAGAACTAAACAGACACTTCTCCAAAGGAGACATACAGATGGCTAACAAACACATGAAAAGATGCTCAACATCACTCATTATTAGAGAAATGCAAATCAAAACCACAATAAGGTCTCATCTCACACCAGTCAGAATGGCTGCCATCAAAAAGTCTACAAACAAAAAATACTAGAGAGAGTGTGGAGAAAAGGGATCTCTCTCATACTCTTGATGGGAATGCAAACTGGTATAGCCACTATGGAGAACAGTGTGGAAATTCCTTAAAAAACTAGAAATAGAACTGCCTCATGACCCAGCAATCCCACTGCTGGGCATACAAACCAGGGAAACCAGAATTGAAAGAGACACGTGTACCCCAGTGTTCACCGCAGCACTGTTTACAACAGCCAGGACATGGAAGCACCCTAGATGCTCATTGATGGATAAGGAAGTTGTGGTACACAATGGAATATCACTCGGCTAAAAAAGGAACGCATTTGAGTCAGTTCAAATGAGGCGATGAAACTGGAGCCCATCACACAGAGTGAAGAAAGTCAGAAAGAGAAACACCAATACAGTATGTCAATGCACATATATAGAATCTAGAAAGACGGTAACAACAATCCTACACGCGAGACAGCAAAAGAACAGACTTTTGGACTATGTGGGAGAAGGTGAGGATGGGCTGATACGAGAGAATAGGACTGAAACATGTATTTTTTCAGTGTACGTGACGTGTTGCCGTATGTAAAATAGATGATCAGTGCAAGTTCGATGCCTGGAGCAGGGCGCTCGAAATCGGTGCTCTGGGACAGCCCAGGGGATGGGGTGGGGAGAGAGGGGAGAGGGGGTTCAGGACGGGGCACACACGTGCACCTGCGGCTGCCTCGCATCGGTGGGGTGGCAGAACCACCACAATATTGTAAAGCAATTATCTTCCAATTAAAATAAACTAATTAATTTTAAATAAGAAAAAGCTGGCTTAAAAATCTACATTCAAAAAACAAAGATCATGGCATCCAGTTCCATCACTTTGTGGCAAATAAATGGGGAAAAAGGCAGAAACAGAGTTGGATTTCATTTTCTTGGGCTCCAAAATCACTGCAAACAGTGACTGCAGCCATAAAATTAAAAATTGCTTGCTCCTTGGAAGAAAAGCTATGAGAAACCTAGACGGCGTATTAAAAAGCAGAGACATTATTTTGCTGATAAAGGTCCATCTAGTCAAAGTTATGATTTTTCCAGTAGTCATGTATGGATGTGAGAATTGGACCATAAAGAAAACTGAGTGCCAAAGAATTGATGCTTTCGAACTGTGCCACTGGAGAAGACTCTTGAGTGTCCCTTGGACTGCAAGGAAATCCAACCAGTCAATCCTAAAGGAAATCAGTCCTGAATATTCACTGGAAGGACTGGTGCTAAAGCTCCAATACTTTGGCCACCTGAAGAGGATGATGCTGGGAAAGACTGAGGGCAGGAGGAGAAGGAGGCGACCAAAGATGACATGGTTGGATGGCATCACTGACTCAATGGACATGGAGATAGTGAAGGACAGGGAAGCCTGGTGTGCTGCAGTTCAAAGAGTCGCAAAGAATCCGACACAACTTAGCGACTGACCACCAACAACAAATCTCACAAGATTAAACAAACAGCCTTGTAAAAGTGTTAAAGTAAAACCAGAGCTGCGTTTTTGCACACAAACTGATGATGATATCAGTTTGCAGCCTGGGGTTTTAAGTGGGAACCCCCAAAACTGCAGTTTGAAGTCTTTCTTACCTGTGGAGTGAAGACACTGCCTGGGACCTTCCCGACTGGGACTCCAGATTGCTGGGACTCGGGATCTCCCATCACTGTTTAGTTCTGGGTGTTGGTCGACCCAGTTGGGTGATGTATGTGCTGTTCCTCTTCTCTATTGTTTCTGTTTCCCTTTTTTTTAATGACTCCATATTGAAATTAAGTTAGATAACACTTTATTAAATATTAAAGTTGTCTACCTGTGTGTAACGAGTGGTTTCTTTTGTATACCAATCCTTCGAACCCGAAATTAAAGTGAAACTTTCAGCAAAACAGATGCAAGCACCTAATGTTTATAGCAGCGTTGTTTACAACAGAGCAACCTAAGTGTCCATCAGCAGATGACTGGATAAAGATGTGGCGTGTATATACAACGGAATACCACTCAGCCATAACAAAATAATGATATTTTACCATTTGCAGCAACATGGGTGGAGTTGGAGGGTATTAAGCTTAGTGAGACAGGTCAGAGAGAGAAAGAAAAATACTGTTTGATATCCCTTATATGTAGAATCTAAAAAATAAAACAAATTAGTGAATATAACAGAAGAGAAACTGACTCACAGATATAGAGAAGAAACTAGTGGTTCCCAGAAGGGAGAGGGAAGCAGGAAGGAGCAGACAGGGGGAGTGAATTAAAAGATGCAAACAACTATATATAAAACACAGAGATATACTGTGCAGCACAAGGACTATAACCAATATTTGACAATAGCTATAAACGTAGTAAAACCCTTAAAAATTGTGACTCACTTTATTGTACATCCGAGACTTATATTGTGCAGCAGGTCTATTTCAGTAGGAATACAAAGGCTTTTGAACATCTTTCCTGAGGGGGAAAAAAAAAATCTCTGCTTCCAGTCACTTCTGGAACACCGATTGCCTCCCTGCCCTTGGCTGTTATGGACAAACTTCCCTTTAATAAATGCCTCTTTTCTGTTCATCCAGCAGGAGTGGTTTTCTATTACCAGCAAGTAGAACACTCGTTAATACATGTATAATAAAATAATGATTATACTTACTGAATGTTTATTGTGTGCCACTCTCCCCAGGGGTTTATATGGATTTTAAAACCCTCAACAGCTCTGTGTGGGGTGTGTGTTATTATTCCCATTTCACAGTCAAAGAAACTGAGGCACAGATAGGTTCACCTGCTCAAATTGAACACAGCTAGTGGAGCAAGATTTTTTTTTAATCAGTTGATATTTATTTTTGCATTATTTTGCGAATCTATACCTGGGAACACTTAAACATTTTTTTATTGGAGTACAGTTGATTTACAGTGCTGTGTTAGTTTCAGTACAGCAAAGTGAGTCTGTCATACATATATCCACTCTTTTTTTAGATTATTTCCCCATTTAGGCCATTACAGTGTATTAAGCAGAGTTCCCTATTCTATACAGTAGGTCATCATTAGCTATCTGTTTTATACGTTGGGTTGGCCAGAAGGTTCATCTGGATTTCTCCACAACATCTAACGGAAAACCCCAAATGAACGTTTTGGCCAAGCCGGTATAGAATACTGTGTCTATGTCAATCCCAATCTCCCAATTTATCCCTTCCCCCACCTTACCTCCTGGTAATCATGTCTGTTTTCTTCTATTTTTTCAATTAACTCATTTATTTTAATTGGAGGCTAATTACTTTACTATTGTGGTGGTTTTGCCAGACAGCGACATGCATCAGCCTGGAGCAGGTTTCGTTCTAGCCGCTGTGGCCTCCATCGCTTCGTGGGTCTTCTCTAGCTGCGGTGAGCACACGCCGCTCTCTGGCGGCACCCTGGCTTCTCACCGCGGTGGCTGCCCTGGGTGTGCAGCAGGGGCGCCGGGACACGGGCTTCAGCAGCTGTGGCTCCCGGGCTTAGGGAACAGGCTCAACCGTGGTGAGGCAGGGGTTTCGTTGCTCCCAGATCAGGGATCAAGCCTGTGTCTCCTGCCTTGGCAGGTGGATTCTTGACCACGGAGCCACCAGGGAAGCCCGTGGAGCGGGTTTCAGAGTCTGGGCCGCTGTCCATCGCGACAGAGTTTTCAGTTGAGACTGCTGGGAGGTGGGGGTGAGTCTGGGGGCCTTTTGGGCACACCCCTCCCAATCGCATGCTCACTCCAGTCCTGCATCCACACAGAAAACGCAAGCGGGAGGAGCTGGCATCTGAGGTGGAGGGATTGCACTCTGACCCCTTGCCTGTCCACCCCCACCCCCAGAAGCAGAGGGAAAGTCCGGAGTCCCGGGTTTCCATGACACTGCACTTCGGGGGCGGGTAAACATTAAACCCACTGGTCTTCCTTCCTCCCAGTGCTCAGAGACCTCTGGAACCTCGGAAGAGGCTGGAAAGGGGAGGAGACTGTTGGGAAGGCACAGCACGTGGTCACTCCCCTTCCAGAATCACTTTGGGGGTGCTTCCTTCATGACCAGCCGCACATCCTCTCTCCCACTCAGAGACTGTGAGCACCACGGCTAGGGGTCTGGACTGGGAACTACACGCTGGCCACTTGCTCCTGACTTGACCACCAAGCCTCTTATTTTCTGTCTGTAAAATGGAGTTCATAGTAACCCCACCCAGAGGAGAAAATAGGAAAATACATCCAGAGGGCTGTAAACCCTGGACGTGATTGTGAAAATGTGTATGTATTAAGCCAGGGAAGCAGAGTCTTTGGGTTTTCTCCACAAGGGAGAGAAACTACATCCTGAATACATCACTGAAAGTGAAGTCGCTCAGTCGTGTCCAACCCTGTGCGACACCGTGGACTGTAGCCTACCAGGCTCCTCTCTCCATGGGATTCTCCAGGCAAGAATACTGGAGTGGGTTGCCATTTCCTTCTCCAGGGGATCTTCCCAACCCAGGGATCGAACCCAGTTCTCCTGCATTGGAGGCAGACGCTTTGAGCCACTGGGAAAAATCTTACCTGAATGTAGGCTGTTTCATACATCTCCTGTGATCCCCTTCTTTGAGTTTTTGTTTTATTTTGTCTTGCTTTAAAAATAATGGTTTATTGAGTCTATTTGTTTTTGGTTGCACGGGGTCTTTGTTGCTGCCCACGGGCTTTCTCTAGCTGCAGAGAGTGGAGGCTGCTCTTCCTGTGGCTCACGGCTGTCTCACTGCGGTGGTTTCTCTTGTTGTGGAGTATGGTTTGGCTGCTCTGCGGCAGGTGGGATCTTCCCAGACCAGGGATCGAACCGTGACTCCTGCCTTGGCAGGTGGATTCTAACCACTGGACCACCAGGGAAGCCCGGTTTTGCTTTGAAGGGAAAGATACTTTCCTGGTGGCCCAGCGGTTAGGATTCGGGGCCTTCCCTGCCAGGGCCCAGTGTATTTCTTATTTGGTACAGATTTGGCCCAGGTTCGACCCCTGGTCAGGGAGCTGAGACCCCCACATGCCTCAACTAAAGAGCCTATGTGCCAACACTAAGACCTGGAGAAGTCAACTAAAACAAACCATTTTTAAAAAAACAAGTAAATTGTGGAAGAGAAATACCAAGGTGTTAAATGGATTCGCTCTGTGTGATGAAACTACAGGGTATTTTAATTTATTTTTCCTTGGATTTTATTTTGGATTCAGACTTTCTAATGTGAACTGAGATGATTTATATCTTTAAAAACATACCTTACTGTATACCCATAAAATATTTTTATTATTATTTATTCCAAAGTGCTTTGGCAAGTATAGAGCCCATAAATGCAAGTGTGTGAGTACTCGCCTAAGTCCTAGAGCCATGTGGGGGAGACATTTGTGACTTACCTCCCCGTCACCCGCCCCCTCCTGGCCTTTCCGAGCAGGGTGGGTAGGCTGGGACTTTATCCCATCTCTACGGGTGGGCCCGGATTGGCTTATATCAACCACTGGGGTGGTTGGTTTAGGGAGCCCGTGAAGGAGGCTTGCCTTTTCATACCATACAAGGGGCTCTCCATGCAAAAATACTGCAGTGCATTGCCATTTCTTCTCCAGTGGACCTCATCTTGTCAGAGCTCTTCACCGTGACCCGTCCATCTTGGGTGGTCCAGCACCATATGGCTCGTCACTGCATTGAGTTACGAAAGTCCCTTTGCCATGACAAGGAGAAGGGGTGGCAGAGGATGAGATGGTTAGAGGCATCACCGGCTCAAGGGACATGAAACTGGGAAACTCTGGGAGATAGTGGAGGACAGAAGGGCCTGGTGAGCTCTGCCCATGGGGCTGCAAGAGAGTCAGATACGACTTAGGGACTGAAAACAACAACGGAAGTTTGGCCATGAGACAATGCCAAGACTTGAGTTTGTTTGGGGAAACAGATTTCCACGTTTTTGATGATACATTGCAGGTGATATGTCGTCTGGGCACCTCCACCTGGATGTACACAGGGCCAAAAGGAGCTGAGAAATGAAAAGAGAGAGAAATCAGGTCCTAGGACATCACTGAGCCACCAAGAATAAAAGCCTCTCCCACGTGTAGACTTGCCTGTTTCATGAGCCAATAAATTTCCTTTAGTTTCAAAACTGGTTTGAGAACTTCCCTGGCAGTCCAGTGGTTAAGAATCCGCCTGCCAGTGCCGAGGACAGGGGTTTGATCCCTGGTCCAGAAAGATTCCACGTGCGGCGGGGCAACTAAGCCAGTGTGTCGCGACTACTCAAGCCCACATGCTCTAGAGTCTGTATTCTTCAACAGAAGAAGCCACTATGAGGAGAAGTGGTATCGCAACTAGATACATCGCAACTATAGAGTATTGCAACCATGCATCGCAACTTGAGAGTAGCCCCTGCTAGACACAACTAGAAGAGAAGCCTGCGAGCAGCAATGAAGACCCAGTGCAGTCAAAAATAAGTAGTAATTAAATTAAAAAAATTTTTTTTAAGTTCGACAAATTGAATTTTGTTGTTTGTGTGTGTGTGCGCTAAGTTGCTACAGTCGTGTCTGACTCTGTGCGACCCTATGGACTGTAGCCCGCCAGGCTCCTCTGTCCATGGGATTCTCCAGGCAAGACTACTGGAGTGCGTTGCCATGCCCTCCTCCAGGGGGACCTTCCTGATCCAGGGATCTAACCCATGCCTCTTATGTCTCCTGCACTGACAGGCAGGTTCTTTACCACTAGCACCACTTGGGAAGCCCAGATTTTGATATTTACAACTTAACTGATGAGCAAACGGGGACCTGAGGTAGGATGCTACAAATCACAGATCCTCCAGGGCAGAACTTGTGGGGCAGAGGAGAGCAATACAGCACAGGTGGACAGGGATTTTTGGCTGGGAGGTTGGCTATTCTAAAATAGCTGGTGCGAAGGAGTCAGTGTGGTCGGAGTCTGTTGAATATTGGAATTCAAACCAGGGGCCTCCAAGGCTGCTCTTTTATGAAACTCGTGGGAAAATCTCAGGATTTTGGAGGCTGTTCATTTCTTGCAGTCATTAATAAATTCCTACAAGAAAGAGACGTGCGTGACTCCTTTGAAATTGGACAGGTTGAAAGGAGAGGAAGAAAAACTAGGCAATTTAGACCTGAGGCCTGTGGTCCAAGTTGACAGTAAGCCCAGGATTCCAGCCAAAAAGTGGAATTCTCCACGCTCAGCTATATTTAGTGTAAGCACAGGCCAGCAAGTAGGGGACTTAGCAGGAAATAAAACTGAAGACTCCTCAGGTCCCTCCTAAGCACATTCCATGAAGCAATCTTTGTCTGAGATGATTTGGGGGGGACTATGCCACATGACTTGCAGAGTCTTAGTTCCCTGACCTGACATTGAACCCAGGCCCTGGTTGACAGCACCAAGTCCTAACCACTGGACCACCAGGGAATGTATGGCTGTGAGAATTGGACTATAAAGAAAGCTGAGTGCTGAAGAATTAATGCTTTTGAACTGTGGTGTTAGAGAAGACTCTTGAGAATCCTTTGGACTGCAAGGAGATCCAACCAGTCCATCCTAAAGGAAATCAGTCCTGAATATTCATTAGAAGGACTGATGCTGAAGCTGAAGCTCCAATACTTTGGCAACCTGATGTGAGGAGCCAACTCATTAGAAAAGACCCTGATGCGGGGAGATTGAAGGCAGGAGGAGAAGGGGACAACAGAGGATGAGATGGTTGGATGGCATCACCGACTCAATGGACATGAGTTTGAGTAAGCTCCGGGAGATGGTGAAGGACAGGGAGGCCCGGTGTGTGGCAGTCCATGGAGTGCCAAAGAGTCAGACATGACTGAGCAGCTGAACAACAACAAATACGTGGAGACTTTGCCACATTTCTGTGTTTACAAGTGTCCTGTGGCTGTTCATCTCCTGACAACTGGCCTTGGGCTCAGTGCAGCCTCTGTCCTCCCTTTAATGGATGGCTTCTTCCTTTTCATGTCATAACCAGTTTAGAGAGATATTTCTAGTTCGCCTCATGTCCACAGTTTGTAGGGACTCTCCTGATAGCACAGTTGGTAAAGAATCTGCCTGCAATACAGGAAACCTGGGTTCGATTCCTGGGTTGGGAAGATCCCCTGGAGAAGGAAATGGCAACCCACTCCAGTATTCTTGCCTGGAGAATCCCATGGACAGAGGAGCCTGGTGGGCCACAGTCCATGGGGTCGCAAGAGTTGAACACGACTGAGCGACTAAAGCACCACCACCACCTGACTACTGGAAAAAAATCATAGCTTCAACTAGATGGACCTTTATTGGAAAAGGATTGTCTTTGCTTTTTTAATACACTGTCTAGGTTTGTCATGGGCTTCCTCCATAGCTCAGTTGGTAAAGAATCTGCCTGCAATGCAGGAGACCTGGGTTTGATTCCTGGCTTGGGAAGATCCCCTGGAGAAGGAAATGGCAACCCACCCCAATATTCTTGCCTGGAGAATCCCATGGACAGAGGAGCCTGGCAGTCTATAAGTCCATGGGGTCACAAGAGTCGGACATGGCTTAGCAACTAAAGAGAGAGAGAGAGGTTTGTCAAAGTCTTTTTTTCTAAGGAGCAAGTGTCTTTTAATTTCATGGCTGCAGTCACCATCTGCAGTGAGTTTGGAGCCCAAGAAAATAAAGTCTGTTACTGTTTCCATTGTTACTCATCTATTTGCCATGAAGTGATGGGATTAGATGCCATGGTCTTCATTTTTTGAATGTTGAGTTTTAAGTCAGCTTTTTCACTCTTCTCTTTCACTTTCATCAAGAGGCTCTTTAGTTCCTCTTGGCTTTTGCCATAAGAGTGGTGTCGTCTGCATATCTAAGGTTATTTATATTTCCCCCCAGCAATTGTGATTCCAGCTTAGCTTCATTCAGCTTGGCATTTCACATGATGTACTCTGCATATAAGTTAAACAAGCAGAGTGACAATATACAGCCTTGAGTACTCTTTCCTAGTTTGGAACCAGTCCATTGTCCTATGTCCAGTTTTAACTGTTGCTTCCTGACCTGCATAAAAGTGTCAGAGGAAGCAGGTGAGATGATCTTGTATTCCCAACTCTTGAAGGATTTTCCACAGTTTGTTGTGGTCTACATAGTCAAAGGCTTTAGCATAGTCAATGAAGCAGAAGTAGTTGTTTTTCTATGGTTCAATGGATGTTGGCAATTTGGTCCCCGGTTCCTCTGCCTTTTCTAAATCCAGCTTGTACATCTGGAAGTTCTCGGTTCACATACTGCTGAAGCCTAGCTTGAAGGATTTTGAGCATGACTTTGCTAGCATATGAGATGAGTGCAATTGTGTGGTGGTCTGAACATTCTTTGGCATTGCCCTTCTTTGAGATTGGAATGAAAACTGACCTTTTCCAGTTCTGTGGCCACTGCTGAGTTTTCCAAATTTGCTGGCATATTGAGTGTAGCACTTTAACAACATCATCTTTTAGGATTTGAAATAGCTCAGCTGGAATTCCATCATCTCCATTAACTTCATTTATAGTGATGTTTCCTAAGGCACACTTGACTTTGCACTCCAAGATGTCTGGCTCTAGGTGAGTGATCACACCATAGTGGTTATCTGGGTCATTAAGATCTTTTTTGTATAGTTCTTCTGTGTTTCTAGCCACCTCTTCTTAATATCTTCTGCTTCTGTTAGGTCCATACTGTTTCTGTACTTTATTGTGCCCATCTTTACATGAAATGTTCCCTTGGTATCTTCAATTTTCTTGAAGAGATCTCTAGTCTTTTCCATTTTACTGTTTTCCTCTATTTGTTTGCACTGATCACTGAGGAAGGCTTTCTTATCTCTCCTTGCTATTCTTTGGAACTCTGCATTCAAATGGGTATATCTTTCCTTTTCTCCTTTGCCTTTAGCTTCTCTTCTTTTCTCAGCTATTTGTAAGGCCTCCATAGACAGCCATTTTGCCTTTTTGCATTTCTTTTTCTTGGGGATGGTTTTGTAGGCTTAGTAGGTGTCTGTCTATTTGCTATAAGAGCCATAAGCCTTTCAGAACATTGCTGAAGAAACCCCCAAGCTGCCAAATATCAGCCTGCCATCATCCAAGCCCTAAAGTGTTCTTGGGCCCTCAAGTTTGCATCTAACAGGAAGTGGGAAGCAAAAGTGATACAGCCCCCAGGGGAGCATCTCCAAGGCCCATCTCAGACGTGTCCACTGAAGACAGGGAGAGGGATGGACAGCCAGGAGCATGGATGAATCTTCAGGAAGACTTTATCAGAAGGGATCCAAGTCCTATAAGTATGTGGTGGGGGTGGGGGAAGGAGATCTCTCCACCACCCTGGGTTCAAACTCTCTTCCTACTTATTTGGGATGCCTTCCTTCCTGTCTCCATTCTGGAAATGCCACGGGACTGCTGTGGCTGGGCCTGCCTGAATCCGCTCTGATCTCTGGAATCCAGCCCCCAGCAGACAGCCTTGACCCTTCCTTTTGGCCTGCGGCCTTCTCCAGGGCTGAGAATAGGAAGCAACACTCTCTGTCTTGGAGCTTGGAGCCTGCTCACAAGTCCCTTCAGAAATAAAGGACAAAATAGAGACATTGTTCCTCAGACAATGGGGTTTTCTCACAGGGCGGGCGCCCCAGGCCTTTGTGAGGAAGGCTTCCTTTAAGTACAGCGGGGGCTGGGGGCCGCTCTCTGGTCATTTCTTAGGGTACTGGGCACAGGGCTGACTGCCTGGGGGGTGCGTGAGGGGGCTGGGACTGCAGATGAGCTGGAAGCTTGGGTTAGGACTGCCTGGGAGTCCGGCCTGAGATGGAGAAGAGGAGGGCTGAGCCAGGATGAGGCTCGAGGTGGCAAGGCCCAGGCGGAACTGGGGAAGGGGGAGTCTGGGACTAGGGCTGAAGCTAGAGCTGGTCCTGGGAAGGACTGTCAGCACTGCTCAAAAGCTCAGGTGAGGGGCTTCCCTGGTGGCTCAGTGGTAAAGAATCTGCCTGCCTGCCAATACTGGAGATTCAGGGTCGATCCTGAACGGGCAAGATCCCACATCTGCGGAGCAACTAAGCCCGCGAGCCACAACTATCAAGCCAGGGCTCTGGAACTTGGGAACCGCAACGGGAGAAGCCAGTGCAGAGAGAAGACCACACATGGCAACCAAGAAAAGGCCCCACTTGCTGCAACTAGAGAAAAGTTTACTCAGCAACAAGAGACCCAGCAAGCCAAGAATAAATACTTACGTAAAATTATTTAAAAAAAAAAAAAATCAGCAACTGCGGCAGCAAATGATTAAAAAAAAAAACAAAAACCCCAAACAAAAAAGCTCAGGTCTTTCTTATAGCTGAAACGGTAAAGAATCTGCCTGCAAAGAAGGAGACCCGGGTTCGATCCCCGGGTAGGGAAGGTCCTCTGGAGAAGGGCATGGAGAAGTCCACTCCAGTGTTCTTGCCTTGCCTGGAGAATTCCATGGACAGAGGAGCCTGGCGGGCTACCATCCACGGGGTCACGGAGTCGGGCACGACTGAGCGACTAACACTGCTACTCCCCACTGGCAGCCTGACCTCTCCGTGATGGGCTAGGCGGCCTCAGGAAGGCTTGCTCTTGGCTTCCATCTTCTCTATCAAGTGGCCTTGGGCTCAGAGCACGCCCCTGCCCTCGGTTTAAGGGTTGGCTTCTTCCTTGACGTGTCGCAGCAGGGACAGAGCGTGTGTGCATGCTAAGTCGCTTCAGTCATCTCCAACTCTTTACGACCGCATGGACTGTAGCCCGCCGGGTCCCTCTGTCCATGGGGATTCTCTGGGCAAGAATAGTGGAGTGGGTCGCCATGCTCTTCTTCAGGGGATCTTCCCGACCCAGGAATGGAACGTACATCTCTTATGTATCCTGCATCGGCAGGCGGTTGTTTGTTTTTTTTTTTTTTAACCACTAGCACCACCTGGGAAGCCCAGCAGACACAGAGAGATATTGCTCCTTGGCCTCTTGTCCACAGTCCGCTTCCCAGCAGACGCATCCCAGAGAGGACTCGGGTCTCCTTGTTAAAGAATGCTTGGGAATTCCCTCGTCTTCTCTCCCCTAACACTCTTATGCCACAATCTGCCCCCTTCCCAGTACACCTAATATCTGCTCTGGTTCTTTATTCACTCACTTATCATCTTCTAATTTACATATAACTTGCCTAATTATAGTGTTGACTTTTTATTATCTGTCTTCCTTAACTGGAATATCAGCTTCATGAGGCCAGAAATCCGTCTTGTTCACTTGTGTCTCCAGATCCTAGCACAGTACCTGCACTGAGCAGGCACCCAGTGAATATTCTGGAAAGAATAAGTTGCTAAGCCTCTCTGAGCCAAGAGCTTCCTCATTTGAAAAGCGAGGGTGACATTAACGACCCTGCCTCTTACAGAGAGAAGTCAACGAAATTTCACCTGTAAAGAGCTTTACACCAGGCTGCTGGGCACTTCTGCAAATGACAGCTCATATATGCTTGTTTTCTCATCTGTAAAGTGGGAATAAAATTCCCTACTTGGTAGGGCTGTTGTGAGCATTAGCTGGGTTAATATGAACAAAGACTCATATCGAATCAGAGCCTCACACGAAGTCAGCACTCAGTAATGCTGGGAGGTACCACCCTTGGTTTAATGGTATTGCCTCCGTTTTCTTTCTATTTGTTTTTGCCTGTGCTGGGTCTTCGTTGCTGTGAGTGGGCTTTCTCTAGTCGCGATGAGCGGGGGTTCCTCTCTAGCTGTGGTGCAAGGGCTTCTCATTTCGGTGGCTCCTCTTGTCGTGGGGCACAGGCTCCAGGGTCTGCAGGCTTCGGTAGCAGCAGCCCGCGGGCTCTCGAGCACAGGCTCAGGAGTTGGTGCACAGGCTTAGCTGCTCTGAGGCCTGTGGGATCTTCCTGGCTCAGGGACTGAACCTGTGTCCCCTGCATTAGCAGGTGGCCTCTTAGCCACTGGGCCACCAGGCAAGCTCCTGTTTCAGTTTTCTTAGTTTCTTCCCTCTCAGCACGTCAGGCTCCTCTGTCCTCTCCTATCTCCCAGAGTTTGCTCAAATTCATGTCCATTGAGTCGGTGATGCCATCTAAGCATCTCATTCTTGCCATCTCCTTCTCCTTTTGCCTTCAATCTTTCCAGCATTGGGGTCTTTTCCAATAAGTCAGCTATTTCCATTAGGTGGCCAAAGTATTGGAGCTTCAGTTTCAGTGTTAGCCCTTCCAATGAATATTCAGGGTTGATTTCCTTTAATATGGACTGGTTTGATCTCCTCACTGTCCAAGGGACTCTCCAGAGTCTTCTCCAGCACCATGATTCGAAAGCATCAATTCTCAGCCATTCAGCCAGTGGTACCTGGGGAACAATCACTCAGACACAGGGGTCCCAATGCTGGCCATGTAGTGCAACTAGAAGTATCCATCCTCCAACAGTTTTGGGGAGATCAGAAGTCAAGGGCAGGCGTGGGGGCCCATAATTGGTGGAACGGGGTCCATACAAGTCGCTGTTGCCTCAGCCCCCCAGCCTCTGTTCAGGCTGGGATAGGAGGGAATATGCCCTTGGCTCCCTGACAATGACATCATCTCAAGCCTCTTTGTATCCCTAATCCCTTCCTTGGAGTTTGTGAGCAATTACAGAACCCTCCAAGGTTTGAGACTCCATTCTGGATGCCTTCACTCACCATTTCTCATGCAAAAGTGTTGTTTCCCAAACTTGATTCATTGACCACCTCCATGATTTTTGCCATAATAATCTAACTCATTGAATATGTAAATAGTATTTAATCAATGTTTTGATTCACTTTCTAAAAACAAACTTATGTCAGGAAGGATGCTTCATATCACTCCTATAAATAAAGAAGCAATATCAGTTGCTAAAAATACAAGAAAAAAAAAATACAAAGACACTCTTGGTTTTTGGAGCTAGTCCCCAGTTCTGGTTCCAGTCATACTGACAAGCTGTCCTCATGCTCTATCTTGGCCTCTGTTTTCTCCTCTCTAAAATGGGGTTGTTGGGAGAAAACGTATGCCAGATGACCGGCCCAAGGTTGGCATGTCCTAGGTAAGATAGAGAATTCTGGGCCAGGACTTTCCTGGTGCCTCAGACAGTAAAGAATCCGCCTGCCAATCAGGAGACATGGGTTTGATCCCTGGGTCAAGAAGATCTCCTGGAGAAGAAATTGCAATTCACTCCAGTATTCCTGCCTGGAAAATCCCATGGACAGAGGAGCCTGGTGGGCTGCAGACCATGGGGTCTCAGTGACTCCGACATGACTTAGTGGCTAAACAACTGGTTCTGCCGGTAGGGACA
Source organism: Aepyceros melampus (assembly GCA_006408695.1). NCBI lineage: Eukaryota > Metazoa > Chordata > Mammalia > Artiodactyla > Bovidae > Aepyceros > Aepyceros melampus. Next base: position 210,895 of record SJXQ01006167.1, read on the forward strand.
ACTTCTCTGCTCAGGCTTGTCTCCTCCAGTCCTGCCCCGCCTCCCTTTACCTGTTAGCGCTTTTAGAGTTTCCTGTGCACTTTTCAACCACTGGCTCATATTAGTCTGCCTCTCAGCATATGACAGAGGAGCCTGGTGGGCTGCGGTCCATGGGGTTGCTAAGAGTTGGACACGACTGAGCGCCTTCCCTTTCACTTTTCACTTTCATGCGCTAGAGAAGGAAATGGCAACCCACTCCAGTGTTCTTGCCTGGAGAATCCCAGGGACGGGGGAGCCTGGTGGGCTGCGGTCTATGGGGTCGCACAGAGTCGGATACAACTGAAGCGACTTAGCAGCTGCAGCAGCAGCATATGACAGTGGAGATAGTGGAGGACAGAGGAGCCTGGTGTCCTGCAGTCCACGGAATCCCAGAGTCGGACACAACTTAGCACCTGAACAGCAACAACGACAGCAGCATGTGATCAGGGCAGCTGGGGGAGCTGACCTCTGCGGGTTAAGGGGCCGGCCAGGCCCCAGGGCTCAAGTGATTTGCCCAAGGTCACCAGGGTGGAGACTTGAACCTGGGCTGTCTGATTCCACCTGGTGGAAAGTGTGGGCTTCCTTCTCTGGTCACCGGGGAGGCAGGTCCTCAACTCTGGATGGGATGCGGTCAGCAGGAACCCTGGCTGGCTCTAACGACAAAGAGGGAACAGTCCTCGTCCAGGAGAGGGGGCTCCCCTCCCCAAGCCACCCCCTCGGAGGTATCCCTCGGCCAACAAGGCCGAGCAGAGGAGAGAGCCCAAGGCCAGCAGAGAAAGGGCCAGGCCAGTGGTCTGGTTGCAGTGGGAAGGCGGGAGGGGAAGGGAGGAGAGTCACACACACAGGGGGACAGAGGCCGAGAGACACGTGCACACAGATGGGGAGAGACAGAGGTCCCAAACAGAGCCCAGAGCCGGGTGGGTTATCAGAGAGGCAGACAAGTCAGAGGGCGCGAGAGACACAGCCACAAAGAGACAGGGCAGGAAGTTGGAGCCAAGGATAAGGACAACTCCAAAGAGACGGAATCAGAGCCGGAGCTCGCGGAGAGGAAGGACAGAGCGTGGCCTCGCTGGGAAGCGCCCGCCCCAACTCCGCGCAAGGGCGGGAGACGAGCCGGGGCTCAGGAAGCCGGAGGGCGCCCCGCTGCCCGGCAGGCGGCGCGCTGGCCGCGCGGCGGGACCGGCCGGCGGGGCCCGGGCCGGG
>SJXQ01006167.1:213041-236514 GCA_006408695.1 Aepyceros melampus
GCGATCCATCTCTGGACGTAGGCAGGTGAGCGGCTGGCCCGGGGTGGGTTCCTGTAACTCGTCTTGGTAAGAAAGGGTTAAAAGCCTGGTCACAATGGTGGGGCGGGTAGCTGAGCTGAGCTCCACCTTTCCCCTCGCATTGTCTCTTCTGACCCTTTTTCAATGCAAAATGGGGCTGGGGGAGGGGTCTTTACAGCGGCCTGTGGGTGGAGCAGGAGATCTCCAGAGGGGGCAGTTCTCTGGCCAGAAAGGGCCTCTGGGCTCTCGGGGGAAAAAGACTTCCAGGTGGGCCCGGCTTCCCTGGTAGGCAGGGGGTGGGCTCCCACACCAGCAAAGTTGACAGCAGCCGTTTGTTGAACACCTACTGCGTGCCAGGCTCCAACACTTGACATGCATCATTTCCTTTACAAACAGGGAAACTGAGGCCTGAAGAAGTTAAGCAAGTCTGAGGCCAGGATTTGAAGCCAGACTCTAAACCTACAACCTTACCTCCCTACTACTTCTGCACAAAGATCTTGGTTCCTCCTTCCAGCTCTTCTGTTGTTCAGTTTTGCCTCCCCCCATGCCCTAGACCTGTCCTCTTCCAATCTTTAGACCTCCCCAGGGTGTCCTCCCCACCCTACCCTCCACTCCCTGCCCACTCTTGTCTCCCTTGTCTCCCATTCTTGTCTGTCCACTCCCCTCCACTCTTGTCTCTCTGTCTCCTTTTCTTTTCCTGAACTTCATACATCTGAACTCCATAAGCAGAAAAGGTTGGACGAGCCTTCCCAACTTCCCAGCCCCTGGAGTGAGATGTAGGCTTCAGTGATGACCCCTGTCTGTATCCGTGACCCCACCTGTAAGATAAGGGAGTGTACCTACCTCTCTCATAAGACTGTTGTGAGCAATAAAACTGAACTGAGGGCAGAAACAAAACGCTGTCTCCATTCAACAAACATGTATTGATGCCCCAAACCCTGTTCTAGGTGCTGGGAATGCAGCGATAAATTGCACAGACATCTGCACACTTGTATAACAAAACTTTTTAGGCTCTGAAACTGACACTTTAGAAAAAGGAATCAAGCAATTCACAAGGAAGGAGATTAACAGGCAGTAACATGGGTAAAATGGATCAGCCAACCTTTGGTTTTCACTAATAGAAAAAGGCAACCTAGCTGTGTGACCTGGGACAAATTCTGTTGCCTGTCATGCCCCAGTCTCCTCCTTTTAGCTGAGATTAGTAAACAACAGTATGATTAACTATGCAAAGTGTTGAGCTGGTGCCTGTGCTTAAGAAAATTTTGGCTCTCATCAGCTCTAATCTCAGCAGCAAACTTGAGATGGTGTGTATGGTTTTGTCTCGGCCCCGAACCCTGGAAACCTGTCACCCACTGCCTAGGCCCTGCGCATTCCCCGATGGGCTGCCTTGCTCACAGTCAAATGCCACCTCCTATCATCCTAGACTCAGCCTTGGCCGGGAGCCTGGAGCTCAGTGCTGGAAACAGGCCTGGGACTGTTAACCGCCACAGTCCCTTCTGCCTGGATGTGCCCCAGCTTTGAAATGAGGTAAAACCATACTCAAGCCCTACCTGTCCTTACATACCTGACCAACCCTGCAAACGGGACGCAGTCCTACAGATGAAGAAACCCGTCCTGGAGAAGGGAGGTGACTTGTTCAAGAACAAGAGATGCTACCTGGGGACCTGGGGCTGGAGCCCTGGGGACCAGCTCCAGTGATCTTGGTATTGTATACGTCTTTGGGGATGAGGCCTCCTAATCCAGGGGTGGGATCCAGTGGCATAGCTCAGAGTGCTCACTTTGAATAGGTCCAGCTGGAGTTATTAATACAAAACTCAGAGCTTGAAGAGAACATTATGGGGAGAGTGAGCAAGCTGGGCTGAGGACCAGCACTCAAAATCTCTGCGTGGCCACAGGAATGCAAACTCAGCTTTCCAGTGCTATGTCGTGATCCTCGTCCTCCGCAGGCTGGAGCTAGGCTGTGCAGTGTGTATTTTTGGTCTTTTTTTAGAGATGTCCTTACTTTTTTGAGGGCTTCCCAGGTGGCCTAGTGGTAAAGAACCTGCCTGCCAATGCAGGAGACATCAGAGACGTGGGCTCCATCCCTGGGCCAGGAAGATCCCCTGGAGGAGGGCACGGCAACCCACTCCAGTATTCTGGAGAATCCCAGGGACAGAGGAGCCTGGCAGGCTACAGTCCACAGGATTGCTTTTAGAGGGCAGCTGTGGGCAGTAGCTTGGATGTTCATTCCCAGCACTGCCGTCTGACTCTAGACAAGTTTCTTTCCCTCTTTGAGCCTCAGGTGAGGAAATCATCCGTCATATGGGTTAATAATACACAGTGTGCAAAGTTGTGAAGGGTTGGCAAGATTACAATGGTTTTTCACCATTGAATGGCTCGGTTGGAAATGACCACTGTTGGGGGTTGTTGAGAAGTTAATATTCTCTGAGAGACATTTTTCGGCCACTACCAGGTGATCCGTGAGGGCCAGAGGGAAGGCCCTATGTAGGTTACAAAGGCCTGGCAGGAGGCAAAAGAATGGCTTTAGGATCGGCGCCTTGGGTTCCAATCCTAGCTTTGTGACCTGAGGCCACTCACTCGGCCTCTCTAAGTGCTGGGCTCCTAGTAGGCATCCGGCAACTCTTCTCTGATGCTCGGTGTCCAAAGAGCATTCAAGAACAGTCTTCCTACTTTTCCACCCCCTCATGCCATCCCCCAACATTTCCTAATTGCTCCCAGAAAAACATCATGCTTAAAGTTTTCCATGCTGGAATTCTCAGCCTCACTGTGGCATGAAATCAATTGTTTGCATTTAATTTGACTTCTCAAATTAAGGGGTAAAATTCGAGATGAGGGTAGGGGGTGCAGGAGCTGGGGAGGAGTTGAGGAAAATGAAGTTAAACCAGATGTGTTTTTGTTTAACTGTTGGATGGTGGTTAAACTGCCTGGGTATTTACATCGTTCTTTCTGAATTCCAGTAACTAAGAGTCAAGTTTCACTAAAAATTGTAGTGTTCCTTCCTGGCTACCGTGGACTTGTCTTCCCCATTATTATTATTATTACTATTTTTGTTCATCTGAGGCCACAAAGTACTGGCTGCAGAAGAGACCTCATAGATGCCTAGAATTTCAGAGTTGGAAGGCATTTAAAGGCTGCTTCTGTCAACTGGCTACTTTGCAGACCAAGGAGACTGACGTCCAGAGAGAATAAGGGCTTGCCCAGGGTCTCCCATGACCTTTCTGAAAAGTATCCACTGTCTTGATTTTGGTGTGTATCATTTCCATGGCATATCTTCAATATATATCTATTTTTTTTTAAAGAAAGAACTGCTGGTAAAATGAGGGGCAGGGAGACAGTTTGGAGGAAAGCAATGAACATGATTGATGGGTAGATAGTAGGTGATACAGAAAAGACACTAAAAAATAGTGCCACTAAAATTGTCTCTGGTTGGAGGGACAAAAAATAAGGAGATCTTAGAGTCTTCAAGCATATAAAATTTTTAAACAAATTTTGTTAATATAGTTTTACATTTTAATAATGGATTAAATATGTGGAATTTCAACATAAAGACTCTTCAAAAAATAATGACAGATATTTGAAATATAAAAGTATTGAAATATTAAAACAAAGCAATTGTTGAGGAAGGATACAGATGGTGTGAGTTGGTGGGAAAAATCTGCAACCCAGGACAGAGGTTAAGCCATTGAACTGGTGCTGCCTTGCCTGTGTGACCTTGGGCTTACCCTCTCTGAGCCTCAGGGTCCGTGTCTGTATCCCAGGATGGCTGAAGGGCGTGAGCTGGGGATTTGGGACATCCTTAAGACTTGGCATGGGTCCGATTCAATTTGAGTTGGTCCTCAAACATCTGTGGCTGAAGTTATGGTAGGTCAGTCGCAAACTGCCCTCCTGGGGCAGCAGGGGGTGGGGGGAGGGGAATTGTTGACTCCTGCAGTGATTTAAAACTTGGATTTAGTTGTTGGTGTTGTGAAAACAAGTGATTTCGTTTTACATAAAAATAAGGGTTCTGGTTTCTCTGGGAAGATCAAAAGATATGGCCACACTGGGCTGCATCCCAGCCCGGCCGTGGCTGGTGATCAGCAGCCCGTCCATCCTCTTGACCACAGTCCCCTCTGCACCCTGCTCTCACACCCAGCCCGTTCATCTCGTTGCCATTCCCGGCCTGCCTTCTGAGTCTGCTGTTTCTGAGCTAGGTGCAAGTGGCTCACTCGGGGGTGGAATGTGGGGCATAACGGACCCCAGCCCCTCTTCCGGGGCCTGGCAGCATCTCTGGAACATGTCAGCCAGGACGAGGGCGCTCTCTTCCTGCTTTGCTGGTCTCGGGAAGGGGCTAAGGGCTCGAGAGCTCGGGGGCTGACTGAGCATCGGCCTGTCGGTCCTTAGGGAGCTGGGCCTGGGGTCCACCCCCTTACGGACCGGCAACCCTGGGTGTTTCAGACTAGGGATTCCACAGCCCCCTCAAGGAAGGGACTCCCTTGACATCTAGTGCTCCCAACAGCCCTGTGCCATGGTGATACTTCACAGACAGGAAGCACCATCCTGCACTCTGAGCCACAGTGGTCTGTTTTTCCCCTTTTCTGGGGGCCTAAAGTGAAGTGAAGTGAAGTTGCTCAGTTGTGTCTGACTCCTTGCGACCCCATGGACTGTAGCCTACCAGGCTCCTCTGTCCATGGGGTTTTCTAGGCAAGAGTACTGCAGTGGGTTGCCATTCCCTTCTCCAGGGGCCTAGGCCCACGGTTAACAGGCAGCATAACAGCTGCAGCACAGACCTCCAGATCGCCAAGACAGTGAGGAAAGCCGTGAAGCCTCATGGTTAAAGCTCCTGGTAAACCCTCTGGAGGGCTTCCCTGGTGCTCAGTGATAAAGAACCTGCCTGCCAATGCAGGAGAGGTGGGTTCAATCCCTGGGTCAGGAAGATCCCCTGGAGAAGGAAATGGCAATCCATGCCAGTATTCTTGCCTGGGAAAATCCCACGGACAGAGGAGCCTGGGGTGGCAAGGAGTTGGATGCAACTTAGCAACTGAACATGAAAGACTGGAGGCAGCTGAGATTCTAGAAGGTCTCCACAAGCAAACTGCTCTGGGGGTTACAAGGTAATGGGGAGAGCCCTGATTCCGGATGGTAGCCACAGGGCCCCTGGTCCTTGCACCCGGAGAGGAGTTCAGGAATGACTGTGCGGGAAGTAGCATTTTTGTGAGCACCCGCTGGGTACCATGCAATTTCCACATCATCCTTGAACCTCCTCTGTCCCTCACACCCTGCTGTTCTGCAGCTGAGGCTCCAAAAGGATATTTGGGTCCAAACCCCTCCCCTTGGTGCCTAGGTCACCCTGCCCTGACCTGGGAAGGGAGACAGGGGAGGGGAGACGAAGGCTGTTTCCTTAGCGACCCTGTGGTGAGGTGCTGACCCCAGGCTCGTCCGAGAGAAGCATTCTCATCCTCCCAGATCTCAGTCTGTGATTCAAGCAGATGAATTTCACCCAGCCATGTCTGCAAGCTGCCAGGCAAAGCCCAGGAAACATTTGATGTTCTTTAAAAAAAAGTGTTTGGGTGGCTTTTATCTGAAAAAAAGTAAGTCCCACCTTTAGAAGGATCTGCCATGTGACTTTCTGTTAAGTTCTTTCCTTCTCTGAGTGACCTTTCAGTTTGTCCACAGAACAACAGCTTGGACGCCGGCAGCTCTCAGGTTGAGGTGGTCAGGTCACTGTGCTGTGGTCCTCTAGGCTGATTGTCATTCAACTGCGTCAGGTGTGGCCTCTCCAGGCATCATTCATCTCTTGCTTCCTCCACCGGCCTCTTAACATACAGGAGTTAATAACTTTCTCACCTGCCACTGTTTTGGCTAGAAAGTGTGTCAGCTGACTCTGAGACTCCCCTTCCCCTTCACTCCTTAGCACCTCAGTAGCTGCCCTGTCTTTTCTGCCTAATTCGGCGAGCTCCCCTCTGCCACCCACACACACACCCGCTAACATTGCCGTGCCCAGTGGCGCTCAGCGCCTCTCCTGGAACCGCTCATTTATCTAAACAGCAGCCCTGTGTGGCAGGTGCAATTATTCCCACTTTACAGATGAGAAAGCTGAGGCACAGAATCACCCCACTGGGAAGTGGGAAATACACAATTCATCTCCTACCATTGCCAATCCACCCACTCAAGGCTGCTTCCTTCTTTGTGGTATGAATGACACAATCTATCTTCCTAGAAGAGTTTGGTTCCTTATTTTGAAATCATCAAATCTAGTAATTCATGTTTCAGCTTTAGTTAGCCTATCAAGGCAATCAGAGATAAGTAGATTCTTCTCAATAGCTTATCTGAGCTCTCACCTTCATCACTTGAGTTCACTTTTGTGAAAATGCTGTGTGTTTTAATTTTTCCCCTTGACCTCATCCTTCCAACTAACATTTAAGGCAGTGGTTCCCAACATTTCTGGCACCAGGGGCTGGTTTCGTGGAAGACAGTTTTTCCGCGGGTGGCAGGGTGGGAGGGGTGGTGGTGATGGTTTCCAGATGATTCATGTGCAGTACATGGATTGTGCACTTTATTTCTATTATTGTTACATCAGCTGCCTCTCAGATCACCAGGCATTAGATCCTGGAGGTTGAGGACTCTCGATTTAAGGTCTTAACTCTGTCAGGATCTGAGCAGATCACTTTTAATGACCTTATCTAACTTGTTATCCTCTCTGTTTTATAGAGGCGAAAAAACTTGAGCTCAGAGAAGCTGAGTAACTTTCTCAAGGTCATACAGCTAGAAAGTGGCGATGAGACTCAAAGTTAGGTCTCATGCCTTCCATCAGATTAGCGTCTGGATTCAGATTTTTGTCTGGATACAAGCCCTTGCTGTATATATCGGTTTTCAGTAGAACCATCTGTCTGGGGTTTGCAGAGTCATTCGGGGTGGGCCTGTCAGAGGGAGGGACACAGCCTAGGCACACTCCTGGTTGGGCAGTGGCTTCTGTTCTCCCAAACAATGGGCTTTGACCTGGACATCCCCTCTTGTAGTCAAGAGGAAGGACATGACGATCCTAGCAGGCAGCATTCTCAAAAAACCAGAGGGGCCTGTGTTCGAATCCCAGCCCTGCCCTTTCAAGCTATGTGACCTTGGGCACGTCTCTTCCCCTCCTTGGCTTTTGGTTACCCTGCTGACAACTGTGGCTTGTTCCAGGGAGTCAGTGTTAGGACTTTTCTAGTTCATGTGTGGCCAATAGTTGGCATGCATACATGCCAACTTTGTTATACATGTCAGACATCAGTAATCAACCACTGTTCTCTTGCCTCTCTGGGCCTATACATGTCAGACATTATTAATCAACCACTGTTCTTTTTCCTTCTAAACCTCAGGTCCCTTCTAAACGCAGTCCTCCAGGCAGCCATTATTCACTCAATAGAGTTGGTACACACCAAATGGAAAGACGTCCTGAACCAAATTTGACTCAGGCATTGTGTGAACAGCGACGAGAAGGCACAGGCCCAGGGTGGTGCCTTGGTCGCTATGCTCTTTAATCTTTCTTTCCTGGTCTGGGAAAGCTGGAGGAACCCTGAGCTAGACTGCCCCAGAACTCGCCTCGGGTGTGGGGTGGAGACCTGCCAAGGAGCACCCAGCTGTGTCCCTGTCCATTCCTCAGAGAAGGCGGGGGGAGACGGTGGGCTTCTGGGGCTGGTCACAAAGCAGGCTTGTTAGGACTGAGAAGAAAGAGGCTGGTTTCGGATCCCTCTTGGAAAGAGTTCCACTCACCTCTTCCGCCACCCTCCATAATAATATCCATAGTAGTAGATTAGTAATGATGAGTTATTAACATTTACTGAATATCTGTTAGGCACCAAGCCACTCAGCTAAATGCTTTCTATACGTTCGTGCTTTTAATCCTTCTAACAGCCCACTTTGCAAGGGAGGGAAATGACTCGAAAGTGAAACAACGTGCCCGCATTTCCTCGGCTGGTGAACTGGTGGAGTTGCTGAGATTGGGGTTTGCCCATCCAGGCAACCCTTAGCTGCCTCCCCTCCCTGCTCAGTCTCCGTACCGACTCCTCCTTGCTCCCCATCACCCTCTGTCCTTCGTGACTGTGGTGTGCCTTCACCTGTGGAAAGCGCTCTTCTGCCTGCAGAGCCATCCGTGTACACGCGGGAGGAGTGCAGCAAGTGGCATCTCCATGCTTAGGGTCAGAAATCGGGTCTGGGGTCACACGGTGCAGATGGTAATCTGTGGGTCGGAGGGTGGGAACATGGGCTTGTTGTAGCTGAGGTGGGGCTGAGTTAAACTCTATATCCTGGATGAACCAGAATGGGTTCCTGTTTTAATCAGCCTTTGGACCATGGATGAGTCACTTTGATTCTCCCCCACCTCAGTATCCAGGCTCTTAGACGTTATCCTTTTTTTAAAGCTCTTTCTTATTCATGAGCCCAGGGAATCCTGGAAACAGCCCGATAAAGTATTATCTCCACCTGCAGAAGGGAAACAGGCTCAGGTCAAGCAGACGGCAGAACCAGTCCTCGGCCTCAGGCGGGGACCCCAGGCTCGTGCCCTTTCCCCAGGCGTGTCCCCGTCCTCTCACGTCTTTGCCTTTGCACCCGCTGTCCCCGCCTCTGCAGTGTCTTCCCTGCCTGCGTCACCAGTTGGCATCATCCCTGCTTTTCTAGATCTTGCTTGGAAATCTTCAGCCCTTTGTAATCTGATCGTCCTCGTAGTGTCAGGCCCTGCATGAGTTTCTGGAGGGCAGGAACCCCGTCTGAGTCATTCGTGAATCCCAGTGTCTAACAATGTACCTGCCTTCAGCAAGTGTCCAGTGACGTTCATGGATTGAAAGGCTGCCCCACCTGGCAGGGGTTTCCACAGCCCAGGAGGGCTTGGCTCGCATGCAGAAAGCTGGAGACGCCGTCCTGCTGGGTTTGACACCTGAGCTACTTTAGGCTGAGCCTGGCTGCCCTTCCCACCCCACGTCTGCATCTTCCTTTTTTACCACTGACATCAGCTCATAATCATCAGTGACGGGTCAGTGATTGGCCAGTGATTGGCAGCAGGACGAGCCAGTTTCCCTATTGGTGGCTCAGACCTTAGTCAGGGGTGAGTTTCCCCAGCGTCACACCTCTGACCAATCCTCTTGTCCAGCTTGTTCACAGAGGTACCCTCAGTGCCAAATAACCTCAAGCCAGGGAAAGCCGTCATTTGCTGAATCTATTATATGTCCTTATGTGCTATAATGTCTGTACCAAGCATCCTGTATGCACTTAGTACATAGATGGTGAATGAATGCGTGAATTCTTGCAGAGAATAACATCCCTCAGGAACAAAGACCTTATAATGCCTCTGTGCCTCAGTTTCCCCACATGTCTATGAGAGGTACTTGGAGGAGTGATTGACACATATATCAATAGATGTTTGCTTTAAATAAGTCATGAATCAGACTCTGTTTTAAGTGCTCTACTTACATATATTCATTTGTCCTCATAGCTGAGCTCCAGTGTCTCCTAGGTCACATAGTCGGTACCAAGTGCAAATATTTTCATACCTTCCAGGACACATTGTATTCCAATCTGTGGAACATGATGACCAGTTTCCCCAAAGCTCTTTCCATAGCACAGAATGCCCTGCCCTGAAGCTATAGTCATAAGTAGTAGGTGAGTCCAGGGATCGTTCTGCCCCCTGCTTAAGAAACAGCTCCATGAATATAAAATGCTTAACACAGGACTTCCCTGGTGGCGTAGTGGAAAAGAATCCACCTGCCAATGCAGGGACACAGGTTCGATCCCCGGTCCGGGAAGATTCCACTTGTGGAGGAATAGCAAAGCTCGTGCACCACAATTACTGAAGCCCGTGTTCCTAGAGGCCCGTATTCCACAAGAGAAGCCTCGGCAATGAGAAACCCACGAGCTGTAACAAACAGTAGCCCTCGCTCACCGTAGCTTGAGAAAGCCCGTGCACAGCAAGGAAGACTCAGAGCAGTTGAAATAAAAAAATTAAAAAAAAAAAAGCTTAACAGGGTGCCAAGCACATGGTAGGTCTTGTAATCACCATCCGTGTAACAGGCGTGGATCCTGCCCTGTGCTGAAGCCTGCAGGAGGAAACTGAGTCTGCTGGGAAAGCTGAGAAAGCCTTTGTGGAAGAAGGGAAAGCAGTCATGAATGACTGTAACAGTGTCAGCTCACGCCTCTTGCGGGGCAGACTCTGCTCCAAGTGCGTTCGATGTAGGAACTCCTTTAATCCTCCTAGCGGTGAGTATTGTGATGGTCCCCACCCCACGGAAGAGGAAGCAGAGACGTGAGCTCGTTTGTCTCGTTGATGGCAGCCTGGTGTGTGCATCCGGGCCTTCCAGCTACGGCGTCTGGGCGCCTCCTTTTGTAAGGAAAGGCTCATCGAAGTTTCCTGCTGGTCAGTTCGCTTTCGCCTGTGTTCAGGGTTGGCTGTTGGCTGGCAGGCCTGTCAGGGTCCACACTGGTATTACACGGTCCCCGGAGTGGACTATTTCCTGGGGAGCCTTCTCCACATCACATCCAAAGGCTGAGTCCGGACGGAAGTTTCCAGAAAAGGAAGCCCATCTATCACCTCACCCCTGCCAGGGGCAGTCCCGGCACGTGTCAGCTCCATAATTCCCCGGGCACTGCCCCCAGTGGACAAGAGCAGGGCTTAGCATCCTTCCTGGTGGGGAAGATTCATGACAGTTCTGAGGGAGGTGCTGCTCTGGTTTATAGTACATAGAGGCAGAAACCAGGTTCATTGTGGTTAAGTAACTTGCCCAGGGTTGCAGAGCTGATGAGTGGTGGGGCTGGGGTTTCAAGCCAGAGCCTGCGGCCTTTTCCCTCTGCCTCTCAGTCTGCTCTGAGCCGACTGGTTTTGGCTCTGGTGAGAGAAAAAGGGTCTGTCTTGAGGCTGTCTGCTGCAGAGATTCAGGCCAGCCTCCGAACAATCTTAATTTGTTTAGTAATACTAAGAGCTATCATTTGCCGAATGCCCCACGTATAGCCTGCTAAGTAAGTATTTTACATACCCTTTTTCATTTGGTCCTATTTTTTTTAAAAAAGAAGTTAGTCATTTATTTGGTTGTGGCTCATGGGATCTTTGTTATGTGACATGTGAACTCTTGGTTGTGGCATGTGGGATCTAGTTCCCTGACCAGGGATCGAACGTGGACCCCTGCATTGGGACCCCCTGTATTGGGAGCCTCTGGACTGCCATAGAACTCTCTCACTTGATCCTCTTAAACTTCCCACAGAGTAGGTACTCCAATCCCAGTTTTACAGGTGGAAAAAGCATGGAGAAGGAAAGGGACTTGCCCACGGTCATGCAACTCAGACATGGTTAAGCCAGAATTTGAACCTGGGCAGCTTGGTTCTGGAATGTGGGCGCCTAATCACTTCATAAATATTAGGTAAAACTCTGCAGGCGAGACGCATAAACTCTTCTTGAACCTGGTGGTTCTTCTGGAGTCAAACTCAGGGAAGAGGGTGCAAGGCAAGAAATGAGCAAAAAGCAGGAATAGACCGCGGGATACTCCCCGGCCGCCTGAGCTGAGGATTTGGAGTGTATCTACCCCTGTGTGATTCCTGGGTGAAGGCAGGAACAAACAGGTGTGAGGGGACACGGTGGGGCGGTCCTGCTGTCTCCAGAACCAGGGTCAGGAGGAGGGCAGGCAATCAGCCTGGCTGAAGCTAACTGCTCACTGCGAATCCTCAGTGGGGGACTGGCCCCAGCCTCTGTCCAGGGCTCAGGCCTGACCCTCCTGAGTTTCCATCTCAGGTTTCCAGAATCTGCCTGGGGTGGGAAATCTCAGCGCACTGGTTTGTGCAAGAACTTTGCAATTTCCCCCTTTGGCACCCAAGTCCCTGGGCTGGTCTGCCTGCCCCAGTTTGTGCTTTTGGAGGAAGCAGATCGTTTCCTTTTGAGTGGCTACATGATTTGAATAACCAAGTATTTACCCACTGGCCCATGGCCAGAGAGCTCCGTGTGCAAGGCCTCCCGTTCGGGCTCCAGAGCAGGCCTGCAAGCCTCCTGGTCCCACAGCTTGCTCTCCTTTGCGCGGCTGAGATGGACAGGAGACCCCCGTCCCGCTGGCTTTGCTGGGCAGGCCCCAGACGGTTTCTGTGACAGAGCCAGGGCTGGTCTCGCGCTTTGTCACCTCGCTGTCTGGAGTGGCTCCTTTTGGAGGAAGCGGGGACTGTCCTCCAGGAAATTCACGCTGGAGCGGCCTTTCTTGTCAGCTGGGTGTGACCTCTTGGCGCCTGTCGGTCTAGAAAGGAGGAAGCAGAGTCAGGAAGCGGAAGATGGGTGCAGAACATTCGTTCATTCATTCAGTGAACATTTCCTCAGCCCAGCTGCTTGCTCAGCCCAAGACTGGGTGCTGAAATTCACAGATGAGCCTGGTCTAGTATTTCCTTCAAAGATCATATCATCCAGTGTGTGATGTGTAAACAAAGTCCCAGTGGCACAGGATGAAGGAAAGTTTAAGAGCTGTGGGACCAGGGGAGTCCACCTAACCAATCCCTGGGCGGAATGACCACAAATTCCGCAGGAGACAGCATCATTCTTTTTTTTTTTTTTTTAGCATCTTCTGTAGGCGTGCAGAGTTCTAGGCAGAGATACAGGAGTGAACCACACTCTCCTCCCTCCTGGAGCTCCTCTGTAACGCAAAAGACAGACCATAAAGTGAAACTAGGTTTCATATACAGCAGTGTGTATACGTCAGTCCCAGCCTTCCAATTTATCCCTCGCCCCCCCTTACCCTCTAGTAATCATAAATTTGTTCTACATCTGTGACTTCATTCCTGTTTTATGAAGAAGTTCATCTGTGCCCATTTTTAGACTTCACATATAAATGAATGATATATGATATTTATCTTTCTTTGACTTCACTCAGTATGACAATCTCTAGGTCCCTCCATGTACACACTGCTATATATAAAGTAGATGACTAATAAAAACCTACTATAGAGTACAGGAAACTATTCAGTGTTCTGTAATGACCTATGTGGGAAAAGAATCAAAAAAGAGTAGATATATGTGTCTGTATAACTGACATGTGTATGTATAACTAATCAGAGCCAGACATGACTTAGCGATTAAGCACACACACACATCAGAGAAGGCAATGGCACCCCACTCCAGTATGCTTGCCTGGAAAATCCCATGGACAGGGGAGCCTGGTCGGCTGCAGTCCATGGGGTCGCAGAGTCGGACACGACTGCGCGACTTCACTTTCCCTTTTCACTTTCATGCATTGGAGAAGGCAATGGCACCCCACTCCAGTATGCTTGCCTGGAAAATCCCATGGACAGGGGAGCCTGTGGGCTGCCGGCTATGGGGTTGCACAGTCGGACACGACTGACGCGACTTAGTAGCAGCACACACACACAAGTGATTCACAATGTGTTATGTTGCTGCACACCTGAAACTAACACAACACTGTGAACCAACTATGTGTGTGTGTGTGCTCAATCGCTAAGTCCTGTCTGACTCTGTGACTCTGCACCATGGACTGTAGCCCTCCAGGGTCCTCTGTCCAGGGGATTTTCTAGGTAAGAATACTGGAATGGATTGCCATTTCCGCCTCCAGGGGATCTTCCCGAGCCACGGATTAAACCCACCTCTCCTGCGTTGGCAGGCAGATTCTTTAGCACTTAGCCACCTGGGATTCTGTACTCCAATAAAAATTTAAATGAAATAAAAATTAGGTTAATTTCAGCCAACGACGAGCACTGTGAAGAGAAGAAACGGGATTGTGAAATAGGGACTGGGGTGTAGTGAGGGACTGGGTTCAGAGGTGGTGACCTTTAACCTGAAGAAGGAGGCATGAGCCAGGCAAAGACCTGGGTCAGGGGGTGATGAGTGTTCCAGGCAGGGGGAACAGGAGGTGCAAAATCCCTGGGGGAAGACAGCAGAGCACAGAGGTCAGAGTGGTCAGGGGAGGGGGCCAGGAGATGACCTCAGAAGCTGGGCTTAGACACAGCTTGTAGACCTCTGACCCTACTCTGGGAGAACCAGCAGCATCTGCCAGGGTGTGTAGGTGATGGGTGACCTGTTTGTTGGATGGCCCCTTGAAAACTTTTAAAGCAGGAACCTTTGGTGCTCACTGTACCGGTCCTTTCCAGGCACAGAGAGGGCAGCTGAAGCCCAGAGGGAGAGGGAGAGGACCCTTCCAGATCTCAGAGGGAGATGATGGGCTCTGATCTGGGTCCCCTAGCCTCCCACCGGCTTCTCTCCAACATGCCCATGCAACCCCTCTAAATTAAGGCAAGCACTTATTAAACACTTCCTCTTTGCCAAGGAAGTTATCTATCTTGCCTCCTTTGACAGGAGGAAGGTGAGCTCAGGGAGGTGACCAGGGTTCTATGTGACTGACCCCGGGCAAGTGAATGAACCTCAGTTTACTCATAAAATGGGAACAGTAATGATCTCCCACTCACAAAACTGTTGAGCAGTCCGTGAGATGTGACAGGCGTGCAGCTCTTTCTTTTCAGTCACTCATTCGTGTCCGACTTTGCAACCCCATGAACCGCAGCACGCCAGGCCTCCCTGTCCATCACCAACTCCCGGAGTTCACCCAAACCCATGTCCATCGAGTCAGTGATGCCATCCAGCCATCTCACCCTCTGTCGTCCTCTTCTCCTCCTGCCCTCAATCTTTCCCAGCATCAGGGTCTTTTCAAATGAATCAGTTCTTCACATCAGGTGGCCAAAGTATTGGAGCTTCAGCTTTAACATCAGTCCTTCCAATGAACACCCAGAACTGATTTCCTTTAGGATGGACTGGTTGGATCTCCTCGCAGTCCAAGGGACTCTCAAGAGTCTTCTCCAACACCACAGTTCAAAAGCATCAATTCTTCGGTGCTCAACTTTCTTTATAGCCCAACTCTCACATCCATACGTGACCACTGGAAAAACCATAGCCTTGACTAGATGGACTTTTATTGACAAAGTAATGTCTCTGCTTTTTAATATGCTGTCTAGGTTGGTCATAACTTTCCTTCTAAGGAGTAAGCGTCTTTTAATTTCATGGCTGCAATCACCATCTGCAGTGATTTTGGAGCCCAGAAAAATAAAATCAGTGACTGTTTCCGTTGTTTCCCCATCTATTTGCCATGAAGTGATGGGACCGGATGTCATGATCTTAGTTTTCTGAATGTTGAACTTTAAGCCAACGTTTTCACTCTCCTCTTTCACTTTCATCAAGAGGCTCTTTAGTTCTTTCTGTAAAAGTGAAAGTGAAGTCACTCAGTTGTGTCTGACTCTTTGCGACCCCGTGGACTGTAGCCGACCAAGCTCCTCCATCCATAGGATTCTCCAGGCAAGAATACTGGAGTGGGGTGCCATTTCCTTCTCCAGGGGATCTCCCGACCCAGGGATCGAACCCAGGCTTCCCACACTGGAGGCTGACGCTTTAACCTCTGCTTGTCAAAATGTGAATATTTACCTAGCATTTTTATTTCAAGTTATTTTATGGACTCTGGGATCTTTCAGTGAAGTCCTCATGACCCTTGTTCAAGCACATGTGTCACTGGTTCATAATGGCTCTCTTGTCTGTTTTCTAAAATTAATTTATTTAGTTTTGGCTGTGCTGGGTCTTTGTTGCTGCTCATGGTCTTTATTTGGTTGCAGCAGTTGGGGGCTGCTCTTTGTTGAAGTACGTGGGCTTCTGATTTTGGTGGCTTCCCCTGTTGCAAAGCACAGGCTCTGGGGTGTGTGGGCTCAATAGTTGTGATTTGGGGGCTCATTTGGGCTCCTGAGGTGGTTCAGTGGTAAAGATCTGCCTGCCAGTGAGTGCAGGGGACACAGGAGACTTGAGGTTTAACCCCTGGGTGGGGAACATCCCTTGGAGAAGGAAATGGCCACCCACTCCAGCATTCTTGCCTGGAAAATCCCATGGACAGAGGAGCCTGGAGCGCTACAGTCCATGAGGTCACAGAGTCGGACAAGAATAAGCGCGTGCATGGGACACACATAGACACATGGGCTCAGTTGCCAAGTGGTATGTGGAATCTTCCTGGACCAGGAATCAAACCCGTTCCCCCTGCCTTGGCCGGCAGATTATCAACTATTGAACCACCAGGTATGTCCCCTGTCTATTTTATTATTAAAAATAAATTTAAAATGTCTTTCAGCCATGATCCAATACCTTACATCTTCCTCTGGGCTCCTCCATCCTTCTCCCACCCACCTTTCTTCAAGTGGGATAACCACTATCCTGAGTCTGGGCTTTCTCATTCTTTTGCTTTTTAAAAGTATTATTTGAAAATTTTGATTAATACTTCATTAGTAATTTTATTAGTATTCTCACATTTAGATACATGTATCATATATAAAGTTGCTCATTCTCTTTGTCTTTTTTGATTAGTATTTAAAATCATATATGTTATGTTATATATATCATATAAAAATATATATATATATTTTACTTTATGAAAGTGTACAGAGAAGGAAATGGCAACCTACTCCAGTGTTTTTGCCTGGAGAATCCCAGGGACGGTGGAGCCTGGTAGGCTGCCGTCCACGGGGTCGCACAGGGTCAGACACGACTGAAGCGACTTAGCAGCAGCAGCAGCAGCAGCAGCATGCTTTACATAATCTCCTGAGACTTGCTTTCTCACTCAGTCTATTGCCAAGGTTGATCCAGTGTTGTGTATAGCTATATTTCTCTTTTTTAACTATTATGTAACATTCTCCTGGGTAACTATTCCACAATTTTTAAAAAGTGTTTATTTTATTGTTGGCTCCACCTCACTGCTTGCAGATTTAGTTTCTTGACTAGAAATTGAACCCAGGGCCTTGGCAGGAAAAGTGCCGAGTCCTAACCACTGGATTGCCTGGGAATTCCTGCCACAATCTTTTTTAGTCAATTTCTTGTTGATCACATTTGGGTTGTTTTCAGGTTTTGCTAGTGTAGAAAGAGCACCTATGAATATTCCATTGCCTGCTTTCTTTTTATGTGTTTATTACAGGTGGGGTCTCTGTTGCTCTGCACCGCGTTCTCTGGTTGTGGACTCTGGGCTCTATGTGCAGGCGCTTCAGTCAGTGCAGCCCTTGGGCTCAGCATTTGTGGCTTGAGGACTCCAGAGCCGGGCTCTGTAGTTGCTCCGTGACGTGTGGGATCTTCCAGGGCCAGGGGTTGAACCAGTGTCCCTTGCACTGCAAGGCGGATTCCCTTTTTTTATTTTGTAAATCAAACTAATGCGTATTTACTTATTTTTCCAACACTTTATGCTAAAATTTTTCAAACATACACAGCAGTTTAGAGAACTCCATAATGAAAGCCCTGGCCCCTGAGGGCCTTCACTCTGCTGAGCTGGGTTCTGTTTCCACGGAGCTGTGTGTCTCTCATACCGATGCTTGGACAAAATGTCGAAAGTCATTGGGCAAACAGCAAAGGGTGTGTAGGGCTTGTAGCTGCTATAGCTACTCACATCTCTGCTTTGAAGCCTTAGCTTTTATCTTCCTGCTGTGTTATGTGGTGATGTGTGTCACCCTGTAGCAATATTCTTAACCACTGGACCACCAGGGAAGCCCTGCTCTTTCTATTTTTAAATGTACTCTTCTTTTTTCTTCTTGAGTCAGTTTTGGTATGTTATAAATATATGGACTTCTTTGGTGGCTTAGACAGTAAAGAATCTGCCTGCAATGTGGGAGACCGGGGTTTGACCCCTGGGTCGGGAAGATTCCCTGGAGGAGGGCATGGCAACCCACTCCAGTACCCTTGCCTGGAGGATCCCATGGACAGAGGAGCCTGGGGGGCTATAGTCCATGGGGTCGCATATATTTATATTTTTAGAAATGTATGCATTTAATCTACATTTTTATACTTATGGAATGCAAAGGTTGCTTATAGCATTTTCTTATTGTATTTCTCTTTTCCATAATAACTGTATTATCTCTTTCTCCCTCTCTATTTTCTAAAATTAATCCTGCCTCATTTATCATCTTTTTTAAAGGACCTATTTGTCGCTTTAATCTTCTCAACTTAATCTCTGTTTTGTTGATTTTTTTTCTGTTTTGTTGATTTTGCTCTTTATAATCTCCTTTCATTTTGTTTGAGTTTCTGTTCTTTCTTATTTCCTTAACTGGAAACTTAGTTCGTTAATTTTTAGCCTTTCTTTGCTGCATTGCACAATTTTTGATTTATCATGTTTTATCATCGACTGGTGCTAAGTAGTGTTTAATTTCTAAACTGCAGCATTTCTCTGATGTATGAGTTATTTAGGAATTTTTTTTTTTAATCTCCAAGTATCTGGGGGAATTGTTTGTTCTTTTAAAAACTGACTTCTAAGCTAATGGTCAGAGAATGTGTGAAGACCTGCTGCTTAAAATGTGGGACTTGTTTTGTGGCCTGGTATGTGATGAATTTTTTGTTTGCGTGTTCCTGAAAAGAATGTGTGGGTACTTTGTTTCTCCTACCCTACTTTTCATTACAACTTATCTTGTTTTTCTTTTAACAGTTTATGACTTTAAAAAATTATCAGCTGTAGCTTTGCCTACAAAGACAAGATGAGCATTTTCTCATATCCCTTTGTCTCTCTCCTCCCTTTCAGCCCTTAAGCTCTTCAACGACTGGCCTTTGAGCCCCCATGACAGCACGTTAAAGTTGTCCAGATTTTTCAGGTCTGAGGTGTGTGTGTGTGTGTGTGTGTGTGTGTCTGTGCACACGCTAAGTCACTTCAGTCACGTCTGACTGTGTGATCCTATGGACTGTAGCTATATACATATATATATATTTATCTTACTCTTTTCTTTGATCTGGGAATTTTTTTTTTAAACATCAAACTTTACTAAGTTATTTGCTCAGCTTTCATATATCTTTAATATCATCTGAGGAATTTGTTTCTATTACTGAAGTATTAATAATTACTTAAAAAAATCTTGGGGGGGTGTTGTATAAACCTTTAAAATTTGAATGGCAGTTTAGCTGGATATAAAATTCTCAGTTCAGATTCTTTTCCTTTGGTACTTTAGTCGATTCAATTTGACACTTACTCCTTTAAGTGATCTGTTTTTCTCTGGACTTTGAGAATGTTTTTTTATTCTGATATTCACTCTAATATTTCTCAGTGTGCATTTTTCATTATTCATCCTGTTTGGTGTATTTGAGGCCCTTTCAAATTGAGATCTATCATCTTTCTTCATTATTATTAATGAAGTTATCTTCATTATTTCTTCCAGCATCTCCTTTGATTTATTTTCCTCTCCTGGAACGCTTAATATCTAGATGTTGGCAATTATATTTCATCTCTCTTTTTCTGTTGCTGATATATAATTTCATTCAATAAAATGTAATTTCATTCAATAAAATAAGATCTTAAGGGTTCAGTGTAGTGGGGTTTTTTAACTTTATATTTTGTAGTGCAGTATAGCATAGCATAATAAGTATAAAACTCACAGAATCGGACATGACTAAGTGACTGAACTGAACTGATAGCCAAATAACAATGTGTGATCATTTCAGGTGAGCAGTAAAGGGACTCAGCCATATGTATGCATGTATCCGTTGTTGTTGTGAGTTGCTCAGTTATGTCCAACTCTTTGCAACCCCATGGACAGCACCATGCCAACATTTCCTGTCCTTCACCATCTCCCAGAGTTTGCTCAAACTCATGTCCACTGAGTCATTGATGCCATTCAACCATCTCATCCTCTGTCATCCCCTTCTCCTCCTGCCTTCAATCTTTCCAAGCATCATGGTCTTTTCCAATGAGTTGGCTCTTCTCCTCCAGTGGCCAAAGTATTGGAGCTTCAGCTTCAGCATCAGTCCTTCTAATTTTAGTATATGTGCTGCCAAAGTGAGCACATGCATCAGTCTTTCTAATGAATGATCTCCTTTAGGATGAACTGATTTGATCTTCTTGCAAACCAAGGGACTCTCGAGAGTCTTCTCCAGCACCACAGTTTGAAAGATCAACTCTTTGGCACTCAGCTTTCTTAATGGTCCAACTCTCACATCCATACATGACTACTGGAAAAAGCATAGCTTTGACTATACGGACTTTTGTTGGCAAAGTAATGTCTCTGCTTTTTAATATGCTGTCTATGTTTGTCATTGCTTTTCTTCCAAGGAGCAAGCATCTTTTAATTTCATGGCAGCAGTCACCATCTGCAGTGATTTTGGAGCCCAAGAAAGTAAAGTCTGTTACTGTTTCCATTGTTTCCCCATCTATTTGCCATGAAGTGATGGGACAGGATATTGAGTTTTAAGCCAGCATTTTCACTCTCTTTCACCTTCATCAAGAGACTCTTTAGTTCCTCTCTGCTTTCTGCCATAAGGGTAGTGTCATTTGCACATCTGAAGTTACTGATAATTCTCCCCGAAATTCCATTTTGTGCTTTATCCAGCCTGGCATTTTGCATGGTGTACTCTGCATATAAATTAAATAAGCAGGGTGACAATATGTAGCCTTGACGAACTCCTTTCCCAGTTTAGAACCCATGTCCGGTTCTAACTGTTGCTTCTTGACCTCATGCAGATTTCACAGAAGACAGGTAAGGTGGTCTGGTATTCCCATCTCTTTAAGAATTTTCCACAATTTGTTGTGGTCTACACAGTCAAAGGTTGTAGCATAGTCAATGAAGCAGAAGTAGATGTTTTTCCAGAATTCTCTAGCTTTTTCTATGATCAGTGGATGTTGGCGATTTGATCTCTGGTTCCTCTGCCTTTTTCTAAATCCAGCCTGTACATCTGGAAGTTCTTGGTTCAAATACTGTTGAAGCCTAGCTTGAAGGATTTTGAGCGTTACTTTGCTAGCATGTGAAATAAGTGCAGTAGTGTGGTAGTTTGAACATTCTTTGGCATTGCCCTTCTTTGGGATTGGAATGAAAACCGACCTTCCCCGCCCACCCCAGTCAATGTAGTGTTTTGACCAATCACATTACCTTATAAACAGAACCTTAAAATAAGATTTAAAAAATTTTCTCTCTATCGAGTTCCCTCATACCCCTTTCCAGTCTATTTTTCCTCCCAAATTGCAGTCGTTGTTCCCATTCCTTTTACCATAGATTAGATTGGTCCTCTTCTGGAGTTGCACATAAAGGAAATCGTACAGCAGGTACTCTTCTACGTCCAGCTTCTTTCACTGAGCATAACGCTTTTGATATTTATCTGTGTTTGTTGCCTCAGTAGCTCTCTTTTTTCTTGCCAAGTGGTTTTCCATTGTATTGATATACCATACCACCATTGTTTATTCATTCTTCAGCTACTGAATATTTGAACTATTTCCAGTTTCAGGATATTGTGAATAAAGTTCCTTTGAGTACTGTGTAATCTTTGAGTGTAAATACTTGGGAGTAAAATTGCTGGATTGTGTCACAAGTATGTTTGCTTGACAAACTCTTTTTCAAAAGAGTGTTACACAGTCAGGAGTTTTTCTACCTTTTTGTCGTGTGGACTTGGTTTTGGCCATTCTGGTGGATGTTTTAATTCTTGTTTGCCTGATAACGATGTGGAGTACCCAGAGCTATTGGTCATTTGTATGTCTTGCTTTTTTGGAATGGTTAAGTCTCTTGCTCTTTGTGTGGGGTGGGGAGGAAGAGTTAATCATTTTATTGTGAACTTCGTGTGTGCGTGCTCATTCATGTCCGACTCTTTGCCACTCCATGGACTGTAGCCCACTAGGCTCCTCTGTCCGTGGGATTCTCCAGGCAAGAATACTGGAGTGGGCTGCCATTTCCTCCTCCAGAGGATCTTCCCGATCCAGGGATCGAACCTGCGTCTCCTGCACTGGGAAGTGGATTCTTTACCACTGAGCCGCCTGGGAAGCATTGTCGACTTCAGGAGTTCTTTCTCTCCTGGATGCAGTCTTGTAAGCTGTGTGTATTGTGCGTATTCTTTTATGGAATATGTCTTATCTAGTCAGTTTCTTAATGCTGTCTCTTTTTTTAAAGATTTATTTGTTTGTTTTTGGCCACGGTGGGTCTTTGCTGCCGCACCGGGGGCATTCTTTGTTATGGAGCACAGGCTCTAGGCATGGAGGCTTCAGTAGTTACGGCTTGTGGGCTTAGTTGCTTTGTGGCACGTGGGATCTTCCTGAACCAGGGATGAAACTGGTGTCCCTTGCATTGCAAGGTGGATTCATAATCACTGGACTACCAGAGAAGCCCAATGCTAACATTTGATGAGCATTAATTTTAAATGTTGAATGAAGTCCAACTTACCAATTTTTTTAAATGAAGTTAAGACTCCTTGTCTTACCCAGAGTCACAAAGATATCTGCTTATGTTATCGTCTAGAAGCTTTATGGTTCTGGCCTTTTATTTATTTTTAATTGAAGGATAATGCTTTATAGTTCTGACTTTTATAATTAGGTTTATGATCCATTTCAAATTGGTAGAGTAAGATTGGGGTTGGTGTTTAACTTTTAAACAATCTTTTACCATGTCTTTCATATTTTCTATTTCTTCATCCCTCCTGGCATCTTCCTAGAGATATTCCTCCATCTGATATCCCAGTTCCCTATTTCATTGCTCAGATGCTGTATCTGTCTATAATTCATTCTCTCTATTATATTGTTGTTTCAACTGGTTTTTCATATAGAATATTTCCACCTGGGTCCTTTAACAATTTTTTATTCTCTTTTATTTCACTAATACCGTATTTCTTTCACGTCTTTCTAAGGCTTGTTTTAGAATTCTTGTTTTAAAATCCGTCTGTTGAACCTGACCAGTTCCAGTGGTATCTCTAACCAGTTTGTTTTTCTTTGGAAGCCAGTGTGCTCCCCAGATTCCCTGTTCTTTAACCCGTGATCTCATTCCTCAGGGGAAGGGAACGTTCAGCTAGCCTGTCTAGTGCTGCATATTGGGGGAAAAATCCAAGCCTGATCCTGGTCTCTGTCAGCATTGGTGAGCCCAAGGAGAGGCCAGTCCCAGAGTGGAGACCCCCAGATGCCAGAATTGCATAGCTCCTCCCCAGGTTTAGCATCACAACTCCCCCAACCCCCACCAAGTAACTAACTCTACGGGACTGAGCCTCACTTTCTTTTCTTCAACTTTGTTTAATTTGGGCTGTGCTGAGTCTTCATTCGGAGAAGGCAATGGCAACCCACTCCGTACTCTTGCCTGCTGCTGTGCACAGGTGTTTTCTAGTTGTGGCAGGCGGGGGCCAGTTGCGGCACGTGGGGGCTCAGTAGTTGTGGCACATGGGTTTAGTTGCCCCGTGGCATGTGGAATCTTCCCACACCAGGGACCGAACCCACATCCCTTGCATTGGCAGGCAGATTTTTACCCACTGGATTTCCAGGGAAGTCTGAGCCTCACTTTCCGAGTGCTAGGAAGAAGCAGCCAGGGGGAGGGGGCTGTCTGCCTAGGTCAGAATCCTCCAACCTCCAGGTCTGGAAGAGAAGGGCTGGTGGAGTGACTGTGTCAGCCTGTTAGTTCACTCTTGATTTCTGCAGTTCCTCAGTGCCTGCTCCATGTCCCTGATTTTACTCCCGCAGACACTTGGGCCATCTGCCTGGTCCCTGCCTGTTCCAATGAGAAATCTGGCCTTCATTTCTGAAGG
>SJXQ01006167.1:241957-293367 GCA_006408695.1 Aepyceros melampus
TCTTAATATCTTCTGCTTCTGTTAGGTCCATACCATTTCTGTCCTTTATCGTGCCCATCTTTGCATGAAATGTTCCCTTGGTATCTCTAATTTTCTTGAAGAGATCTCTAGTCTTTCCCCTTCTGTTCTTTTCCTCTATTTCTTTGCATTGCTTGCTGAAGAAGGCTTTCTTATCTCTTCTTGCTATTCTTTGGAACTCTGCATTCAGATGCTTATATCTTTCCTTTTCTGCTTTGCTTTTCGCTTCTCTTCTTTTCACAGCTATTTGTAAGGCCTCCCTAGACAGCCATTTTGCTTTTTTGCATTTCTTTTCCATGGGGATGGTCTTGATCCCTGTCTCCTGTACAATGTCACACACCTCATTCCATAGTTCATCAGGCACTCTATCTATCAGATCTAGTCCCTTAAATCTATTTCTCACTTCCATTGTATAATCATAAGGGATTTGATTTAGGTCATACCTGAATGGTCTAGCGGTTTTCCCTGCTTTCGTCAATTTCAGTCTGAATTTGGTAATAAGGAGTTCATGATCTGAGCCACAGTCAACTCCCTGTCTTGCTTTTGTTGACTGTATAGAGCTTCTCCATCTTTGGCTGCAAAGAATATAATCAATCTGATTACAGTGTTGACCATCTGGTGATGTCCATGTGTAGAGTCTTCTCTTGTGTTGTTGGAAGATTGTGTTTGCTATGACCAGTGCATTTTCTTGGCAAAACTCTATTAGCCTTTGCCCTGCTTCATTCCACATTCCAAGGCCAAATTTGCCTGTTACTCTGGGTGTTTGTGTAATGGTCATCTGAGCTTCCCTGATGGCTCCCACGGTAAAGCGTCTGCCCGCAATGCGGGAGACCCGGGTTCAATTCCTCGGTTGGGAAAGTCCCCTGGAGAAGGAAATGGCAATCCACTCCAGCACTCTTGCCTGGAAAATCCAATGGACGGAGGAGCCTGATAGGCTACAGTCCATGGGGTCGCAAAGAGTCGGACACGACTGAGCGACTTGACTTCACTTCCAGGTGTTTCTTGACTTCCCACTTTTGCATTCCAACCCCCTATAATGAAAAGGACATCTTTTTTTGGGTGTTAGTTCTACAAGATCTTGTAGATCTTCATAGAACCGTTCAACTTCAGCTTCTTCAGCGTTACTGGTTGGGGCATAGACTTGGATTACTGTGATATTGAATGGTTTGCCTTGGAAATGAACAGAGATCATTCTGTCGTTTTTGAGATTGCATCCAAGTACTGCATTTTGGACTCTTGTTGACCATGATGGCTACTCCATTTCTTCTAAAGGATTCCTGCCCACAGTAGTAGATATAATGGTCATCTGAGTTAAATTCACCCATTCCAGTCCATTTTAGTTCGCTGATTCCTAGAATGTCGACATTCACTCTTGCCATCTCCTGTTTGACCACTTCCAATTTGCCTTGATTCATGGACCTGACATTCCAGGTTCCTATGCAATATTGCTCTTTATAGCATCAGACCTTGCTTCTATCACCAGTCACATCCACAGCTGGGTTTTGTTTTTGCTTTGGCTCCATCCCTTCATTCTTTCTGGAGTTATTTCTCCACTGATCTCCAGTAGCATATTGGGCACCTACTGACCTGGGGAGTTCCTCTTTCAGTATCCTATCATTTTGCCTTTTCATACTGTTCATGGGGTTCTCAAGGCAAGAATACTGAAGTGGTTTGCCATTCCCTTCTCCAGTGGACCACATTCTGTCAGACCTCTCCACCATGACCCGTGTGTTTTACCACTTCCAGTTTGCCTTGATTCATGGACCTAACATTCCAGGTTCCTATGCAATATTTCTCTTTATGCTTAGTAGAATTCAAATATTTTTTTTCTTATATTTACCTTGCAGTTGGTTGGTAGTTACTGAGTTTTAAGGGAGGTCATTTCTAATGGAAGAATGCTTACAAATGTTAGAAATCATAAGTGTTTGGGGAAGGAGGACTACATAAAAAGGAACCTACAGAAATTGTCACATCTCACCACATGGGGCAATGTGACACTACCAAATATTATGTCAGATTTCCCATTCAAATTTACTCAAAAGTAAAAATGTTTATTGAAATAAATGAAAGCCATAATTGCAGGTTATGTTTATTCCTGATTGGAACACCTGTATCATATTTAATAATAGGATATGATTAACATATAGTATTAAATATGTACTATAAAATAGGTGGGAGGGGCGTTTAGGTTGTGGAACACATGTACACCCATGGCTGATTCATGTCAATGTATTGTGAAAACCACTGAAATGTTTTAAAGTAATTAGCCTCCAATTAAAATAAATTAATTAATTAAAAAATAAACCTATGTAGCAAGTACTAAATGAATTTGCTATTAAATTGCTATTTTTAAATCAAAGTTTTTCAATTTTTAGGTAAGATTGTAAATTGTATTCACTTCTAATGTTTATTAAGTATTTTCACACTTCTCAAGAGACATGGCAAGGGTGTATTTTTTTTTTAATTTATTCTTATGTTGAGATTTCCCAATTTTGCTGTGATTTATCAGATATATTTTAGGAATATTTGAGGAAATATATCATTATGGAAAGATCTCCTTGAAATTTTGCATAATTATAGTGCATAAACATTCATAATATTTATATTTTTATTGTGATAATAGAAAAATTATAATGTACATATTATTTATGTTTTAAGGTTATAATAATCAACCCTGAATGTGCTTTGGGAGGACTGATGATGAAGCTGAAACTCCAATACTTTGGCCACCTGAAGTGAACAGCTGACTCATTGGAAAAGGTCCTGATGCTGGAAAACATTGAGAGGAAGAGGAGAAGGGGGCTACAGATGGCTAGATGCCACACGGACTTAGTGGACATGAGTTTGAGCAAACTCCAGGAGATAGTGAGGGACATGGAAGACTGCCATGTTGCAATTCATGGGATCACAAAGAGTCACCCATGACTTAGTGACTGAACAACAGCAAAGAGTTATAATTTTCACATATCTAGATTTGAGTCAATAAAAGATAGGTTGAATCAAAATAAAGCAGCAAAGACTAAAATTTCATTTCCATATGTTATTTCTACCACTTTTGTAATAATGCATCCCTTATTTAGCAGACAATGGACTCCAGAAGGGCAACGGATAGGAGATGGAGAATGGTAAGGCCAAGTCTCAATGAAGACCCGAAGTATGAAAATGGAAACCCCTCTGACTCTATTCTATGTAATTTTGAAAACTCTTAATATCCCCATTCTTCACTCTTCCTGCCACCTATTGATGACAATATCAATAGCAGCGAGTAACAGCTAGCCTCCATGGAAATTATTAGTCCAGATGAAGGCTATAAATATATTTATAAACAATGCTGGACATGCCAAAGAAGCTAATAGTTTTACAGTGAGCTATTTTCTGATGGATGGCACTGATGTTGAAAGCACTAATCTTCAATGCTGCAGAAACTGCAGAAATTCTAATGCTATTTTACTTTCTCAAAGTTACACAGATTGTGCAATGGCATGTATAAAAACAAACAAATAGTCTCAATGAAGACCCGAAGTATGAAAATGGAAACCCCTCTGACTCTATTCTATGTAATTTTGAAAACTCTTAATATCCCCATTCTTCACTCTTCCTGCCACCTATTGATGACAATATCAATAGCAGCGAGTAACAGCTAGCCTCCATGGAAATTATTAGTCCAGATGAAGGCTATAAATATATTTATAAACAATGCTGGACATGCCAAAGAAGCTAATAGTTTTACAGTGAGCTATTTTCTGATGGATGGCACTGATGTTGAAAGCACTAATCTTCAATGCTGCAGAAACTGCAGAAATTCTAATGCTATTTTACTTTCTCAAAGTTACACAGATTGTGCAATGGCATGTATAAAAACAAACAAATTTTTTTTCTTGTTCTTTTATTAAAGGTTACTTGGAGTTTTGTTTGTTTGTTTGTTGTTTTGTTTGTTTTTCTGCTCTGCACAGCTTGTGGGATCTTACATCTCTGACCTGGGATTGAAATTGGAACGTCAGCAGTGAAAGCAGAGAGTCCTAACCACCAGATTGCAGGGAATTCCTCAGGTTCCTCAATTTAAGATTAATCCATGACTTCAGGATATGAAAACAGGAAAATATGTGTGTGAGGCCCTGTGATGCCTTGAGAATTAATCCTTCTTTTAAGTTAAACACTTTTTTAAAGCTACATTTATGCACCTTCAGTCTTCTCTAAGTTATTTAGGTTTCAAAATCTCCTTTTTTTCCTTATGTAAAAATAATGAGGGTGGGGGTAGGGCAGGCAGGAAGACATGCCACTAATCCCCATGCTTGCCTAGACATCTTGATCTCTGGGAAAAATATACATTAGGATCAATATAAGACCCTGTTACAATGAGCTTTATTTACATTCCAAAATCATTTACAAAATCTCATGAACATCAAAATTTAATCTATCTAAAAGTGGCAACATAATTCCTATAAATGTAATCTTCAGCCTACAAATCTTTTTAAAAGGGTTTCCAGCTAGATGACATAAAGATAGTATGATCATAGGAAATCTCAAAATTGAAATCAGAAGGGCCAATGCATGCCTTATTAGTAACTTTTCAGATTGCCTGGGCTAAATTATTTGTGAAATATTTCAGGATAGATATTATTTTAGATAAGATATAAAATGTCTCATTTGACATTTAAATAATGCATAAATATAGAGTAAATACTACTCAAGTTAAAGCTATATTGTCTGAACAATAATCCCGCTTTTGTATTATTAGATAAATCTGAACGTAAAATGTGGATTGGCACAAATAAAAGTAAAGCTTTAGTTTTCTTTCTCTGATTTTTAAAATGAAGTTTGTAGAAGAAGGACTTGGCTTCATACCGCAGAGCCAACCACAGACTTTTGAAAAATACTGGTGACCTGGAGGCAAATATCTGGGAACTTTAAAACTGTGTGGATGATAACACAGCCTGTGAGTGTTTCTGGAGTGATTTTCAGTGGGTTATAAAAATATAAACACACTTAAAATTTGTTTGTGATTTAGTAAATATGTAAAAATTACATGACATTCCTCAGAATTATCATCACCAAGCACTTAGCATAGTGTCATTTCATTTGGAATGGCGTAGCAGCTAAAGTACATGGATAAAGCAAATGCTGACTTAAAAACGATAGGAGGATACATTTTATATTACACTAGAAAAACTATTCCTGAGTTCAACTTTTGCTGCATTTATTTTGTTTATGTTGATAAAGAAATTTCTCTATTGATACTTCATTGGGATAAAATAAAGCCTGCTAAGTGGCCCTGCCAACACCACAAATCTAAATCTAGGTTGGCCTGAATTTTAGGGAAATGCTTACTGTCTAAAAGAACTAACATACACCAGTCACAAACCTCCATCTCAGCTTTAACTAGCTCATCTTACTTTAGAAAAGAGGACTTGCTATCCTTACCAAGAAATTCCCAGATTTCAAGTCTATCAAGTTCTGTTTCTGCACTGCTGCTTCCAATACTCTATAAAAGTTGCTCTTGCCCAAATTCCTTAGGGAAAACTGCTCCACTGTTCAGGAGGCACCATACTCCTCAAACCTATGGATTCTTTTCCCTTAAATAACAGATAACGAACTTACTGCTAAATTGGGTTATTTTTGACAATGTAATGAGTTCATCTGAAATTCTAATTCGATTAGATGAGTTGACCATTTACTTCCCAAGAGAATTTATATATATATATATATATATATATATATATATATGGCAAAGACATAAGCAATTGTTACCTTAAATTTTTACTTAAGAATATATTTTTTCAAATAAAGCACAAAATACTTATACCTTAGTGTTCTAATAATCTGTTTGGTAACCTATTTCTATTGTATAAGCATAGGAAGTATTTTAGGGTTTCCTCAGCTGTCTCAAGGGAAGCCCAGTTGGCTCAGAGGTTAAAGCATCTGCCTGGAATGCAGGAGACCCGGGTTCAATCCCTGGGTCAGGAAGATCCCTTGGAGAAGGAAATGGCAACCCACTACAGTACTCTTGCCTGGAGAATCCCATGGAGGGAGGAGCCTGGTAGGCTACAGTCCATGAGGTCACAGAGAGTCGGACAAGACTGAGTGACTTCACTTCACTTCATTTCAGCTGTCTCAGTGGCAAGGAATCTGCTTGTCAATTCAGGAGATGCAGATTCAATCCCCGGGTCAGGAAGATCCCCTGGAGGAGAGCATGGCAACTCACTTGAATGTTCTTGTCTGGACAATCCCATGGGCAAAGGAGCATGGTGGGCTACAGTCCACAGGGCCGCAAAACATTGGACATGACTGAATAACTGAGAGCACATGTATTTTAGTGTTATAATTTAATAATTTGAATCTTGAAATTCCTGGAGGTCTACTCCAAGTATGCTTATGTCCTGGATACTAATCTCAGGTTTTCTTTCCAGTGTATGAACTGTTAAAGAACTTATGCACGCATGTGTGCTAAGTTGCTTCAGTGACGTCCAACTCTTTGGGACCCTGTGGACTGTAGCCCACCAGGCTTCTCTGTCTATGGGATTTTTCAGGCAAGAATACTCAACATGCCCTCCTCCAAGGGATCTTCCTGATCCAGGGATTGAACCCATGTCTCTTATGTTTCTTGAATTGGCAGGTGGGTTCTTTACCACTAGTGCAACCTGGGCAGCCCTAGGGGGCTTATAGCAAAACAGTAAAGCAACTAAATCCCTTAGTTCACTATTAACTTCACAGGACTTTCCTATCATGTTGTTTGGTAAGACACTCTCAATGAAGGAAGCAGTGTCTGAATTGACATTCTAGGTGAAGCTTCTTATCTCTCCATGCGTCTGCACTTTGAGTAGAACAACGTGTGTTACCTTTGCCTTTCTCTACTCCACTTACTTCAGTAGTGGTATACTTCCCTTTGACAACTTGCAAGAAACTTAACTTCTACATAGACTTCATTCCTTATTCTTTCTAGTAGATTTCTCCTTTTCAATAAGCTTTGATATACGGTCTATAGAGTAAAGTTTAGAATTTAAAAGCACCATTTCTACTTAGGGGCTCATAGTTCCTTTTCATGTGGTATGATAATGAGACTTTGATTTTATTCAGTATTCCATTCATGCTAGCTTAGCCACTATATTTCTCATAATTTATTTTTGAAATCCACTATTGATATAAAGAAGTACTGGTATAGTACCCTAAAATGATCTTGAAAGCTTAAAATAATTTGTCTGTGGTTAAATAAAAATAAGAGACGTACGGGATAAGTGAGTCTTCAATACAGTTTTACGTGTATAAAAGCATAGGGGCATTCTTTTGGATGAAGGTCCTGCCAAACTGAATACACTAAGAAAAGCTTGATTTGTAGCATGTTTCTGGATTTATATATTTATTTGTCTTAGAGCGAGAGCAATCTGATCAGCGGAACTACCATAGGCAATGTGCCTAAAGAATTATGCATTATGTGTGTATATGTGTGTGTGTGGATATATATATAAACTTGAAAAGTATTAAATAGTATGTACAGTGTCCTTTCCTTCATATACATAAGTATATAAATATACAAATGCATTATACATATACTAGAAAGTGCATTTATGCATTTGCGTTCAATTTTTTTGTTAAGTAAAAGCAATACATACATAACCTTGAAATATGTTTCTATATTAAAGTGTCACTTCAAAAGACCTACCATATAATGGATTGTTTACATCATTTTCTGTGTTGTATTAAACTGACTTTTTACAGGCAAATCTTCAAATTAGAAAAAAATCAGATCACCTCATTTCTGTATAATAAAGGGCTTGAGTTCTGTTGCTTTCGTTTTACATAAATACAGGAGAGGAGGATAAACCGTTGCTCTAACTGATTATTTTACCAAATGCTCCAACCTATTATAGAAGAGAATGAGTCCCAAGATAGATAGTTTGACTATAGCACCACTGTTTTACATGTACAAACACACACACACACACACACACACACACACACAAGTACATGTACCTGCACACACATGAAGCTGCACACACATGCACATGCACACACACACATATCTATTCCAACCAGTAAGAGCTTCCCCATTGCTGAGGAATTTTCTTCCTGTCTAAACAGTGGATGCTGACTCAGTGAGCTTTTCTTCAGTTTGGTAGATTGTATTCCCATTTACCCACACATAGTCACTCATCTGACAAGAGCAGGTCCTATTATTTAATATAGCTTTTAAGAAAATGGAGAGTAAGAATTCCAAAATGACAATAAACCATTTGGTTTTAGTTAATTTTATGGCATATCTGGTTTTAGCATTTGTAGCTGCAATAAAACATATGTTAGCTCCCTAATAAACCTGAGTAACTGTATCTGTCACCTCTTTCTGCGCTGGGAATAGTGCACAAGTTATTACCTTGAGAACAGTTGTTTCTGTCTCCTGGCAGATCCATATCACTCTCCAATTTACATTCTGATAGAGAAGCAACAAATGTTACTTACATCCCATGAAGTATGTTAATTATACCAAGCTTCGTGAAATTATGGGTGAGAGAGCTGAAAGGAATTCTACAGCTGCATCTTGGGTCTTTTGAGCATATCTTGCCAGATCAATGTCTTTGTCACTTAAATGATAGCCTTACAATTCCTTTTTTCCCTTAAGTGGTATTCCCTGAATCTCAGTGATAGGGAAAATATCACACAAAACTAAATAGATGTACTTTGGTGTTATTTATACAAATTACATTGATATGTTCAGATAAACAAGTCAAAATTCCATTTTAAAGCTGAATTGAACTAGGAACCATATCTTGCTGGTTTTACTTAATTATAATTATTTTCTCTCATTTTCTTCATATAAAGTATGAAGGATAGAGGATAGGAAAAGGAGATAAGCTCAGATTCTTTTCTCATGGTTAAAGAGGAAAAACATTCTCTGGAAGTCACCCTGTAAACACCCATTGTTGAGCTCTATGTGGAAAACTGGAGATGATTCAGTTTTTCCTGATTATATGTATCTGAAATTGACAACCATGCATGGGTAGAGAGCATTTAATAGGATTCTTCTTGTTGTCATTTCAGAAAAAAAAGGGAAAACCTCACATATTAAAGTAGAATTTTTTGGTTTTATTATTTCCAATTTTGTTGGTGCTTAAAACGTGTAGACCTGCTATAGTGGTATGGGATGGTGGTCTTGGAATCAGTTTCCAGAATTAAACAACTGGCTTGGATTTGATTTTCTGTTCCATTGCTTGCTACCTGTAAGAACTTGACCAAATTAATTAAAGCTTCTGTGTCTCAGTCTCCTCACTTGTTACTAAGATAATAATGTTACCTCATATGGTTACTATGAGAATTAGAAATATTAATATGAGTAATATGTTTATGCCAGGATTTAGCTCATAACAACCACTACCAAAATGTTACCAGTTGCTATTACAAGAATCTTGAAGCAGCGGTGGTCCCTGCATTGATATTAGGCAGTTAAATGGAGGAAGTTCAAGCAAGCGTTTTTTACAGAGGAATTCTTATTGCGCTCATATTCAAAATTCTGAATTTCAATCACCCACCAGGGACCATTCTCCACCCTCAGATAGCACCAGCTCCTAGAAAGTCACTCTGCGACTGGGAAAGCTTCAGCCCATTGGAAATCTATACCACATGTCAAACCCATCCGGGAGACAAATCTAATCCTTTTTGGCTAAAAATAGCTTGCAGCAGTCTGCTGTCCTTAGTTTACTAATATTTGGAAGAATGGTTTAGTTTGGCAATCAATGTCCTAGAGACACCCAAGACCTTGACATGATCGTTTTTCTTTGAATCCTTAACAAGGATTACTGCAAAAGCAGATATCCACAATTTTACACAACGACTTGCGGTTTTACTTGTCATTGAGATTATCATGGTAGAAGCATATCATCTATGTTTCCTAAGGATCACTTTTAAAATTTTACTTGCTTGGATTTAATTTTTCAGACTTCCAGGCTTTATGTATTCATGCTGAAGTGATATTTTTTTAATCAATGCACTTTAAACAATGTTATAACAGAAAGTATATACTGCCCTGTTTGGCACTTTATCATTAACCAAGTGCTTTCATATATGTCATTTCACTTAACATAAAAAACAAGCCTATAAGCTATCAAGGGCAGCGATATATTAAAAACAATTTAATGGATGTGGGTGGAGTAGGGAAGGGCAACCCACTCCAGTATTTTTCCCTGGAGAATCTCATGGGCAGAGGCGCCTGATGGGCTACAGTCCATAGGGAAGCAAAGAGTCGAACGTGACTGAGTGACTGAGCATGCAGAACAATGGATGTGGGTGTGAGCTGGTCATATTTTTAGATTCACAAAACCAGTATGTGGGGAATAGAGACTTCAACACTAACCACCTGCTACCAAATTTGGTATTCATTTAATTATATCAAATATTTAGGAGAGAAATGAAAATCCTAATATCTGAATTGTAGTTTTTTAGTCACTGAACGTGAACTGTAGCCCACCACGCTCCTCTGTCCATGGAAATTACCAGTCAAAAATACTAGAGTGGGTTGTCATTTCCCTTTCCAAAGGATCTTCCTGATCCAGGGATCACACCACGTCTCCAACACTGCAGGTGGATTTTCTGCCTCTGAGCCACCAGGGAAGTCCAATATCTGATGGCTATACTTAAATTATTAGCCCATTTTAGATATCACAAACATTAAAACTAGGCTATCACTATAATTTTGAAAATGCATGCATATAAAATTATAATTTTAAAATTATTATCTCTCAATACAAGTAGTGACAATTATATCTTATAGAACAAAATAGAATAAAGCAATAATTGAATGATAGATCCTGTTACAATAATTTTATCAAGGACACACCATTTTCTGTAGGGAAGATATCTGTATTTTAAAAAATAGGTTTTAAAAGCACGACTCTGACCAAATGACATTTATAATAGTCAATAATTCAAAGCAACATGATTCATTTTATAAGAAGCCAAGGCATGCATTTGTAATGACTGTGAGGAAGTATCATTAAATGAATATTTGATGTTAAAGATTTTTCCTTTTTAAAAATGAAAATCTAAGAAATACAGTTTAGTTCAGTTCAGTCACTGAGTTGTGTCTGACTCTGTGACTGCTGCATGCCAGGCTTCCCTCTCCATCACCAATTCCTGCAGCTTGCTCAAACTAATGTTCACCGTGTCTGTGATGCCATCTCACCATCTCATCCTTTGTCATCCCCTTCTCCTACTGCCTTCAGTACTCCCCAGAATCAGAGTCTTTTCCAGTGAATCAGTTCTTGGCATCAAGTAGCCAAAGGATTGGAGTTTCAGCTTCAGCATCAGTCCTTCCAATGAATAATCAAGATTGATTTCCTTTAGGATAGAATGGTTTGATCTCCTTGCAGTCCACAAGACTGTCAAGAGTCTTCTCTAGCACCACAGTTCAAAAACATCAATTCTTCGGTGCTCAGCTTTCTTTATAGTCCAACTCTCACATCCACACATGACTCTGGAAAAACAATAGCTTTGCCTAGATGGACCTTTGTTGGTATAGTAATGTCTCTGCTTTTTAATATGCTGTCCAGGTTGGTCATAGCTTTTCTTCCAGGGGCAAGGATCTTTTAATTTCATGGCTGCAGTCACCATCTGCAGTGATTTGGAGACAATAAAATAAAGTCTGTCACTGTTTCCATTGTTTCCCCATCTATTTGCCATGAAGTGATGGGACCGGATGCCATGATCTTAGTTTTTTGCATGTTGAGTTTTAAGCCAAATTTTTCACTCTCCTCTTTTACTTTCTTCGAGAGGCTCTTTAATTCCTCTTCACTTTCTGTCATAAAGATGGTATCATCAACGTATCTGAGGTTATTGATATTTCTCCTAGCAATCTTCATTCCAGCTTGTGTTTCATCCAGCCCAGCATTTTGCTTGATGTGCTCTGCATAGAAGTTAAGTAAGCAGGGTGACAATATACAGCCTTGACCTACTCCATCCCAATTTGGAACCAATGTGTTGTTCCCTGTAAGATTTCTTTCTTTCTTTCTTTCTTTCTTTCTTTCTTTCTTTCTTTCTTTCTTTTTCTTCTTCTTTTTTTCAACATTCTAAGTGTTGCTTCTGACCTGCATACAGATTTCTCAGAAGGCAGGTAATGTGGTCTGGTATTCCCATCTGTTTAAGAATTTTCCAGTTTGTTGTGATCCACACAGTCAAAAGCTTTGGTGTAGTCAATAAAGCAGAAATAGATGTTTTTCTGGAACTCTCTTGCTTTTTCAATGATCCAATGGATATTGGCAATTTGGTCTCTGTTTCCTCTGCCTTTTCTAAGTCCAGCTTGAACTTATGGAAGCTTACAGTTCATGTACTGTTGAAGCCTGGCTTGGAGAATTTTGAGCATTAATTTACTAGCAAGTGAGATGAGTGAAATTGTGTGGTAATTTGAACATTCTTTTGTATTGCCCTTCTTTGGGATTAAAATGAAAACTGTCCTTTCTCATTCCTGTGACCACTGCCAAGTATTCCAAATTTGCTGGCTATTGTGTGATTGAGTGCAACACTTTAAAAGCATCATCCTTCAGGATTTGAGGTAGCTCAACTGGAATTCCATCACCTCTACTAGCTTTGCTTATAGTGATGCTTCCTAAGGCCCACTTGACTCCGCATTGCAGGAAGTTTGGCTCTAAGTGAGTGATCACACCTTTGGGGTTATCTGGGTCATTAAGATCTTTTTGTATAGTTCTGTGTATTCTTGCCAGAAAGTACGGGTTATAATCAATAAGAATACTCTTAATGTTCCTAAACTGAGAAGAAGGGAGATATGATTCCCAGGAAGAATGGATATCTAATTTCTTCTTAAAAGTGAACTGCATGTCACCCTTTCTGATTCTTCTTCTTAATTAACTTATTCAATCAAAAATTTCCTAGATGAATTATAAAACCAAATTTGTCAATACAAAGTTACATGCTTTGACATAGTATTTAGGGCCAGAATTCATCCATTCAACTGTTATTTTTGAAGATCTCTCATATGAAGGGATTCTGCTAGTTTTAAACATGGAAAGTTGAATATAGAACAGGCTAAATGAAGTCACAAATCATCAGAACACCAAGGCAGTCTGAAAAACAAATGTGGTGTATAAAACAATGACTATGGAAGAGCATAAGAAAATGACATACTTGGAAATACAAAGAACAAAGATACTTAAAATCTTAGTAGAAGAGCTCAAGGAAGGTTTCCCAGAGGAGATGTCATTTGAATTAAATCTGAAAACTCAATAATACATACATACAAAAGACAAGCAATACAGGTAGATAAGGCCTTTCAAAGTAGCCTAAGCAAATACCATTGAGATGACAGTGATTTTAAATTTTACCCACATGGTTTTGTAAGGAATTAAGATCAATTTTATCCCATTGCCAAATGAAGTAAAAAATAGGGAATGACAACATAGAAGATGGTATTAATGACTTGGCATTAATGATGGTATTAATTACTTTAGCAAATCAATAAGATGGACCTTGTTTTGAGCTGATATGACATGAATACTGGATTGGGTGCCATTTCTTTCTCCAGGTGATCTTTCTAACCAGGGATAAAGCCTGTGGCTCCTGCATTGGCAAGAAGTAGCAGGAGGATTCTTCCACCAGGGAAGACCCTGTTGTGTGTATACACCTCTATTAAACCCAGAGGGATTCCAGAAAGCACTTCTCTGTATGCAGCCAAGTGTGTGAGATATGTAGAACATGAAGTTTGGAACACAGAGTCATCAGAAATGGAGACAGACTTTTTCTGAACATGGCCTGAGGCAGTTCTGTATCAGAATAACCTACAGTGCTTGCTAAAAATGCTGAATAGAACCCCTCATCCAGAAATTCTGAGTCAGTAGGTCTGGAAGTGAAGTTTAGGAATTTCAAATAACAATAATTGATATGTTCCAAGAAGACAGATAGAATGAGCTGAGAATAAAAATGAGAATACCAACGGCAGTCACTCATTTTTAATGATAAGAAGTTTAGGCTGGATGTTTTCATGAAAAACAAATAACATTGCTATTTTGGATCAGTTAGTTTCTTAAGGATGAGTGTATTTGCATTTGAGTGCATCTGTGTATGTGTATACATAGCACATTTATTAACACACTGTTGATGGTTTATCTTACATACTCCAATGATTATATATATATAAAATCATAGGAATAAACCAAGTATTTTATGAAATTTGTACAGGATTTTTGTAAGAGTTGAGAGTAACATTTTTATTAGCTTCTACTATTAAAGATTAGGTTTATACCTGGACATCAAGTAATTTTGTTTACTAAAATCTAATCTGTATTTACTTGTGTTCTTGGTGAGTGAAGTGTTGTTATGTAGAAATGTGAAAATCTATATCCGACTGTAATGCTTAGAATCCCTATAAAAACAATCTCAATCAGTAATGGGAATAGTCTATCCTTGAATATTCTTGTGGTGGGCTAACTTGAAATTTCCCTGAACTTACAGTAAAACATAAAAAAAAAAAAAGAACTAAATACAAAGTGCTGATTGGATTTAGTTTAGAAAATAAGAAAATATATGGGTGAATGTTCCTATTTTTAATATCTCTGAAAAACACATAAAAGAATGAAGAGTGGATAATCATTTTACCTTTAATAATAAATATTATTACCTTCAATTATAAGGTTGTTATAAAATTAATTTTTGGATGTACATTACATGATTAGCTGACTAAGGCTTGATAAATATTCTGTAATTAGATAGTAAAGTTGTATTGTTTTACAAATCATACATGTGATTTATAGTGCTTAACTCATCTCCGTTGGGGCACTGAAAACAAAAACCCTGTCAACTGAAATTGAACCCATCATTCTACTCTTCCCCCTTAGTTAATTTATGTTTACATGGGAATGTTCACAAGGTGGTAAACTTACTGAAATTTGCTCTATTTTAAAAATATATTAGTATTTTTCATAATTATAGAATATTTTTCACTTAGTGTGTATGTGTGTGTATGTATAAAATTGTGTTTCATTCCTCCTTCTTGAGCTCCATATATTCAGTTCAGTT
The DNA here is from genome assembly GCA_006408695.1 of Aepyceros melampus. Lineage (NCBI taxonomy): Eukaryota > Metazoa > Chordata > Mammalia > Artiodactyla > Bovidae > Aepyceros > Aepyceros melampus. The sequence continues at coordinate 256,985 of SJXQ01006167.1, forward strand.
CAGTCACTCAGTCATGTCCGACTCTTTGCGACCCCAATGAATCGCAGCATGCCAGGCCTCTCTGTCCATCACCAACTCCCAGAGATCACTGAGTCCATCGAGTCAGTGATGCCATCCAGCCATCTCATCCTCTGTCGTCCCCTTCTCCTCCTGCCCCAAATCTCTCCCAGCATCAGAGTCTTTTCCAATGAGTCAACTCTTTGCATGAGGTGGCCAAAGTACTAGAGTTTCAGCTTCAGCATCATTCCTTCCAAAGAAATCCCAGGGCTGATCTCCTTCAGAATGGACTGGTTGGATCTCCTTGCAGTCCAAGGGACTCTCAAAAGTCTTCTCCAACACCACAGTTCAAAAGCATCAGTTCTTCAGTGCTCAGCTTTCTTCAGAGTCCAACTCTCACATCCATACATGACCACTGGAAACCATAGCCTTGACTAGACGGACCTTTGTTGGTAAAGTAATGTCTCTGCTTTTCAATGTGCTATCTAGGTTGGTCATAACTTTTCTTCCAAGGAGCTCAATGTATAGGAATGAATTTTAGTCCTAATTATTTTCTAATTCATGTTATGGCTATACTACTTTCCTCCTCTAAACTGGAGATGATAATAATATCCAGATTTGGGATCTGTATTACCAAATATGAAGATATTAGATTTCTCATACACTGAATTCATATTCTCCAGGCTTTGCCTCATCTCCGTGGGGGCACTGAAAACAAAAACCCTGTCAACTGAAATTGAACCCATCACTCTACTCTTCCCCCTTAGTTAATTTATGTTTACATGGGAATGTTCACAAGGTGGTAAACTTACTGAAAGTAAGTATAGTTTCCTTGCCTTTCCAGTGCCCACTCAGCTGCCAAGCAATTTGCTCTCCTTTTTGAGAGATTGTTACAAGAGTACTGTGGTCAAATATGTGCTGAGTCCTGGCTTGAGTTCTACAGGAAACATCCAATCTCTCTCTTGTTAGTTAATATATAAACTCACACTGAGTTCTTTATTCCCTACTCTTCTCACCCAAATTCAGATGAAAAGGTACATCCTCACAAATAACACCATGGATACTGTTTTTTAATGCTCTCTCTTGTTTCAAGTAACTTTCTAAAACAGAGAATTGCCGTAAGGCAAAAAATCAAACTGCAAAGCCATATGCATTAAAAGATAATATAAAAGATAAATCCAGGAAGAATATGATAATTTTGTCTCAAGTTTTTCTCTCAAACATTACCCTTAATACAAATTAATCATCACATGTTTAATTTTTCCCTTGGCATATTACCTGAGTGTTAGAGTGAGGTAGAAAATTGGTACCTGAAATGAACCAAGTGAGAAAAAGTGTTTTCTAACTTTTTGAAAATTTTAGAATTATGTGAGTCAATTCTATTATGCATCATGAATAAAAACAGCAGTCTCATACAAGTTGAAGTATTCTTATCTATGCACCATTAAAATATAAAGTTTCTTGATATGACCAAGCAGCAAACCCAAGCAGCTCTAGAGTACCGGTATCCCTGGTTTTTCAAAAATTCCCTTCTCACCACTTTGCTTTTACAAGCAACCTGTTTAGGACCTGGAGAAGGAAACAGCAACTCATTCCATTATTCTTGCCTGGGAAATCCCATGGACAGAGGAGTCTGGCAGGCCATATAGTCCGTGGCATCACAAAGAGTCAAACACGAATGAACATGGACGCTTATATTAGTATCTGTTTTAGATAACTGAATTAAAGCCCAAAGAGGATTTTCATGAAAAAAGCTAAATAATAAGGATGACATTCTGCATTTTTTTTTTTTTCAGGGAGCAGTTACTGGGGCAGTACACCAGGAGCAGAGAAAGGGCCACCACCATGATTCTTCCGATGAACTACACTCAAGATTTTGGCATTAAGCCGTCACAGCTTTGAACTGTTGTCTGTGAGCTTTTGTGCTTGATTTGGATCTGTTTTCTGTGTTTGTTAGCAAGGTATATCCTTTGGCAATTGCTCTTTTATGCAGTTTAGTTTACAAAAGTTTTCTTGGAAACACTCTGGAATATTGGGGAAAAACTTGCATCAGGAAGGTACAGAGTCAGCGAAATCAGTACATTCAGTCTGGCCTTTCCTGTCTTGTTTTTGTCTGACAGCATATCCTAATAATTGAGTCTGCAGTTAGGGATGGGATGGTGCCAGCTTTTAAAGATAAGAGGGGTTTTTTGGAGAAATAAATTACTTATTTGCACATATGATGAAGTAAAATGGAAATAAAAAAGAAAAGTAAACAAATTCTATTTGAAAAGATATTCTGAAAAATGTCATTATTTTTAGGAAATGTTTTTCTGAATTTAAATTATTCCATAGTAGAAGAAATCTGCTACTAATGTACTGAAGTGCTATTTCCAGTGGTTTGATGTCTTCCTGTAATAATGAAAGCCACAGTGTGGCTATCTTATGTTTATATTTTCTTGATTAACGGAGTCAATGGTGACATTTTTGCCTATTCAATAATGCCTGTAAATGATTTCTGGCCCACATTCAATTAATGGTGACAAGAAAAAGTATGGCAGAACTGTAAATGGAAAGACACCTAATAGGTACATCATCAAATCTCGAAGGAATCTGAAACTATCAACATTGCAGCAAAGAATTTTCCAGAAACATATGCTGATATAATAAAGGGAAATTCTATTGTCTGAGAGAGATGTTTAACACCTGTTAGAGAAACATCCCTCTCAGCATTCATCAATCAAAACCTTTTAGAACAAACACACATTCTATGAAAATTTTCCCAGATAGACACTCTCATCCTAAATATAAATTTAACAGTCTTGAAAATAACTTTTCAATATAGATTTTATTGAACTGATATTTTAAAAATATATGTATCCTGTGTAGCCTCTGTGGCAAATTCCTCCAAATGGATATATTTTGTTTTTTAAAACATTTGTGTTCATTCATGCAATTAATTTGTAATATTTTTGTTTCATAATAAAAATTAGAATTTCTAAAATTGAAATAAGTTCTAATATTTAAACTCAAAAATATCAGATTGTATTTTTATGGAATAAGAATTATTCACTTGATCAGATGTTAAGTATGATTTAAGTATGCTTTTTTTTTATCTTTCTGGTGTTGCTTATTAATAGTTTCAATTTTTACCTCTTATGTAAATTCCTTAATTTCCCAAAGGAAAAGCAAGTCCTTTGAAAGAATTATGTGAAATAGATTTATTTACTTGCAAGCAATTCAGGTAGTGCACTGCAGAGTGATAAATTTATTAAAAGGTGACACTTTTAAAAGTATTGTAAGATATACTACTAATTGTTCCTTGAAGGTTATATACATGTGGCCACATCACATAACTGATTCCATCGAAGCATACCATAATTATTCAAGAAATATTTTATGAAAGTAACTTTTAAAATAGCAAAATTACTTATAACATTTGATACTACCTCATATTTTTTCTTTTATCACCTGTGAAATATTGAATAATTCGGAAAGATGCAATCCTTAAATTTTCAGTATGTCATCCACCAAATCAGTTCATTTTCTTAAAATCATAGTTTTTAAACAGAAGAAACTTATTCATGCTGAATTTATTGTTGTATATATATATAATATATTATAATATTCTCTCTTAATCGTCAAGTTTTGTCATTTTAATTATAATGTGTCTTTTTACGGACCTCTCTCTATTGATCTCGTTTGAGACTTGGTACTTCTTGGACCTGGATATCTATTCCTTTCCAAGTTTAGGGAATTTTTCAGCTATTATCACTTCAAATCATTTGTCTGCCATTCTCTCTCTCTCTCTTTTCCTTTTTGGATCTCTGTATGAAAATGTTAGTATGCTTGATGTTGTCTGAGAGTTCCCACATTTTAAAATGTCTTTTCCTCTGTTCAGCTGGTGGTGATTTTCACCACACTGTTTTCTAGTTCACTGATCTATTCCTCTATATCATTTAATCTACTGTTGATTCTTTGTATACAGTTTTCATTTCAGTTTTTGTATCCTGTTTCAACTCTGTTTCATTCTTCTTTATATTTTCTAGCTTTTTGATAAACTCACTATATTCATCATTCTTCTCCTGAGTTTGTTGAGGATCTTTATGTTCATTACTTCGAGCTGATGTCTGGTAGATTGCTTATCTCCACTTGGCTTAATTCTTCTGAGATTTTATCTTGTTCTTTCATTTGGAGCATATTCCTGTGTTGCCTCATTTTGCATAATTCTGTGTTTTTGTTTGTGTATTTAGGCAGATTGATTATATTTCCTGATCTGGGAGGAGGGTCCTTGTAGTACACTCCTTTCTGGTTAACAGGGCTGTATGACCTAGTGGTGCCCTCTGCGTGGGCTGAGTGGGCCACTGGATGTTGTGGTGCTGATGCAGGTGGGGCCCATTTCTGGTGGGTTAGCCGCCTGGACCTCCTTGTGTAGAGGCTGCTGATCACTGGTGCTCAAGACTGGGCATAGTATGGGTGACAGCACAGTCTAGGGCTTTCTGGAACTGGTTCCATGCCACGGGTAAGTGGAGCTGTGTCTTAGCATGGCTGACTTAAGGTCTGGGAGGTCTTGGGGCAGTTAACTGCAGACACAGGGTTTTGGAGCTGGAGTTAACATGCTGATTGGTAGTGTAAGGTCCCTGGGTGGCTGCTGTGAGCCTGGGAGTCCCTGGGCAGCTGACTATGGGCCCTGGAGATTTTCATTTCTGGTGCCTATCTGCTGGTAAGCACAGCTGATTCTTAGTGCTAATTGGATAAATGTAGAACTCCAAAATGGCACTTCCAGTACCAATGTCCTTGTGGTAAACTATACTACCTGAAATGGCTGTCAGCAGCATCTTCTGGAGAGAGACTCTCCCAAGAGGGTCCCAGTTGTCTTCTGTCTCCCTGAGAGACTCTCCAAGATCAGCAAGTGGGTCTGATCCATACTCTTCTAAACTTATTGTATGCTGGGTTTCCAAGTGTAGGAGACTTTTCATGGGCTCTTTAAGAGTGAAGTCTCTGATTCTTATAGCCTATATTCTGATTCCTATAGCTCTTGCTCTCTCATTGTGCAAGCCCTGCTGGATTTTAAAGCTAGATGTTCTAGGGGCTCAAGCCCAGTACCTCCAGGTTTGAGAGATTAATGAGGTGCTTGGACTCCGTGATTCATAGGGAGAACTTCTGTAAATAACCTCTGTGATTATCCTCTTATTTACTGGTTGCTTATCTGGTAGTGTGGGTGTTTACTACATCATATTCTTCCAGTACCAATGTCCTTGTGGTAAACTATACTACCTGAAATGGCTGTCAGCAGCATCTTCTGGAGAGAGACTCTCCCAAGAGGGTCCCAGTTGTCTTCTGTCTCCCTGAGAGACTCTCCAAGATCAGCAAGTGGGTCTGATCCATACTCTTCTAAACTTATTGTATGCTGGGTTTCCAAGTGTAGGAGACTTTTCATGGGCTCTTTAAGAGTGAAGTCTCTGATTCTTATAGCCTATATTCTGATTCCTATAGCTCTTGCTCTCTCATTGTGCAAGCCCTGCTGGATTTTAAAGCTAGATGTTCTAGGGGCTCAAGCCCAGTACCTCCAGGTTTGAGAGATTAATGAGGTGCTTGGACTCCGTGATTCATAGGGAGAACTTCTGTAAATAACCTCTGTGATTATCCTCTTATTTACTGGTTGCTTATCTGGTAGTGTGGGTGTTTACTACATCATATTCCTCATCCTTCCTGTCATCTCGTGTAGTTCCTTCTTTTTATCTTTACTTGTGGAATATCTTTTCTGCTGGTTTTCAGATCATTTGCATAGATCATTGCACTGTAAGTGGTTATAATTTTGGTGTGCTCATGGAAGGAAGTGAGTTCAGGGTCTTCCCTGAGAAGAATCTTCTGTGCAATCTTGATCACTTCCTGGGCTGTTTCTTACTATGATGCCTCAGGATTGGTTACATTTGAAATTAACCTTGATTTCTTTGTTCAGACTCAATTATCTAGTCTTTCTGATTTCATACTTCTTTGTTCTTGATTCCCTGCCGTTCCTCAGATCCCTTTGAATAGTCCTTGGAATTCTGCCTTATGAGAATAGTAAGAACTTAAGCAGCTTATTCACCAGTCTCCATTGAAAGACACTTGGGAACATTGCATAGGAAGGGCTGGGTATAGTATTATAGGAAAATAATTGGTTTGGTGGCCAGCAAAATTGGGTTTTGTCATGGTGGTTCCCAGGTCAAGGTTCAAACATCTTTGTGACATTTTATTCATTTAATTAATTAGTTAATAAATTGGTATTTATTGAACCTTAGACACCTGAGGTACATCAGATAAATAGAAATCCCAGGTTCATGAAGCTTACACTTTAGTGGGAAAGATAAGTAAAAAGGCTGATTGATATATACGATATGTGAACCTTGACTGTATCACAAAGAATGTGAAGTCAAAAAAAGAAATGAAGCAAAGAAAGAGTATACATGTGAGTGTTCAGAGGTGACAAAATTGTGACTAGGCAGTGAGGAAACAAGGTGACTATTGAAGTGAAGGCCTGAAGAAGTTACTTTTTGTTATTGGTCTTTTATAACAGATAATTTATTGCTAAAATGGTGTAGAAGAGGTCATGAGTATTGTGTAGAGAGCTGGTAAATGAGATGTGTAAAATGTTCTATAAACTCTAAAGTGACTCCATGCTGTAATTTTTTCTCCAAGGTATACTGTATGATGAAATTTCTGTTCTTAATTTTCAAATTTCAAATTGAGTTAATGTCCAAGACAGTGATTGTTAAAGTGTGGTCTCTGGACCAGCAACATCATTTGGGAACTTTTTAAAAATGTAAGTTCTAGGGCCCCATATAGACCCAATGAATCATAAACTGTGTAGTTGAAACTCAGCAATCTGTTTTAACAAATCACTGAGAGAATTCTTGTGTACTCTGAAGTGTGGGAACTGCTGATCTGGAATAACTTCTATGATGTAAATTATTTCCTTAGTTAGAATTTAGCCATTTTAGGAGGAACTATTAATGCTTTTGATTTGACTGAGCAAAATAATCAAATTACTTTGTTTTTAATTAATGAAAAATTAGTAAATTTTTTTTATTGGACTAGCATTTGTTTATACTGTTTTATGTGTACAACATTTTATTTCTACTTATGTATATACTGCAGTGTGCTTACTACCAAAAATTTAGTTTCCATTTATCACCATACTGTTCATCCTCTTTACACACTTCACCCCCCTCTACCCCTTTCCCCTCTGGTAACTGCTACTCTGTTTTTGATTGGTTTGTTCATTTGTTTTTTATACTCTACCGTGAGTGAAATCATACAGTCTTTATCTTTCATCATCTGACTGATTTCATTTAGCATAATACCATCAGGGTCCATCCATGTTGGTGCAAATAAATGACAAGGTTTCATCTTTTTTCATGACTGAGTAGTATTTTACCATATATGTATGTCGTACCTTCTTTATCCATTCATTGGCTAATGGGTACTTAGGTTGTTTCTGTATCTTAGATATTATAAATAATACTATGGAGAACATAGGGGTATATGTATCTTTTCAAATTAGTGGTATTTTCATGTTTTTTAAAATATAAATATCCAGAAGTGGGATACCTGGATCATATGGTAGTTCTGTTCATAGTTTTTTAAGGAATCTCTATACTGTTATCCATAGCAACTGTACCATTTTTCATTACCTTTTATCCACTTCCTCACCAACTCTTGAATAACCAACTTCTTAACATATTTTGATGATTTTTTAGATTTTGAAAAAGTATGAGTTTCAGATTTTGTCAATAATTTAGAATACATATATTACTTCTACTTATGAGTTTTGTCTGATCTTTTCTTTTATTCTCAATTTCAGATGCATAGCTAATTTAAAAAAATAGTATTTAAAGCTCTCTCAGTTTCATTCCTGCCACCTTCAGTGTTGAAATATAGTTTATACTGTTGGAATTGATATTTATATAGAGTCTTCAAGATAAATGGTATTTATATGGAAGCTTTCAAGACACTGGATTTACATTTACTGAAGAAAGTTTATTATGAAGAGGAAAATTATTTCATAATAATTTTCTGCACATAATGTGAAGTCAATTGTAAAGCAATGTGTGTTTCTTAAGCTTTGTTATTATTTTGTGAAAATATGTAGTTATGTTTTGTATGTTTTTTATTAGTGCTTTTCATAACTTTGTGTATCATAGCACAGATAGAAATAATGTTTGCATGGTTCACTGGAGTAAATGGAGAAGGCTGAGGGCAAACCAACATGGTTTCAGCCTTACTTCCTCCATCCCTCAAGAGCTGATAGGATCTTCACTCATTATAACTTATTTCCAGGTCACCAGTGAGCCTCTGCTCTACATCAGTTCAGTTATTTTGTGAAGTTGTTTTATAATTAGAATCAAATTTATTTTTCATTCTTATCTTGGAGGGCATTATGTAAAAATGTATTTCTTCAAAAATATTCTTTCCACATGAATGGTAATCACATTCCCCTAGTTTTCTCTGTGAATGAAACTTTCACACTAAAACCTCAAGTGGTTAATAAATATGAAAAAATTGGAAATAGTATATATTTTAAAGAAAAAAATTAATGATATTTAAGTTGTCACTGAAATATAAATTAATATATAGTTGTATATACATTCTGATGAACTTTGATTATCTTTAACAATATGTGTCTTATTGCAAGATTATGACAATGTCCTTTCATTTATTCAAGTAACGTTTAAAAAATCTTGTAGTTAATTTTAGAAAGATCCTGTTGTCAAAAGGAATATATCTAAATGTATTGGAGTTAATGCAGAAGCATATGTATTCTCCCGAAGTGGCTGAAAGTGGCTGTAAAATGCTAAATCATCTTTTTGAAGAAAGGTAATAAATATTTATGAATTTATATAGAATATATTATATTGGACCACGTATAAACAAAGCATTTGAAGATGGAGACATTTTGCAACATAATCTCATGTCATTAACACATAGACTTATTTTATTTATATATAGAAATATATTGAAAATTTGCTTTTGTGCTTTATGATTGGTATTGACTGTGTTTTGAAAAATGGTGCTTATATAGCACATAACCTTAAACAGTTTTTAAAATTTTGTTATGTGGAAGATATAAAATATAGAATTAGGATATGACTTCTAATTGTTGCTTTCTCACAACTAATGTTTATCAATATTCATTCATTAGAATTAGCTTTGTCTTTTCTTCCTTCTCTCATTCCTTACCTGGGGAAGCATTTAACACTTTTAGTTCAAGCACAGAGATGTTAAGATTATATGTCTAGTTTGTGGCACAGAGATACCATATCATTTATCTGGGGATGGATAATGCGGTTTGGGGTAGAAGGGCAAGTAGTGGTGGGGTGGGGAGGGAAGGGGAGTGGAATATATCTAAAATTTGTTTAAAAGACCAAAACTGAATTAATACAGAGGGTTATCTCCTCCTGAAGGATGTGCTCAGCACATTTTTGTACTTTATTAGGTCAAAGAACGTGAGGTAACTTTGACATAGTCTAAATAAATTTCAAAAAAAGAGCATTAGAAAACTGTCCTGTGTCAAATGGCACAGATGTTGCAGTAAAAACTGATTTTGAGTCCTGGTTTTCCCACTAGTTTGAGTCAACTATTTGATTTCTAAACTTCAGAATCCTCATTGGTGATGAGGAATAATAACAAATTCATAAGTTTTTAGCTTATAATGTAAAGATTAAATAAGTTTGAACAAAAGACTTAGGAAAATGACTGGTGCGTTTTAAGCCCCCAATAAAACGTAACTGTTTTTACTAACAGGTATTAAATGTTAATAGGGCTTCCCTGTTGGCTCAGATGGTAAAAAAAATCTGCCTCCTAGGCAGGAGACCTGGGTTTGATCCCTGGATTAGGAAGATCCTCTGGAGAAGGGAAATGGCTACCTACTCCAGTATTCTTGCCTGGAGAGTTCCATGGACAGAGGAGCCTGGGGTCTCAGAGACTCAGAAATGACTGAATGACTAACACTTTCACTTTCAAATATGACTGAGTGAAATGCATGTAGCATGATAAGCTGTATGTAACATGTTTATAGACTTAGAATGAACAGCATTACATTGTTTTTAATGTAAAAATACATTGTTTTTAATGTAATATAAAAATTTAACATAATTTAATAAGTCCAGCTCATCTATTTATGTTTATATATCATAACTTTAAACAATATCTCTATTTTTTAAATGTTGTTCTTGACATTTAAATGAACAGTTTATGTTAAACTGTGATTGTTTACTGTCCTGTCAGTGTGTGAACCTTTATAAGGAGGGAAAAATACAGTGGAATAATGAACAGTTTAAGATGTTGTAGATTCGGGGCAATTAATCTTCTGGCTGTTTCCTCATATGTAAAATGCATAAATTTCCAGTACTGGGGATTCAGAGTTAACTATGACAATATGCCTGCCCCTAAAAGTCTCATTTTTAAGTAGATAATTATAATACAGTGTGATAATTCAATGACAGGGATGTGTAAAATCATAGGGTATAGTGAATCAAGCTAGAATGCCCAAAGGAGAGAGGCTGCAAAGAGGGGATGTGTTTAAACTAGGACTTTAAGATGGTAAAGAGGGACTATATGTTAGTAACCATAGACCCATGCAAAGTGAGGACCCAGATCTGATATGCAGAAGTTTTAGTCAGTATGGTGCTATGTAAAAGCAAGGGCTGCCTCTCTTAAATTTGGTAGGACCTACTGACATCTACATTTATGTGTAGATTAACATACATTTGTGTGTATGTTAAATAATAGCTAAAATGCCTTAGAGAAACCAAGACTTCAGTGCAAATAAAACTAATTAAGGCTACTATACAAGAAGTCCAGTGATGTTAATCAGGAAAGGGCAGGTAGTTGTGCTGTAAACAGCTCTCTGGACTTGGCGGTCAGAGTTTGCATTCCAGCCCTGTCTCTGTCATGTTCCAGTGAAAGGACCTTGATGTTTAACCTCTACCAGCCTCAATTCTCTACCTAGAAAATGCAAATAGTACCTTCTTTCCAGGGGTTGTTGCCAATGACCCTGTACAGATCAAAAGGAGGTTGTTAGTTCTGGGAAACTAAGTAAAAGACTTCCCAATTTACTGTGAATTTAACTTCTTGAGGTCAAAGTTTAACCGAATAAGAATTTAAATTGTGTTTGCTCATATTACTGAGTTCACATAGCCTTTTCTGACAAAATAGTTCTGTTTTCTTGTACTTGTTTCAAATTGGTCTCTGTATTGAAATCAGGTTGGATTTTTAATAAACACTTCAATATTATATCTCCAGTAGCACTTCCCTGGATACAATGGCAGCAGTGGTCCCCAAAATAATAACTGTCATGAAAAGTCATGAGACATCATTATCAGTGCAGCGGAAGCACTTCGAGCTATGTTACATTTTATAGTTCCAGGTAAGTTACATAATTGATGGTGGGAAGAGCTGTCATTGTAAATGAATATTTTGACTTTTCATGAAATAGCAACTTTCTGGGCAAAAATTAAAGGACTAGTTTCTGCCAACCAAATTTAAATCTTTGCACTAGCCCAAAAATAAAACTAGAGGGAAAATTTTTGCAGCTGACAGGTGAGTAAGGCTGACCTGGTAAAAAGGCCAAGAGGGACATTTCAAGCAGAAAGAGAAAGAACATGTGGTCTGGGATGAGTGGAGCCTGGTGTTGAGGAGAGCAGTGTCTGAGGGTGAATGTGGAAGGATGGGCAGAGGCTGAGAGGGAGGGCCTTGAACACAAGACTGAGCAGTTTGTGCTTTTTTTAATGCAAGTCAATTCAAAAATTTTATTAAAGGTGTTTGAAAGTTGCAGTGTCATGACTACAGCTGCCATTTATAACAGCAGTAGTATGGTGTGGAACGTGATGGGCAGGGGAGAGCCTCCTGCAAGGAGACTAGGCTGGAGGCTGGATGGCCAGATGAGACATAGTGGGAGCCCAGCCAAGAAAGCGGGAGAGCACGCGTGTGGGAGGTGATTAGGAGGCACCTTTGATGCGATTTTCTGACTACGGAATATCAGGGATGTTATTATTATTTTGCTCTGTGAGAGTCCCAGTACTTTTGAACTTCATTTTTTTCATCCTTTTAAATGAAGTCTTCCTAAACCTACCATTTTCTGTAGTCATATTGGTATTTATATTTCTGAGTATAAGAGTATAGAATTTTTCAAGGAAACGGCTTTCTTTAGTCATGTCTTTTTTTTCTTTTTTTTTAATCCCCTGGAAACTTGGGCAAAAATTCAGTAAATTTTGAATTGAATCATGTCCCATTCAAATCGTCAAACAACTTTTGAGATATAGTTTAACAGACATAATTTTGCTTGGATGTTATTGAGAGTTTTAAAAAATTTTATAGGTTGTAAAAGGCAAACAAAATCCTTTTGATTGTCTTAAAGATGTCAGCCTTATTCTTCTGAGAGTGGTTTTGAGTTTTAAAGATAACCAAAAGACATTCAGAATTGTCTTTTAATAAAATGACACTATTTTAGTTAAGAAGTAAGTTTTGAATATAGAATTTCTTTTATTGTTCTGAGATGATCCTGAAGTGACATTGATAGTAATAATTTAGATGTATGAAATTATGTATTTAAATGATAAATGATAGTTTTATAATGTTTTTAGGTATATTAAACAGGTGCCCTTGAAAATATTATAAATTCATGGTGATACTTTATATATGAAGATATATATTAATAGACACACCTTATAACCATCCAGTTCCAGTTCAGTCACTCAGTCGTGTCCGACTCTTTGCGACCCCATGAATCACAGCATGCCAAGTCTCCCTGTCCATCACTAACTCCCGGACCCTATTGAAACTCATGTCTGTGATGCCATCCAGCCATCTCAGCCTCTGTCATCCCCTTCTCCTCCCGCCCTCCCAATCCCTCCCAGCATCAGAGTCTTTTCCACTGAGTCAACTCTTCACATCAGGTGGCCAAAGTATTAGAGTTTCAGCTTCAGCATCAGTCCTTCCAATGAACACCCAGGACTGATCTCCTTTAGAATGGACTGGTTGGATATCCTCGCAGTCTAAGGGACTCTCAAGAATCTTCTCCAACACCACAGTTCAAAAGCATCAATTCTTCGGCACTCAGCTTTCTTCACAGTCCAACTCTCACATCCATACATGACCACAGGAAAAATCATAGCCTTGCCTAGACGGACCTTTGTTGGCAAAGTAATGTCTCTGCTCTTGAATATGCTATCTAGGTTGGTCATAACTTTCCTTCCAAGGAGTAAGCATCTTTTAATTTCATGGCTGCAATCACCATCTTCAGTGATTTTGGAGNTCTTCACAGTCCAACTCTCACATCCATACATGACCACAGGAAAAATCATAGCCTTGCCTAGACGGACCTTTGTTGGCAAAGTAATGTCTCTGCTCTTGAATATGCTATCTAGGTTGGTCATAACTTTCCTTCCAAGGAGTAAGCATCTTTTAATTTCATGGCTGCAATCACCATCTTCAGTGATTTTGGAGCCCCAAAAATAAAGTCTGACACTGTTTCCACTGTTTCCCCATCTATTTCCCATGAAGTGATGGGGCCAGATGCCATGATCTTTGTTTTCTGAATGTTGAGCTTTAAGCCAACTTTTTCACTCTCTTCTTTCACTTTCATCAAAAGGCTCTATAGTTCCTCTTCACTTTCTGCCATAAGGGTGGTGTCATCTGCATATCTGAGGTTATTGATATTTCTCCCGGCAATCTTGACTCCAGCTTGTGCTTCTTCCAGCCCAGCGTTTCTCATGATGTACTCTGTATATAAGTTAAATAAGCAGGGTGACAATATACAACCTTGATGTACTCCTATTCCTATTTGGAACCAGTCTATTGTTCCATGTCCAGTTCTAACTGTTACTTCCTGACCTGCATATAGGTTTCTCAAGAGGCAGGTCAGGTGGTCTGGTATTCCCATTTCTTTCAGAATTTTCCACAGCTTATTGTGATCCACAGTCAAAGGCTTTGCCATAGTCAATAAACTATGCTTATAAGGTCTATTTCTGCTTTATTGACCTTATAAGCATATTAATATATAAATATATTTCTCTATTAGGTAAAGGCTTAATCATCTACTTCACTCTGTGGTAACATACTGTATTACCATAGCAAGCCACACAAATAACCATATTCTATCATGCTATAATTATGCCATCCTATACCATCCTGTAGTTAGGGATTGGGAATATCCCCTGGAGGAGGATGTGGCAATCCACTTTAGTCTTCTTGCCTGGAGAATCTCATGGACAAGAGGAACCTGGCGGGCTGTAGTCCATAGTGTCATATAGAGTCGGACACGACTGAAACAACTGAGAATATACCATCCTATAGCATATGATTCAGTATGTCAGTGAGTAACTATAATATCAGTACCCCAGTAGTTTTAAGGTTGAATATGATTATGGTTTTGACATGTTTAGTTGAAGTAGGTTCTTATAAGATGTTTAGATGTATACAATTATTAACTAAACCATATTCAAACTATTAATTGTAACAGATGTGCATTATAGCAAATTTGTGTATTTTAGTATCTAATTCAGGAGCACATGTTGCATCTAGTAATATCACTTAAATTGCTTTCAATCTGGTACTGTTCACTTCCTCCTTTTTTTTAACAATAACTTATTGAAGTGATTGAGCCTGTGCTTTAAAAGAATAATGCTAAAGACATACTTATTTTAATAAATATCATTTGACTTGTTCCTTCTTGTCTTGTGTCAGTTCTAGAGGAAACAGTGCAAAATTTTTTAGGAAAGGACATATACATATTGGGAAGTATATAGAGGAAAGTGATTATGAATATAAAGCCAAACATGTTTACTTTGCAGAGGAGATAATTCAAGAGGTTATGACACTATTAAAATCCATTCATTTATATTTAGTTAATAACAAATGTGTAAGGCATTATTCAAAGTACTTCATATAACATTTTAAAATTCTCATAGCAACCCATCAGTCAGATTCTACCCCCTCCTCCCCCCGCCCCCCATTTTACCAATAACGAAACTGAGACATCAGATACAAAGATTTTAAGGTCACAGCTTATATAATGGAAGGTTTTCACCCAAGGCAGCCTGAGTTAGGGCTTTCCAGGTGGTGCTGGTGTAAAGAACCTGCCTGCCAATGCAGGAGACTTAAGAGATCTGGGTTCAATCCCTGAGTCGGGAAGATCTCCTGGAGGAGGGCATGGCAACACACTCCAGTATTCTTGCCTCGAGAGTCCCATGGACAGTGGAGCCTGGCAGACTACAGTCCTTGGGGGTCACAGAGAGTCGAACACGACTACTGGTGCTAAGCAACTTAGCACCAGCACCAACTTGAATCATAATGAGTGCTTTCTAAAGACACATTTGTGCAACAAGTGGCTATTGAACAGTTGTTATACTTAAAGAGCTGTGCTTGGAACTCTTGGTAATCTGGAGATGATTAGGCTACGGATCCCTTCTTCAAAAAGTTTTCAGTTCAAACAGTTAAAGGACTATTATCTGGTAAGGAAATTATATCAATTCTGGATAGTAGAACCTCAAGTGATATGGCAAAGACCAGAGATGAAATTTTGGGAGTGTTCATTTGATCTTAATGTAAGAAAGACAGTTAGTAAGACTCTTTACATTTGGCATGAAGCTTTTACATTTCAACAGGACTGCTTTTAATGGTTACATCTCCTTGTGATATAATAGGCAGCTTTGAAATTAATGTGGTCTTAGTCACTGAAAATGAGACACTAAGAGTTTAAGTGGCTTGTCCAAGGTCATACAGCTGTAGTGAATGTCAGGACCTATTTGAATAAATTTTAAAATGAGCACCAAATGTTCCAGGAGGGTGAAAATCATGCCTGTCAAATTCATTGTGGTATTCTCAGCATGCGGCAAAATCCTTTGCATGTATTGTTGGCATTCAAATTCTTGTTAAGTAAATGAAAACTTTGGAGAAGGAAATGGCAACCCACTCCAGTATTCTTGCTTGGAGAATCTCATGGACTGAGGAGGCTGGTGGGCTGCAGTCCATGGGGTCACAAAGAGTCGGACACGACTGAGTGACTTTACTTAGTTACTTACTTACTAAATGAAAACTTACATGCAGCCAACTTATAACTTTTATTAATACAATTACTGAAATGAAAGATTATGAGGTATTGTTTATTAGTAATTATTTCTATAGTCATAGATTTTAGAAACATTATTCACAATCATTTTACTTTCATGTTGTATTATATGTTCTATATATGTTCAATATTCTTTGACTTCCTGTTTTTCAACCATTTTGGGATAGTTCAGCTACAATATAGCTTAATAAAGTATGTTTTCTTTAAGTTACTTAATACTTTTATACAGCCTTAGATGACTTTTGATAAAACTACATGTTCTTTACCATCATAGTGCTGAATTTTCCATTGTTCTTCCTGCTACTCTTTTATGTCTACCTTTCATATCTGACGTTTTTATATGAGTCCAAATAACTTTGAACTTTTAAAAAATCATCCACCATTGCATAAAATATAGCTTATTGTAATGAATACAGACTATTTGTTAATACACAAAAAAAGATTGTTGGTTCCAGAAATTTGCTCCACCGTAGTAACTTCTTCCTACTTTAAATTCAGTAAACATCCACATACAGTGTATTTATTTTATATTCAGTGATGAACAATTTTAAAAAATTTCTTAAACTTTAGAGTTATTTCTTTGATAAAGAACCATGGGTTAGAAAAAGGTACAACATATGTATTGTTGGGTTAATTATAATCATTCCTAATAAATGACATTCTATTCAGCCTAAATCTGTTATGAGAAAATGATTTGTATTTATTTTGCATTTAGGCATCCCAGAAGAATACAGGGAAGATACTGAATATCAGCATAAGCTAAATATGATTGAAAAGCAATGTTTCAGGAATGATATTCACAAATTGGTCCTGGGAGCTTTGAACAGGGTATGTATAATATAAGATTCTGCCTTTATACTCTTAACTAGAATATGAAATTTGGGGATGTATGGGGGCTTTTATTAGCTTAAGTTTCCCATATTCTGTTTACTATGATAGTAAGAAGTTATCTGTTTAGAAACATAAGATGAGAGTAGGGATGTAAGAGGGTGAAGAGATGTACCATTCCAGCTAAGAGAAGTGCCAATTACAGATTTTGACAGGCTCTTTTGATAAATCCATTTGAATCAATTCAGTCAGAGAGAGAACTCTGGATGTTCACCTTAACCTCAGGAGCCGTGGCTGCTGTTTCCTCTTTCTGTCCTCCTGGTCTTTCTTTTCTGGTCCCATGCTGAAAGATTCAGTCCATGAAGACACACAGGGAGCAACACTGAAGTTTTTTTTTTTTTTTTTTTTCATTCCCTGTGCTTTTTTGTATTGTACTGCTTGGAGATAACCTATGAAATAGCTCAGTGTTCATTGTTTCTTCCTAGTATTAGGCATTTACAAACACTGGGTTTCCCTACTGGCTCAGCAGTAAGGAATCTGCCTGTGATGCAGATGTCCGGAGGCATGCGTTTGATCCCTGGGTTGGGAAGATTCCCTGGAGAAGGAAATGGTAACCCACTTCAGTGTTCTTGCTATGAAAATCCTGTGGACAGAGGAGCCTGGCAGGCTACAGTCAGTGAGATTGCAAAGAGTTGGACACGACTTAGCAACTGAGCATGCACGTAACTATGTACATTTGCAGTGAAGTACTATAATTAATAATAATCATACTAAGCCTGAAAAAAGAGAAGAGGAGAATTATGTTTATGTTGTGCAATGCAAAAAGTATTGATGGAATTAAGATGGTTTGGAACTTTAACATAAGATGAATTGGTTCTTTATAAAAGATATAAATGTAAAGATGTAAAGATTAGGTTAATGTTTTTATGAAAGGAAAAGGTAGTCAAAGTAATTAATGGACATAATTCCTTCTGATTTAGTATACTTTGAAAAATGTCATGAATTAAATAGAAGAGCCTGCAAAGAGATCTTCATTCATTTTAAACTGAACTTTATAATGTAATTGATATATTTGAGTCATTTTTACTCAGACTTTAATATGATTCTTGAATATAGCTTTGGGTTGAATTTAATTCTAGAAATACTTGGTGAAAATAAGAATGTGGAAGGAACTATGTTAGGCACTGGGAAGACAGAAATGAATATGCTTTGTGTCTGAATGGAGCTTATAATCTGGCTGGGGAGGTAACAGCCATGCATAAAACATAAAACAACACTAAGTTGTTCGGTTGTTAGCACTTATGAGCTGCACTAGTTTTATGAACAGTTCTTTAGGTACAGTAAATTATGTCTGACTCTTGGGACCCCATGGACTGTAGCCTACAGGCTCCTCTGTCTATGGGATTTTCCAGATAGGAATACAGGAGTGGATTGCCATTTCCTTCTCCAAGGGATCTTCCCAACCCAGGGATTGAACCCAGGTCTCCTGTGTTACAGGCAGACTCTACTGACTGAGCCAACAGAGAAGCTCAGTACTAGAGGAAAGAATAATTAATTTCATTTGTGATATGTGTCAGTGAAAATCAAGTGGTTCCAGAAAAGCCTTTTGGTAACTTTAATTCTGGTTATGTCATCTTTCCTAACATTATTGAATACAGGTGTGACAGAGTGGAAGGAGTTGCCAGTCACAGGAGAAGTATTATACTTCCTGCCATCAGTACAGTGATGCCAAGAAAATCACCGTGCTCCTAGGTCTTACTTTCTTTTGCTATATAATTCTAAGAGAAGTGGTTGAGAACCTCCCTGTTGTTGTTTAGTCACTGAGTTGTGTCCGACTCTTTGTGACCCTATGTACTATAGCCCACTAGACTACTGTCTCCTTGGGATTCTCCAGGCAAAAATACTGGAATGGGTTGCCACTTCCTTCTCCAGGGGATCTCCTTAACCCAGGGATCAATCCAGGGTCTCCTGGATTGCAGGTGGATTCTTTACTGCTGTGAGTCACCAGGGAAACCTGAGAACCTCCCTACCCCTTTGTTTATTTTCCATGCCACACCTGGGTAATGACATAGCATCTCGCTAAACAGTGACTGCCATTTGTGGGCAAGGAATTAAGGTCATGGGAAGAAGTGGTACTGTTTTATTTTTAAAAATCTCCCCTGTGTCATTCCCCTAATTCTTTTCCATGGTTGAGAAAAAAATGCTCTAAAAGATGAATTTTTTTTTTTTTAGTTCTAAAACCCATAATTGCATATGTCACTCTGAATAAATGTTACAAGGCATCAGAGATTTTGGGTCCAAATACTGTTGATGCAATAAAATGAATTGCCATTAAAAATAAGCCTTTTCTTGGATAGCAAACTTCCAAATAAGGTAGAATTTGTGATTCAACTAAGATTTACAATGCAAAAATTATTAAAAGTATTTATTAAAGTGAATCAATGTCTGGAGGTGTACATAAGTCCAGTAACATTCAGACTGAAGTTAAATCTGTCTGAAATATTAACATTGCATTTATGCTTGATCCTTTTAGCTTTTTCTACACATGAAAACTTTCAGTAATCTGTTCCAGAGAGATCTGTTTACCCAGTATTGTCTCTGGAGAACACAGTAGAAAATAGAGCTCTCAGCATTTTGGTCACATCTGTGCTTTGTGTGCAGTGGCACCGCTGCTGTCTTCAGTCAGGAAACTTAAGAAGTCAGACCAATCTGCTCATTAAATGTACACAAATCAAAGAGCTTCTCAAAAATCTTAAAGCAAAATGTACTCAGTTTAAATACTGAAGACACTTATTTCTATCGTGATTAATATATAGTGAAAGCAGGAGCTGATTTGTGAAAGCAACAGCAATAACAAAAACAAAGAGAAATTACATAGCACTTCCCTGGTGGCTCAGACGGTAAAGGTTCTGCCTACAATGCGGGAGACCAGGGTTCAATCCCTGGGTTGGGAAGATCTCCTGGAGAAGGGAATGGCAACCCACTCCACTATTCTTGCCCCCTCCCCCAAAAAGGGGGCTCAAAGAAATATTGGGCTTCCCTTGTGGCTCAGCTGGTAAAGAATCCGCCTGCAATGCAGGAGACCTGGGTTCAACTCCTGGGTTGGGAAGATCCCCTGGAGAAGGGAAAGGTTACCCACTCCAGTATTCTTGCCTGGAGAATTCCATGGACTATGCAGTCATTGGGGTCACAAAGAGTCGGACACAACTGAGCGACTTTCACTTTCACTTTGGGCTTCCCTGGTGGCTCAGAGGGTAAAGCGCTGCCTGCAATGCAGGAAACCCAGGTTTGATCCCTGGGTTGGGAAGATCCTTTGGAGAAAGAAATGTTAACCCACTCCAATATTCTTGCCTGGAAAACCCCATGGACAGAGGAGCCTGGTGGGCTACAGTCCACGGGGTCACAGAGTCGGACATGACTGAGCAATGTCACATTCACTTCTAAGGTAAATAAAAGTTTATAGAACTACTCCAAAGAAGACTCTGAAACTCAACTGGGAGTACAAAGGAACAGTTAAACATAGGAAAATATATACCCTCTGTTTTGATAAAATTACTAATTTTAGTCTGTCCTGACAGCACAATCCTTATCAATAGATCCTAAGAAAATAAATTATAATATTTTGAAACTGTGTAGTTCTTTGTAGGAATTAAAAACAACTTGGTGAGATTCCTAATGTGTTGCCAAGGAATTATGTACAGTTTTCCATGAATATGACAAATATATTACCCAGGTATTCACTTTTTTCCTTCACATATATTAGCACATTATGCATACTTTTGGTGAAACTAGTATATTTTCACTTCTTTATATCTTCTCTCTTCCCTTTATCACTCAGTTAAAGCAGATTATATGGTCTTTAGTTTTATATCTTTAAGTGTATAACGTATTCTAATGTGTGTGGCCCCTGGTATCTGGATATCTGTATTTGAAGCTGGCTTCACCATCTACAGACTACTGTATTCTGAACAAGTCTTTTAAAGCTTCCGTTACATTATCTATAATATAGAGATAATAAATGGCTTTTCACTTAAGGTTATTATGAAGAATTTTGTTATGTAATTCATGCCATGTACTCTATACAATGCCTGGCACATGGTATACAGTCAGCAAATGTTAGTTAATATTATTACTATTAAAGTTAAAACTATCTTTTGACTTGTGGCTATAAAAGATGAGAAAATTGAAGTATTCACACCATCTTCCTATTTTTACCTATTTTCTAACCAACTTTTGTTAAATAAATTAATTCTACATTGACAAGTTTTAAAATATTTCTATTCATTCTATAACCATACTTAATAAGTTGTTTTCATCTTCTTCCTACAGTCATGTGGATTCAGTGTTCACTGCAAGTTCTTTTGCTACAGTTCTTCCATTTATTTTTTAGTTGTCTGTTTCTTTTTAAAAAAAGATTCATTTCCTGAACATTTTGTTGTCTGTATATTTGGACTCTTGAAAAAACAGTTTGGTTGATTGCAAAGTATTGGGGTTTTGTTTTCTTTTCTTTGAAAACCTTTTAGGCGTTTCACTGTTTTGTAGTACAGAATTTTTAGTGGAACAGTCTGAGATCAATTTAATTCTTTTCTCATTTTTAAATGGTCTGGTATTTTTATCTGGATGCCCAAAGGATTTATTGTCTTGGAATCTACTTTATTAGGATATATCTCAGTGTTAGTCCTGGACTATGGTATCTTTTTTTTTTTTCTCCCAGAACAATGTGTACTTTAATCAAAACTTCCAAGCTACTAGTTTAGCTTAAGGAAAAAAATCATATAACCTAACCAGCAAAGTCCTTAGCAAACATTTACATATAAATGTTTCAAATATACATGTACATTTGACCCTTGAACAAAGCATTGGTTAGGGGCACCATTTCTTCAAAAATCCATATATGATTAATTTTAGAGTTGGCCTTTGGTCTGTCTGTACTTTCATACTTGAGGATTCAACCGACTGTGGATCGCATAGTATTTACTGAAAACAAAACAACCCTCGCCCCCTGCAGTTAAACCCATGTTGTTAAAGAGTCAACTGTGTATTGCTAGCTGGGAACCCTCTAATTTCTGAATTCTGAGACAAATGAGCCATTGTCACACAGACTACAGCCTTTTCCCAGACTTTTTGCACAAACTCCTCTCTTAAGGGACTTCCACAAATTTCTACGAATGCCTGGCATTTAGGGCATTGTCACCCCATAGAGCAATGTACCACAGAAAGATGAAGGCTGGGTGATTAGCTTAGCAGCAGACCAAGGTAGGCAGGTAAACTTGACCTGAGGTTAAGGACCTGAATACAGATCCCCTATGCTATTCAAATTGTGGACTTTTATTAAAGTCTTCACGTTGCCACAAGAGGAATGCACACCTTAGTCTAAGTGACTTCCTGATGCACTCCTCACTCTGCTAGTTTCCTCCCCATTTTTAAGACACCAGCTTAAACCATTTGCCAGGCTGAATTAATCAAACAGATGCCCTAATTCCTCACTCCCACCCCTAAGCTATGCAAACTGGGGAGACAAAATGTACACAACCCCCACTCCATCTGGCAACATATATTCAACATGCTACATAAAGTATAATTTCCATTTTATTGTCTTTTCAGAGAAACCAATATTTCTTCAGTCTTTAAGGACTTGGATCCTTACATGGGCTTTGGTGGAGGACGTGGGGCAGCACTCGCAGGTCTAAATCGGGGTGGAGGTGTTCGGTCCTTACGGGCTTCCAGAGAGCGATTCCTGACTACCTTGATGTGAATGGCACAACTCATGCAGTAATGTAGTTTCACATACAGCTTGGGAAGCACATAGGCGTCGAAAACACTCGCTTCAGAAATGTCCCTGACGGCTTCGGCCTCTGCGATGTTCCGAGTGATGAACTTCTTAATGGCCTTATCCTTGGGCACGCATCGGGCACAGTTGGTGCAGCGAATAGGCTGCACGTGGCCGCAGCCCATTTTGGCACGACCGTTGTTCCTTCTTTTCTTGGTCATCTTGGAAGCGCCGAGGCGAGAGAGTGGTATCTTCTTTTTAACCATACATTAATTTTTTTTCTGGAAAGTTTTTCTGAGTTGCAGTTTGACTTGGTTGGCAGTTAGGAAAGAGACTGGTGTGAGCATTTTCCCCTTGAGTTGGCTAGCTGACTCACTAGAGAAAATATTTTGATTGTTTTTGTAGCCTTTGAAAAAACTTGGAAAATTGTGAAGCATAGTTAACAGGATGTTTCTAATTAATATTTGTAGATGTCCAACATTGGTACTTTCAAAAATTTCATGTGGACAACACTTGCTAGTAAATTAATTTCAATCCTCATTTGAATAACAGTGTAATAATTACTATTTTCAAGATAGAACATTTAGTAAGTGAAAGTCCATTATAGGCTTGTAAATATCATATATACATATATACATAATGATATTTACTCCTCAAATTTATGAAACTGTCAAAATCAGATATCACTATTTAAAATCATCTCCATCACATATAATAATCTGATACTCTGCATTCTCTTTCTACATAGACAAATCATGGATTTCCTGTTGCCAGTAATGAGGTGCATCATCAAATTGCACCTGAAATAGAGATTAGGGAAGCGCAAGATAGCAGAACGAATAGTTGAGTAGGAACTTGTTAAAGGTGATGGTATTAAGCACAAGAACAGGTACTTCATAAATATAAGTGAAAGTGAAAGTGTTAGTCGCTCGGTTGTGTCTGACTCTTTGCAACCTCTTGGACTGTGTGGCCCACCAGGCTCCTCTGTCCATGGGATTTCCTAGGCAAGAATTCTGTAGCAGGTTGCCATTTCCTTCTTTCTCCAGGGGATCTTCCCAAATCTGGGGTGGAACCTGGGTCTCTCACACTGCAGGCTGATTCTTTACTATCTGAGCCATCAGGTACCAATTTGACTTAATTTTAGCATAAATATAAGCCTATGGGTGCATTTTGAGGTTAAAGGCAGGGTCAGCTACATAACCCAGTACAAGATGAAAATGCAGCACCTTGTGTTTAAAATTATTAAGAATTTCAAGGTGGTGGCTGCAGAGTATTAAACCAGGTCTTGGACCCTTCTGAACACAGGGACCAGTGCTATTGGACATGTGTGTACACCTCAAGCTGGCCTCCCTCAGTTCAGTTCAGTTCAGTCACTCAGTTGTGTCCAACTCTTTGTGACCCCATGAATCGCAGCACGCCAGGCCTCCTTGTCCATCACCATCTCCCGGAGTTCACTCAAACTCACATCCATCGAGTCCGTGATGCCATCCAGCCATCTCATCCTCTGTTGTCCCCTTCTCCTCCTGCCCCCAATCCCTCCCAGCTTCAAAGTCTTTTCTAATGAGTCAACTCTTTGCATGGGTGGCCAAAGTACTGGAGTTTCAGCTTTAGCATCATTCCTTCCAAAGAACACCCAGGGCTGATCTCCTTCAGAAGGGACTGGTTGGATCTCCTTGCAGTCCAAGGGACTCTCAAGAGTCTTCTCCAACACCACAGTTCAAAAGCATCAATTCTTCGGTGCTCAGCCTTCTTCACAATCCAACTCTCACATCCATACATGACCACAGGAAAAACCGTAGCCTTGACTAGACGGACCTTAGTCGGCAAAGTAATGTCTCTGCTTTTGAATATGCTGTCTAGGTTGGTCCTAACTTTTCTTTCAAGGAGTAAGCGTCTTTTAATTTCATGGCTGCAAGCACCATCTGCAGTGATTTTGGAGCCCCCCCCCAAAATAAAGTCTGACAGTTTCTACTGTTTCCCCATCTATTTCACATGAAGTGATGGGACCAGATGCCATGATCTTCGTTTTCTGAATGTTGAGCTTTAAGTCAACTTTTTCAGTCTCCACTTTCACTTTCATCAAGAGGCTTTTTAGTTCCTCTTCATTTTCTGCCATAAGGGTGGTGTCATCTGCATATCTGAGGTGATTGATATTTCTCCCAGCAATCTTGATTCCAGCTTGTGTTTCTTCCAGTCTAGCGTTTCTCATGATGTACTCTGCATAGAAGTTAAATAAGCAGGGTGACAATATATAGCCTTGACATACTCCTTTTCCTATTTGGAACCAGTCTGTTGTTCCATGTCCAGTTCTAACTGTTGCTTCCTGACCTGCATACAGATTTCTCAAGAGGCAGGTCAGGTGGTCTGGTATTTCCATCTCTCTCAGAATTTTCCACAGTTTATTGTGATCCACACAGTCAAAGGCTTTGGCATAGTCATAAAGCAGAAATAGATGTTTTTCTGGAACTCTCTTGCTTTTTCCATGATCCAGCAGATGTTGGCAATTTGATCTCTGGTTCCTCTGCCTTTTCTAAAACCAGCTTGAACATCAGGGAGTTCACGGTTCATGTATTGCTGAAGCCTGGCTTGAAGTGGTGATACTTTAATTAAAACAGAAAGTTCAAAATGGCCATCTGAGTTTTCTTTTTTTTTCTTTGAGAAGATAATAAACTTTTAACTTTGAACATCTAAGTTCAAGATACTAGTGTCAAACAAAAAGAAATATGGACTTAGAACTTAAGAGAGTTTAAGCTTATGCTTTGAGTTATCTACTCAAAGGTTTCTGTGTCTCAATTTTTTTTTCACCAGTAACACAGGGATAGTAATTGTATGTCTGCATCATAGGGTGAGTGTAAAGATTAAATGAGTTAATACATATGAAGTGCTTAAGAGAATGTCTGGCACATAGCAAATGCTCCTTAGGTTTTGGTTATCCTTGTGGTTGTTGCTATTGTTATGGTGGCCTGGAGCCATGATGGTATATGAATTCCATCCACGAATAGGAGAGTTTTAAGTAAAGTTCTCTGGACAAAGTTTGGAGTTGAAAGAAGTGATTGTGAATGAGATAGATAAATAAATAGTTTTAAAGTTTGAGAATAAGTAGGGAGATTACTGTGTCATGGAAATCAAGGGAGGAAAGAGCAGCAATTCAGTTGTTAAAGAACTCTTTTCTTTGAATGGTTTTAATTTGGAGTGGTTAGGACAGAAGCCTGATTATGTGAAATTAAGAGGTGGGAAGAATGTAGAGCAAGTGGGTGTAGACTTTTCTATTAATAAGTTTAGTAATGAAAGAGGAGTGGTAGCTTGATAGAATGAAAGATCAATTTAGGGATATTCTCCCCCAGTGAGAAGTCTTTCACTTCTGAGAAGAGTGTTCGTTCATTCCATGGCCTGAACTATGCCGTCACTCAGTGTTTACTGCATGGATGCTGATTTATCTCATTTCACCCTCATAACAACAATGCATTATTAGAATCATTTTTGAGGTGAGGAAACCTGGGCAAACACTGAACCATCCCTCCAGCTTCACTTTGTACAACTTTGAATTTCTTTATGTTCTTGAGTAATACCTTCTGACTAAATACCACTTCTCAGTAAATGTTATTTCATTCATTTTTGACGGCCAGAGATTCATGGAATCTTTAAGTGATGAGACAGTTTAAACCCAAGTTTAATTGGCGCCAAGCTGATATCCTTTACTATTCAAGGCATTGGTAAGATGGGAATAATTGTGGGGAAAATTGCCGAGGGAGAAAGGGATATGAGTGTCTTGTTGAAAGGATAGATAACATGATATCTGAGCTGAGCAGTTCAGCGTTGGAGGAGGACAGTACAAGATGAGAAAATGATGCTTCTGTCCATAACCTATATAAAGAAAGATGTGAATAAAAAGCACATGAGAGGTGTTGAGGGACTAAATTTGGAAATGAATGAAAATCTATTCAGTGACAGTAGGGGGAAGTGAAACAGGTTGGAAGGCAGTAGTTTTTTGTTGAAGAGGCTACAGCAGAATTTGAGGTCTAACAGTAAGCTATTTCAGCTATATAGTGAAGGTGTTATTTAGTGGCTAAGTGGCTTCTGACTCTTTTTGACCCAGTGGACAGAAGAGTTCTCTGTCCTTCACTATCTCCCAAAGTTTGCTCAAACTCATGTCCATTGAGTCAGTGATGCTATACAACCATCACATCCTATCACCCCCTTCTCCTCCTGCTGTCTATCTTTCCCAGTATCAGGGTCTTTTCCAGTGAGTCAGTTCTTCACATCAGGTGGCCAAAGGATTAGAGCTTCAGCTTCAGCATCTGTCCTTCTAATGAATATTCAGGGTTGATATCCTTTGGGAATTGACTGGTTTGGTCTCCTTGCTGTCCAAGGGACTCTCAAGAATCTTCTCCAGCACCACAGTTAGAAAGCATCAATTCTACAGCACTCAGCCTTCTTTATGTTCCAAGTCTCACATCCATACCAGACTACTGGCAAAACTATAGCTTTGCCTATATGGACTTTTGTCAGAGATGTGATGTCTCTGCTTTTTAATAAACTGAAGAGGTTTGTCATAGGTTTCCTTCCAAGGAGCCAGTGTCTTTTAATTTCATGGCTGCAGTCATGGTCCACAATGATTTTGGATCCAAGAAAATAAAATCTATCTCGCTTCCACTGTTTCCTTTTCTATTTGCCACGAAGTAATAGGACTAGCATCAGTCCTTCCAATGAACACCCAGGGCTGATCTCCTTTAGGATGGACTGGTTGGACCTCTTTGCAGTCCAAGGGACTCTCAGGAGTCTTCTCCAACACCACAGTTCAAAAGCATCAATTCTTCAGCTCTCAGCTTTCTTCACAGTCCAACTCTCACATCCATACATGACCATTGGGAAAACCATAGCATTGACTAGATGGACCTTAGTCAGCAAAGTAATGTCTCTGCTTGTCAATATGCTCTCTAGGTTGGTCATAACTTTCCTTCCAAGGAGTAAGCGTCTTTTAATTTCATGGCTGCAGTCACCATCTGCAGTGATTTTGGAGCCCCCCAAAATAAAGTTTGACACCATTTCCACTGTTTCCCCATGTATTTCCCATTAGAGTTAGACTGTGAAGAAAGCTGAGTGCCAAAGAATTGATGCTTTTGAACTGTGGTGTTGGAAAAGACTCTTGAGGGTCCCTTGGACTGCAAGGAGGTCAAACCAGTCCATCCTAAAGTAGATCAGTCCTGAGTGTTCATTGGAAGGACTGATGCTAAAGCTGAAGCTCCAGTACTTTGGCCACCTCATGCAAAGAGTTGACTCATTGGAAAAGACCCTGATGCTTGGAGGGATTGGGGGTGGGAGGAGAAGGGGACGGCAGAGGATGAGATGGCTGGATGGCATCACCGACTCGATGGACGTGAGTTTGAGTGAACTCCGGGAGTTGGTGATGGACAGGGAGGCATGGCATTCTGCTATTCATGGGGTCGCAGAGAGTCAGACATGACTGAGTGACTGAACTGAACTGAATGGGACTAGACGCCATTATTTTAATTTTTTGCATGTTGAGTTTCAAGCCACCTTCTTCACCCTCCTATTTTACCCTCATCAAGAGGCTCTTGAGTTCCTCTTCACTTTCTGCCATTAGAGTGGTATCATCTGCATATCTGAGGCTGTTGATATTTCTGCTGACAATCTTGATCCCAGCTTGGATTCATCTAGCCTGACATTTTACATAATGTACTCTGCATAGAAGTTAAATAAACAGAGTGACAATATACAGCCTTGTCTTACTCTTTCCCCAATTTTGAACAAGTCAGTTATTCCATGTCCAGTTCCAGCTGTTTACTGCTTGACCCATGTATCGATTTCTCAGGAGACAGGTAAGGTGGTCTGGTATTTCCATCTCTTTAAGAATTTTCCACAATTTTTTGTGATCCATGCAAAGGCTTTAGCATAGTCAGTGAAGCTGAAGTAGGTGTTTTTCTGGAATTCTCTTGCTTTTACCAGGATCCAGCAAATGTTAGCAATTTGATCTCTGGTTCTTCTTTCTCTTTGAAGCCCAGCTTGTACATCTGGAAGTTCTTGGTTCACACACTGCCTGAACCTAGCTTGAAGGCTTTTGAGCATAACCTTGCTAGCATATGAAATGAGTGCTGTTGTGCAGTAGTTTAAACATTCTTTGGCATTGCCCTTCTCTGGGATTGGAATGAAAACTGAACTTTTCCAGTTCCATGGCCACTGATGAGTTTTCCAAATTTGCTGACATATTGAGTTTAGCACTTTAAAAGCATCATCTTTTAGGATTTTGAATCTCTCAGCTGGAATTCCATCACTTTCACTAACTTTGCTTGTAGTAATGCTTCCTAAGGCCCACTTGACGTCACACTCTAGGATTGTCTGGCTCTCGGTGAGTGGCTAGCTAGAACATCATGAAGAGCACCATGGAAAAGCAGAGTGTAAGAGTTAGGTAAATGTCACAGACATTGAAAGAGGGGAGGTGTGATTGTGATTGTCACATGATTGGAAAGAGTGTTGTTGATTGTTTTCTTCTTAGTCAATGAGAAGGATGGACTCGGAAAAGTAGTGGCTTCTATTAGAATAATTGTCAAATAATATCAAATTCTGGAAAAATTGAATTTAAAAAGTTGGAAGAGATTAAGATTTTTGAAACATTTATATTAAAGTACTAGTCCTGACTGTGCTGTGCTTTATTGCTCAGTCGTGTCCAACCTTTGTGACCCTATGAACTGTAGCCCATCAAGCTCCTCTGTCCATGGGGATTCTCCAGGCAATAATACTGCAGTGGATTGCCATGCCCTCCTCCAGGGAATCTTCCTGACCCAAGGATCAAACCTAGGTTTCCTGCATTGCAGGCAGATTCTTTACTGTTTGAGGCACCAGGGAAGTTCTAGTCCTGACAATTGTTAGCTATGTGACTTGAGCTCTTTTTCCTGCATCATTAAAGTTGGTGAACCTATTGTATGAAACTTGATAAATAAATGAGGAATAAATGAGGTATAGAATGTAAACATATAGAGTAAATTCTCAGTATTTTCTATGATGAGGGGCAGCATTGATTTTTATGGTTAAGAGTTTAGGTTGTGACAGCAAATGTCTTTGACTTGGTATCATCTCAGCAGTGTGCAGTCTACATTCAATTGACTCATCTTTTAATAGGAATCATATTAGCATATATTTAATAAGGATGCTCTGAGAAGAAAAGCATGTGAAATTATTTAGTACAGTGCCTGGTGAAGAAGAGGTACTTAATAAGTGCAAAAATGTTAGCTCTTATTCTTACAAATAAATAAAAGTAATTAGTGATACAAGGCAAAATGAAGAATGGTGATTTTATTTGGACTCCTTAGTTTATATTTCATCAGCCTATAAGCTGACTTTAACTAAGGTAAGTATTAGAATTCATTTTTTAACACAGCAAATTTTCTTAATTATCCTTTTGACTTTTAGTTCATTGGAAATCCTGGGATTCAGAAGTGTGGATTAAAAATAATATCATCTATAATACATTTTCCTGATGCATTAGAGGTATTATCCCTGGAAGGTGCTATTGATTCGGTGCTTCATACTCTGCAGATGTATCCGGATGACCAAGGTTGGTACAACTGAAGTCAGGATTTAGATTTTTATAGGCCTTTAGCTATTAGTTGAGCATGTTTAAATTTTTTCTTCTGTTTTGAGATTTAAAACAGTACATTTTTTTTTTCTAGAAATTCAGTGTCTGGGTTTAAGTCTACAGGATGTTTGATTACAAAGAAGAATTTGTGCATGGGAACTGGGCATCTGCTGGCAAAAATTCTGATTTCCACCCTGCAACGATTTAAGGATATTGGTGAAGTACAGATAAAAGTATGTGTATTATCTTGAAGAGAATCAAGATCTTGTACAGATTTCTCTTTCAGAGCAGCTGGTGTAACTCCTACTTAGCATTAATGGCTATTTTCTAGTTAATTGAAAGCCATTTATCATTTCATAGTATTTTTATTATAGTAGATGAAGAGAACTGGGTTGAATTTCAAAATATCATATGTTTCATTACTAAATCTCTCAAATTAGTATATTTGTCTTTTCTGTGAAAAAGCAGAGCATGTGCTAAAGAAATTTCAGCTAGGTGAGCTTTATTTTCTTTGTTGTTGTTCAGTTGCTCAGTCATGTCCAACTCTATGTGACCCCATGGACTTGGATGAAGCACACCAGGCTTCCCAGTCCCTCACTATCTCTTGGAGTTTGCCCAGACTCATATCCATTGAGTCAGTGATGCCATCCAACCATCTCATCCTCTGTCATCCCCTTTTCCTCCTGCCCTCAATCTTTCCCAGCATCATGGTCTTTTCCAAGGAGTCAGCTCTTCACATCAGGTGGTCAAAGTATTGGAGCTTAAGCTTCAGCATCAGTCCTTCCAGTGAATATTCAGGGTTGATTTCCTTTAGTATTGACTGGTTTGATCCCCTTCCTGTCCAAGGGACTTTTATTTGCTTAGATTTTAGATAAATAAAAGTTACAATTATTATGAAGTTTGTCATTCTCTTTGTTTTATTTGAGCTGCTTACTTAGTAGTTTTCCCCCTTAATTTTGTTCTTGCAGTGAAAAAATATTTTAAACATTCTTCATTGAGCAAAATTTAAAATGCAATCTATATTAGCTGTCTATGAGGAATCCAAGGTATTGGTTTAGGATTAATTCAGAGAAGATGAAGTAAATTGTTTCAGAGTACTTTTATTTTAATGTTAACAAAACAAATTTTTTTTTTTTAAAGATTTCTACCTTGGTTGTAGTGTTTTTGGTAATGAAGTTTACAACTTTCATAAACCATACTCGGCAAATATTTTCAAAAATGGCAGTATTGGCCAGGAGTGAAACTGTCTAAGCTCTGATCTTTGCACAAATATTATTAGTAAATGGGAAAATGCATGTAAGATTTTAAATTATAAAGTGCTGAACATATAGCATTTCTTAGATTAGAACCAACAATGGGTTTTATATATCTTCTTTCTGTAATGTGCTTGAACCTAGGTTGACTAAAGCCAAGACAGAATTGATTGTAAGTAATCTGAGGTAAATTATTTTGTGCAGGTATGAAGCGCTCACTCAGTATTTATTCATCTAGGCATAAATTTTAGGATTTTTATGTAGAGATTGTAAACTGTTGACCAGTGGGCTAAATTTTGCCTGCCAACAGACTTTATTTGACCAGTTCCGTGCTTGTAAGCTTTTGAGTTTGGATTATCTGCCTTCTCTGTGTTTGTATTATCTGCTTTGCCGCTGCATTCATTTGTCTGCAGGGACTTCTGCTCTAGAGGCGGGTGGACCACATGCCCCTCAGACTGCTTCTCTTGTCAAATGTTAGGAAGCATTTATAGAAACTTAGCATCTTAAGAGCTCAAAATAATAATTTTTAACATTTAGATGATCTCATTAATATATTTTGGAAAGATGAACATTTTAAAAGTAAAACTGATCTTTGGTGAATGTACCCAAGGTATATAATAGGCAAGTCTAAAGTTCATTCTTTCTTTAAAACATCACATAAATAGAGCCTAGGCAACTTTTTGAGTGGTTCTAAAAAGTAATGGTGTGTCCGATCAGTTCCTTATAAATGATTTGCTAAAAGGATGTAAACCTCAGTGTCATTAGAGCTTTTCTAAAATGTTCTCAAGATGAATACAGTCTAGGAGCTCACATCTGTCTGAAATTAAAATTTCAGAAGATAGCACAAAAAATTGTTGGGGGAAGTGCTAGCCTCTTTATAGAACTTGATCTGCAGTCTTGTATTAAAGACTCAAGTCACTGATTTATTTGGGTTTATGGTACTGCTGACTCTGCTGTCTAATCCTGATTAATATCTAACTTCCAACCTGTAGGTGTGGCTTTAGGCAAGGAATCTTTAAAAGCCAAATTTTGGTAAATTAGGTGTTTTAGGTTTTTTCCTGTTTGGCTAGATGAGAGTTTAGCATCTTATTCTCTGTGCATCTTCTTATTTCTTAGTACTGAGAGAGCAAGGTGTATTTATTACATTGTTTCAAAGTTTATAGCTTTAAGGCACAAGCCCAATAAATTTATCTACTTAGCTAAGTGAACACCCCAAGTTTTAAGTACTGTATACAGTCTCTCTTTTGTATCATTTGTTTATTTTTTTGTCCATAATTACCTTGTTATTATTAATTTTGTCATACTTTCAGGGATTTCAGACAGTCTTGACAATACTGGAATTGTCAGTGTCTTTTTCCAAGCTACTGGTGGATTACTCCTTTGATTCAGTAATATTCCATCAGTTGTCCTCCAGTATCATGGAGCAAAAGGATCAACAGGTACAATGTTTTTTACCTGTATTCTAACTGTTACACATTTCTCGGACTCTAATCCTCATTTCCATTCTTTTTAGTTTCTAAACCTTTGTTGCAAGTGCTTTGCAAAATTGGCCATTGATAATGAGTTAAAAAGTGTGATGTTGGAGAAAGCATGTGATCAGAATAACAGCATCATGGTTGAATGCCTGCTTCTGTTGGGAGCAGATGCCAATCGAGCAAAAGAAGCAACTTCTTTGATTTGTCAGGTAAATATTCAAAGATTCACTTTTGTCTTTTTTTCTATGACCCTGCTATTGTATAGCTCTTACCTACATCGTATGATTCTTCATTACCGAATTTATCAGTTTATGGCCCAATTGCTTATAATTTGTAGTAGGGTTTAGATTCATAGAGTTTCAGAAATAGGGTATTTCTTTAGGTATTATCGTCTAATCATTCCCTTTACATGTTTACCTACTTTGTTAGGATGATAAATAACTTTTAAACCTGTCCCTACTGTGCATCTCTGTGTGAGTCTCTCTCCAGGAACACACCACACAGTTATGTTTTGTTTCGATTCATCTTTTAAGTACTTTCTTTCTGTTTTCAGCTTCTCTGTCTAGAAAGTTCTGCCTTCAGGGCTACTGCAGGTGGCCTCGTAGCCTGGGCCCTGCACACTTTGGGGCCTGTTCACATCTACAGCCCTGCTATGGGCCATCCTGTGGTAGAGTGTCACTGTGGCGGTGCCTTCCTTCTCTCCCTTCCCTCATGCGCTGCGCAAACACATCTATCTAATTCTTCTGCTCTGCCTTCAATATATAAACCAAATTATTTGTCCTCAATAAAGCTCTTCCCATACTTCCTGACCTCCATACAAAATAAAAGATTTACTTGCTGTGTAAATCCATGACAATTTTTGTATACTTCTTTATAGTTTCTGAGTTGTGTGAAGGTAGAGATATACAGTGTTCATCTGTGTATCATTCAGAATATCTAACTCACTGTTGTACATACAGTAGAAATTCAATTAAGTATCAGAGTACATTACATATCATTTCCAGTTTGTCTTCACTGTATAAATTTTAGAGTTTGCAGTAGTATTCAAGTAGCCCTATGTATATTTTCTAAATAATAATATTTCCAACAAAGCAATTATGTAGTGATTTAATATGCCTTATTGACTGGATGAAGAACAGCTGGAATCAAGATTGCTGGGAGAAATATCAATAAACTCAGATATGCAGATGACACCACCCTTATGGCAGAAACCAAAGAAGAACTAAAGAGCCTTTTGATGAAAGTGAGAGGAGAGTGAAAAAGTTGGCTTAAAACTCAACATTCAGAAAACTAAGATCATGGCATCTGGCCTATCACTTCATGGTGAATAGATGGGGAAACAGTGAAAACAGTGAGAGACTTGAGATTTTGGGGCTCCAAAATCACTGCAGATGGTGACTGCAGCCATGAAATTAAAAGATGCTTGCTCCTTGGAAGAAGGCTATGACCAACCTAGGCAGCATATTAAAAATCAGAGAATTATTTTGCCAACCAAGGTCTGTCTAGTCAAAGGCACAGTTTTCCAGTAGTCATGTATAGATGTGAGGGTTGAAGTATAAAGAAAGCTAATCACCAAAGAATTGATGCATTTGAACTGTGGTGTTGGAGAAGACTCTTGGGAATCCCTTGGACTTCAAGGAGATACAGCCAGTCCATCCTAAAGGATATCAGTCCTGAATACTCACTTGAAGGACTGATACTGAAGCTGAAACTCCAATACTTTGGCCACCTGATGCGAAGAGCTGACTCATTGGAAAAGACCCTGATGCTGGGAAAGATTGAAGGTCGGTCCTAGGCAGCATATTAAAAATCAGAGACATTATTTTGCCAACCAAGGTCTGTCTAGTCAAAGGCACAGTTTTCCAGTAGTCATGTATAGATGTGAGGGTTGAAGTATAAAGAAAGCTAATCACCAAAGAATTGATGCATTTGAACTGTGGTGTTGGAGAAGACTCTTGGGAATCCCTTGGACTTCAAGGAGATACAGCCAGTCCATCCTAAAGGATATCAGTCCTGAATACTCACTTGAAGGACTGATACTGAAGCTGAAACTCCAATACTTTGGCCACCTGATGCGAAGAGCTGACTCATTGGAAAAGACCCTGATGCTGGGAAAGATTGAAGGTCGGAGAGGAAGGGGACAACAGAGGATGAGATGGTTGGATGGCATCACTGACTCAATGGACACAAGTTTGACTAAGCTCTGGAAGTTGGCAATAGACAGGGAAGCCTGGTGTGCTGCAGTCCATGGGATTGCCAAGAGTCGGATACGACCAAGTGACTGAACAGAACTGAACTCAATATGCATTCTTAAATAACCAACAGAGTGCTGTGTTTTTCAATAATTTACTTCTAAAACCTCACTTTATTTAGTTTTCACTCACCTATATGTTCAAATCAATTTGTCAACCATAAGATTAAGGTAGTACTACTTAGCAATCTACATAAAAAGAAATTGAACCTATAACTCATTTTCATGCACAGTTAAGTTATTCATTAAAACCAAATACATAATCAAATTATTTAAATTTAGTCAAATTTCATCTAAGCAGGCAACATTGAAAATAGTTGCTTCTCTGTTATTAAAAGTAATTGAATTATTTCCTTCAATAAGTTAATGTTTTTATTTTATTTCTTTTGTGTGATCTTCAGATCATTATGTTAATGTTACTTGAATATGCCAGAAAACTGAAAGGGAACTTCCTCAGGTCTTTCGTAGAGAAACAACACACCTAAAGGCTCTTAAGTACGATTATTCTACATTCTGCTCAGGGACTGCTTTCTACTTTTCTCTCAATTTATTCAAATCTTTCTGTACAAAAGGCTTTTTATTTTCTTCTTCCCAAGTTCTTTTGAACTTAATGTGCTTATTTATATCTTTTCTTCTTAAAACAAAATCAGATCTTTAAATGTAAAGAATTTATCCTGGTTGTCAGAGATTATTTATATCTAACAAATAGTAAACATTGATTTTTGTGAGTAGACTGTTTGAACACACCTTATTTTATACAAAGTAGCATAGTCAAGACTTAGCCAGGTACCAATGTTGCATTATTAAGGGCGGAGTTAATCTTATTAGGCTTTGGGAGATTAATATTGAGTAGGAAAATGCATGAATAGAGACATGAAAATAAGACTTATCAGGTCATGGTGGCAAGAGCAGGTATAAAGAATTCTGAATAAAAATAATAGCAAGCTCTAATGTGGTATTTATTACCACCTGGGCCCTGCTCAAAGTCCTTTACTTAGTAAAATCCTGACAACAACGTTAGGAGTACTCCTCAACTTAGTTCAGTTCAGTCGCTCAGTCGTGTCCAACTCTTTGCGACCCCATGAATCACAGCATGCGAGGCCTCCCTGTCCATCACCAACTCCT